>CM039465.1:52802605-52810172 GCA_022414725.1 Microglena sp. YARC | reverse complement strand
AGCTAAATCTTTCCACAAGACTTCATATTACCAAGCTCCATTTTAAACCATCATGTTGTCCTATTTCAACATATGACATTGTTGTTTGTACTGTTTGACAGTCATAATGCATTAGTGTACTACATTTGTCAAATTTTCCAATAAAAGCATACCTCTAGCCCGTGCTTCAATTAATGCCTCCACAGCCTGACTGAATCCCCCAAGCCAGCCAGGGCCTGGTCCTTGTCTCCTCAGGCTTTCGTAGGTGGGATGACGCTGCGTGGGCTTACCCCTGGGATTAAGGCAATAAGGAGCAAACATAATCGAATAATTCAGAAATCTGGAAATAAGGGAAGAAAGCCATGGCGTTTTAGGGGGAACAGGGGGCCCGTTGCTGTGCCCCACTGGTGCCAACCACACCCTGGAATAATGCTAAGGGAAATAAGACACCAGGAAAATGGAAATAGAAGAAATTAGAGAAATAGACTTCATTGCTGTGGATCCACTAGAAACAACCGTTAAAAAAGGTATGATAACGCCTGGTGAGGGCGTTGGGTGTTTAAGGGAGAGCCCGTCGTATGTGGGTGGGGAGCGGTCTCCTACCTCAACTGGACAAGCTACCATCGCGGTTGACGACGACCTGCAACGCTAAGAGCGACCGAAGGGGGAGCTCGACAACCCCCGAGACTCTTCATTCTTTAGCGATCTGGTCTTACCACTAGACCATTGTAAAATTTACTTAAAGAGGCTGAAACAACGTTAATGTTTAAAGGCTCACACAACTTCATATAAGGGCGCCTGGAGGGTGCCAACCACACCCTTGGAATAAGGATAATATTGTTTCACTGCTAGGACATGAGCCCCTTGTAATCTTTCTAATCTTTCTTTTCATAAGGAAATGAGGACACCAGGAAATAGAGAAAGAAATAGCCCTTTCAGAAATAGCGCGTTGGATCTTCCATCGCCCAGGGTCTTTTTTCTTCCCGCTGGTCGATTCCGAAAGTTAGTTGTCTGAAGCTACATCTACCCATTACGGCAATCTTCCTCGGCTGCTGCGATAATTTCCTATGAATGCCTCCCGTTAGGAGCCCACTAGCAGTCTACTAAACTCTTTGTCTAGGCTTGTTCAAAAGTATTAGTCATCTTTTAAAAATTTAGCCACGCATGTCAACCACCCTCCTAAACCATTGGGTGACATTATGGATATAACACAAATGATGGCTTATATTATGCCATGTGTTCATCATGTGTTGCTGAAAGCAATGACTAGGGAGCTGTAAACAGTTCCTCCATTTTCCCCCTTTGGGATTGCAAATTAACACTGGTTTGGGGCATGTCAGAAGTACCTATGTTACACAAGGCACACCCAGCCCCAAATGTATTGTTTGCCCTCCATAGGTGTTACTTGCGGGGGTCCAGACTGCGTAAGCATTGTTGTGCTACTCTGATGCTGGTGTGTGTCGTAGCACACACATTAACCAAATGGGTATGGACCCCAGCATGTATGGCCCCTATATAAGCACTTTACCCATTGCATGGAGCTTCCATCCTCAAATAGTTCCGAGTTTCAAAATTTAGAATGGGTTGCCACAATGTGCATGCAAGATGAGTCTAAGTATTACCCACCATGTGAGAAACATCTGTTATCCCTCCATGCTTAAAACACACTGCGGAGGTCCAGGAAAGCGCTAAATGGAAAATTAGGTTGGAGCCTCGCAATAGATCCCCCGGCGGGAAAACGCACCACTGGACATTGGCTCGGTACTAGAGAAAGGGTTTACCTAGCGCTGTAAGTTTGGGACCCCAAACTCCCAGAATAGCCACAGTGTGGGCGGTGACAAAATATGTTATACAGGGCTCCATAGGTTACTTATTTCGCGAAGCGACTTTGATACTTTTTGAACACACCTAATCTTTGGAATATATATAGGGTTTAATAATACAAAAAATAAAAATAAAATCTTTGGAAACTATTATAGGTTTTAATAATACAAAAATAAAAATAAAAAAATCTTTGGAAATATTATAGGGTTTAATAATTACAAAAATAAAAATTAAAAATCTTTGGAAATATATAGGGTTTAAAATACAAAAATAAAAATAAAAATCTTTTGGCAAATATTATAGGCGGTTTAATAAATACCAAAAATAAAAAATAAAAATTCTTGGAAATATTATAGGCGTTTAATAATGACAAAATAAAAATAAAAATCTTTGGGAAATATTATAGGGTTTAATAATACAAAAATCAAAAATAAAAAATCTTTGGAAATATTATAGGCGTTTAATTAATACAAAAAAAATAAAAATAAAAATCTTTGGAAATATTATAGGGTTTAATAATACAAAAATAAAAAATAAAAATTCTTTTGGAAATATTATAGGGTTTAATAATACAAAAATAAAAATAAAAATCTTTGGAAATATTATTAATATTATAGGGTTAAAAAAAAACTTAATCTTGGAAATATTATTAATGTTGTATAGGGTTAAAAAAAATGATACCACAGGAGGATGCGGATTATTAAATACATATGTAAGTATGTATACATTTTTTTAACCCACCCCATGTATTAAATAAACACACCAATAACACACATATACACAACACAAATACACACAAACAATCACATACATAAACACACACACAAATACACACAATACACATACACACTAACACATGCATGCCTCACAAAGTGTTACACCACACATGCATACGAGTACACCATACACACATACTCACTTGACTTAGACATATATACTCACATACACACCTCACACCTTCACACCTTCACACACACATACAACATACACACAATACATCATACGCATACACATACGCATACACATTTTTTACACATTACAGCATACACCATGACATCATACACACTAACACATACGACGATACATCACACATTTTTTACACATACACATACACAATACACATGCACATTTACACATACACATACACATACAATACAATACACATACACATACACATACACATAACACACACTTACATTTACACATACACATACACATACACATACACATACACACATTACACACACACATACACATACACATACACATACACATACACATACAGCATAACACAAATACACATTATCATACACATACACATAACAATACACATACACATACACATCATACACATACACACACATACACATTACACATACACATACACATACACATACAGCAAAAATACACATGGATCACACATTAACGATCACATACAGCTCACGTACATCCATACACCATACACAATACATATACACATACACATACACATACACACTACACATACACAATACGAACATACACATACACATACACATTACACATACACTAACACATACACATACACATACACATACACATACACTACACATACCATTACACACATACACATACACACATACACAATACACATATACAATACACATACGAACATACACATACACACATACACATTACACATACACATACAATACATACACAAATACAACATACACATACACATACATCACACATACACATTACACAACACATCACACTCATCACAACACATACACATACACATCCACAATACATCATACACATACACATAATACACAACATACACATACAACATACACATACGACATACAACATACACATACACATACACACACACGATACACATACAACATACACACACATACACAATACACATACACATAACACATACACATATCACATACACATACACATCATACATAGCATCATACCACATACAACAAGTATCACATACAGACATACACATAGCACATAACATCACATACACATACACATACACATACACATACACAAGAGTCACACATACACATACATCATACACATACATATACAACAACACACATACACATACACATACACATACACATAACACATACACATACACATACACATCACAGACCATACACATACACATACACATAACACATACACTACACATACACATACACATACACATACACACACATACACATACACACATACACATACACATCACATACACCATACCATACACATACACATACACATACACATACACATACCACACATACACATACACATACACATACACTAGAATACTAACATTACACATACACATTATACACAGTAAACACATACACATACCCATTTGAGCACCCCATCACACATACGAGCCCATACCCATAACGCACATACAGCATACACTAATAACACATACACACATACCAATACACATACACCATTACACATACACAACACATAACCACATACACATACACATACACATACACATACAGCATGACACATACACATCACATTACACATACACATACACATGACACATACCACATAACCATACACATACAACACATAACCATACACAATACACATAACATACACTAACATAACATACACACACATACACATACACATACACATACACATGACACAAGACACATACACATACACATACACTACAGCCGCACATACACATTATACACAGCACACACACATTACACATACACATACACTATACACACACACATACACATACACATACACATACACATACTACACATACACATACATACACATACACCACATACACATACACATACACATACACATACACACATTACACATACACATTTTACACATACATACACATACACATACACATACACACACACAACACATACACATCACAATACATACACGAAGATACACATACACATACACCACATACACATACACAATCATGCACCATACCATACACATACACATACACATACATACACATTACATGGGGCGTCCACACATATCATACACATACACATACACATACACAATACACATACACATACACATACACATACACATTACACATACACATACACATGCACATACACATACACATACACATACACATACACACACATACACACATACACATACACATACACATACACATACACATGACACTGACACATACACATACACATACACATACCATACACATACACATACACCCACACACATCACATAACATGCACATACCACATTACAACAGCACACATTCACATACACACTTACACATACACATACATACTACACATACACACCACACACTACACATACACATTTACACATACACATACACCAGTACAACATACACATAACAACACATTAACACATACACCATACACAAGTACACATACATACACATACACATTTGAGCACATACACATACACAATACACCAACATACACATACACATATACACATACACACATACACATACGCAGACACACATACACATACACGCGGCAGACACCCACATACATGCACACACCCACGATACACACTTACACACATACATAAAACACGCCCACATACACATACACACATACTACGCCCACATACACATACACAATACACGCCCACACACATACACACATTACATACACGCCCACATACACGCCCACATACACATAACATACACACACTCACATACTCACATACACACACATCCCACGATACACCACCCATATACTCATATACACACATACACACACATACTCACATACATACACACACATACACACACCCACACACATACATACACACACCCGCATACACCTACACCCACATACACACCCACATACACTCATACACACAAACACACACATAATACACAAACACACAAATGACACACAAACACACATACTCACCCCACAAGATACACACATACAAACATACAAACACATACTCCACATTCAGAACCTTTATGAATGGAAATGGCACTAAGACTTTCTGGAGCAACCTAGCCGACTATCTTTCTACTTGTAGAAGAGCAAGACAGGAAGCCCTGGACTGCTTAGTGGCACCGTAATTTATTATCCCTTTTTTTTCTTTTCTTTTGTCTTTTCTTGTGACTTCTCATTGTTAGCTTTCTACCTCCGCCACTGTAAGTGGTTGAGATCTGGGTCCGGCTCTAGGGGGTTTAATACCTACGCCACCAAAACAGTGGTTGGGAGCTTGGTTTGTTTGTCCTCGACACACCCCTGATGTTATGGGGTTTTTGCTTCGTGGGTGCGGTTTTTTCTTTTTGTTTTAAAGCACAGAGTCTCATACACCTCGCGTGGTGTCAAGTAGACTTTAACATGTAATGTAATGTAATGAAGTAATGTAATGTAATTAATGTAATGTAATGTTAATGTAATGTAATGTAATACTCATATACACACACATACACACACCCATATGCACACATACACACACCCGCACACATACATACACACGTTCACACAACCGCATACACATATACACTCACCCACATACACTTACCCACATACCCACATACACACGTACACACATATGCACACATACACACAAACACACACATACACACAAACACATTCACACATACACACGTACACACATATGCACACATACACACAAACACACACATACACCCGCACACATACACACATACACACCCGCACACATACAAACACACATACACACAACCGCATACACACATACACACACCCACACACACTCACCCACATGCAATCACCCACATACCCACATACACACACAAACCCATATGCACACATACACACAAACACACACATACACACACATACTCACATGAACACACCCATATACACACATACGCACATACACACACATACTCACATTCACACACCCATATACACACATACTCACATACACACACATACACACACATACATACACACATATACACACACACACATACACACACAGAGGGCGTGCAAGATCTTACCCTGGGTACGCGTCCTTAAGCAGCTCCATGGTCCTCTGAGCATCTGCCTGTGCCGCACTGAACAGGCCCAGGCTCACGAAGGCGGCGGATCGGTTTGAGTAACAGTAGTAGATATGCGGATGGCAAATACCATGGCGCTTGGACACTTCTAGAGCACATGTGATGGCTGCGGCTGCACCAATGCTATCCCCTCCTTTCTGTAGGGCGACGGCCTCCTGTGGGTGTGGGTGTGGGTGTGGTGTGTGGGTGTTGGTGTGGGTGGGGGGGGAGGGTGTGTGTGTGTGGGGGGTGGGGTGGGTGGGGTGGGGGGTGGGGTGGGGTGCCGTGGGGGGGGCATATGCCGTGCATATTCATATGTGTGCTGTGGTGTGGGTGGGTGTTGGGGGTGGCATATGCCACGGTCGCTTGGGACACTTCAAGAGCACATGTGATGACTGCAGCGGCACCCATGGCTATTCCCCTCCTTTCTGTAGGGCGACGGCCTCCTGTGGGTGTGGGGTGTGTGGGTGTGGGTGTGGGTGTGGCGGGGAGAGGGGGGAGTGTGTGTGTGTGTGTGTGGGGGGGGGTGTGTGGGTGTGGGTGGCATATGCCGTGCATATTCGTATGTGTGTGTGGGGTGGGTGGGGGGTGGCTTATGCCACGGCGCTTGGACACTTCAAGAGCACATGTGATGACTGCAGCGGCCACCAATGCTATCCCCTCCTTTCTGTAGGGCGA
>CM039465.1:52782605-52797605 GCA_022414725.1 Microglena sp. YARC | reverse complement strand
ACTTTAAAACGCATTAAAACAGCTTAAAACCACTTTAAAACCACTTAAAAACAACTTTAAACTATTTTTACACATGAAAGGTATTTCACCCTAGAAAGTGATTCCCGCCACAAACCAGCGACACCGAGGATTCAGTTCGAATGGCGTAGCCACTCCTACAAGTCACTACCCATGGAGGGGCGGTCAAATACATTGCTTACATCCCCCTCCTGCCATGCGTGTGTATGTCACAGTCCAGTGGTAGGCCAACTAGGCTAAAGGGACTTGCCCAACCGTGATAGGAAGGGCATAAAGAAACTGCGTTACTTACCTCCGCCTCCTGCTGCTCTTGCTGTTGCTTGCTTATTGCACCGACACTGTCCATTCCCAGGGATAGCGGTGTCCGCACCCCATCCTTAATCGGGGTTTCCTCCAGTAGTTGCATTTTCTGCTTGATCTGACTGACCAGGGATATTTAACTTGACCACGACCAGGACTATTTAATGTGTGTATGTTACAGTCCAACTCGGGTATAACTGTATGTTACAGTCTAGGGGGTAGCCAATTAGGCTCAAGGGACTTGCCCGACCTCAAATATTCAAGAGAACTCTTTGGTAAGAAAAAGCTTGGATTTGAATTTTTCCTGTTACTGACGAAGACAGCAAGCAGCCAAATAGTTAGCCGGAGGCATGTAACAAAATCCAAGTTAAAAAGCTAGATTTGATCAGACTTTGTTAGACCCATTCGAACCACAGCGCTCTGAGGAAAGTGGTAGCTCCGGGCAAAACACAATTGTATGCGGCTGTCGACCTCGCCCGTTTTTTTATCTCACGCTAGAACGTCCACAGCACCAGAAATTCAGAAAATACTGTAGCCTTTCAGACCCTTTGGATATTTTTGTTTTCACTTCCGAAGACTGCGAGCAGCCAAGCTTTGACGGGATTTCAGATAGCATGCCTCGAAGAGTACAGTCAAGTAAGAGAGGGGACCTACGGTTCAAAAGAACGGTCGCATTTCTTGGACAGTGCATCAGTGTTGTTCAGAAGGATCCCCAGCTCTGCGTCCTTAGACGCAACCGTCCCTCAACCGACCAATAACCGACCCATAGCCTGCGTCCTGCGATGTTACCAGCCAACTGAAGCTGCGTATTTGACGCAACGGGCCCTCCCCGCGTTGCGTCCTGCGACGCAACGGACCCTTCGACGTTGCGCCTGGGACGGAGGACGCATCGTCCCGAACAACCCTGCAGTGCATGAGAGGGCTGATGCCACAGTTTCCAGGCGGGTCGTACTTATGGCTATCCTTCCTTCCGTGCGTGCACCAGAATACCAGATCTCAACCGCACGGCCTGATCGGACCACATTTTCGGCAACATTTGTTGGCACCTTAACTTGGCAACTTAAGCATTTATGCAGTGGTCAATAGGGGTAGTGGTGCACGTTCGTTTGATTGTGGGTCGGTATCTCCCGCCGACCCGAAGTGCGCCTAATCTTTTATAGGATTGGCAACACCATTCGAACTGAATCCTCGGTGCCGCTGGTTTGCGTCTAGAGACCCACCTCGTAGGTTGATTTTCAGCACTAACTTAATAAAAACGGCGGTACGCAAGCTGTCGGCGGAGTGTGCCAATTAGGTCGAGGGGCAATGAGACTAGAAGGTATCGGAACACCTAGAAGGTTCCCGTCCGCCCCGCGTTCTCCGGAACTAATCGGTCAGCCAGACATCTTCTACCGGCGATCTGCCGACACAAGCCTTAATAAACAAAACAAAGCTAGCCCAGACCTTATGGCTTGATATTGGTGGGGAAAGTGGGTGTCCAGAAGCATGATATCAGTACACTGTGCGTCCCATTTGTAATGCACGCTCCCAATACGGTAGGCATCGCATGATATTATTATCTATACGCAGTAGTAGGAGTATATGAGCGATTAGTCCTCCATCCAAATTTTCGCGTATTTTTCTATTATTTTAAGTACGTTACAACTCTGAACCACTTTCCGAGACATGACTCGAATCGTAAAGTGGTGATTTTCGAGGCGTGAATCGAATCGCAGGAAAAGCGATTGCCTTGCCCCCCTCCCCCCCTCCCATTGGGGCCAGATATGATAATATCACCCACGGCACGCACCTGTATCGATCACTAACCACACGTCCACAATACCATGATTCGCTACATCTTTGAAAACACCGACCACTGTCATACTGTAGCTAGACGCATTAAAGGATACCAACGACTAATTACATTACATTACATGTTTTACATGTTACATGTTTTACATTACATTACATGTTTTACATTACATTACATGTTTACATTACATTGAAGTCTACTTGACACCGCGAGGGTGTATGAGACTCTGTGCTTGAAACAAAAAGAAAAAAGCACCCACAAAGCAAAAAAAAAACATTACGGTACATCAGGTATGTGTCGAGGACAACCAAACCGAACTCCCAACCACCGTTTTGTTGGCGTAGGTATTAAACCCCCTAGAGCAGGACCCTAGTAAAGTGTACGCTACGCACTTCAGCAGTACCTTGTGAGAACTGTTAAGCACGAATCAATAAATACATATATTATACATACATACATGTAGCTAGATGCGTTACAGGATACCAACGACTAATAAAGTGTACACTACGCAGTACCATAACTGTTAAGCACAAATCAATGAATACATCTAATATGGATAAAGTGCTGATAATAATGCTTGATTGCTGCAATCTTGCTTGCCTGCAGCATTATTGCCTTTCCTTCTCTGAGGATTTGTCTGAGGACCCCTCCTGGATGTTGCGGAGAGGGCTTGTCTTGGGACAACAATAGCATTTCAATGATAATGTTATTTAATATTAGTTATATGTAATGTAACAACCGCCAAAGGCTTGTACAAGGCACCATGGAGGCTTAGAGGTTGTTGAACGATACAGAATATTGTTCAACAGAGGTTGGGTAGTTCACGTGCTCACCATCAAGTGCAATGTAATGGGTTTTTTTGCTTTGTGGGTGCTTTTTCTTTTTGTTTAAAGCACTGAGTCCCATACACCCTCGTGGTGTCAAGTAGACTTTAACATGTAAAGTGCAGTTCGGACCGGACCGGCGCGTGCGGCAGAAAGGAAGCAGTCACTGTCCTCGGAATCTTGTTTCAGTAAATAGTTGAACCCCTTGCATGGGCAGTTGGATTCCTCTGGGTAGAGCCCTGATGGGAATCACGTTATTTTGAAGACGGCAGTGAACCACTCGGACATCTGAATCAGACATCCAATTGGTACACTGCCGTCTTCAACAGGTAGGCTACCTAACCTAAACCCTGTAGCCTATCACACCTGTGGTGAGGTGAGCCTATCAGGGGATACCTGGTTCTGCTGACCAAGACACATCAGAATCAGACGTCCAATTGGTACACTGCCGTCTTCAACAGGTAGGCTACCTAACCTAAACCCTGTAGCCTATCAGGGGATACCTGGTTCTGCTGACCAAGACACCTGACGATATGAAAATGCACCAAGCGTTTGCATGTTTCTCACTCCAGGGGGAGACCCACCATCTGAGGCGAAATTCCTTCCTATTAAAAATATAAAATACTAGATAGGCTAAACAGTGTTTTTCTTTTCAGCTATAAGCAGCAGCTTCTAGGCAGCTCCCCTGACTGGCTATTCAGCCAAAGCTGACGCAGCCCAGTGTATCTGGAGGCTGACAGAATCCACTGGCCAGAACTGTTGTAATCTTGGGAACCCCCGTATTAAGCTGCACTGGTATGATGTAGTTGGTAATTCTTTTTACTGAGATGGTCTTACGGTGACTATAGCTAGCTCCGGCTTACGCTATGGTGTCCTTAACTTCACGTCCTGTGAGTAATGGTTCTACACGGATGTAACAATTTCAATTTCAATTGTAATCTTGGGGCTTAGCCTAGTGGCTGGCTCAGGGAGCTGCCTAGAAGCTGCTGCTCATAGCTGAAAATAAATACTAGATCGGCTAAAGGGACTCGCCCAAGCTCGAATAATCGAGGAAAAATAAAAATGTTAATGATTTCAGGATAACACTACGCTAATACTACTTCCCACCAGGGTACTACATTTTGTCATCTTGGGTTGCGCTTTTGATGCAACTGCCTCATTTTGCGTTGCGTTTTTGACTCAACTGAAAACGGAAATCTGCGCGCTGCGCCCAGAGGGGGTATACAAAATTGTGTCAATCGCACAGTCGGGCTCCAAAACCTTGCGCGCTAGAGCGCGACATGTAGTACCCTGCTTCCCACCTCTTAAAAAGTAACGAGAACGCCTGATGGGCAGGGTACTACAAAGCGCGTACGGCAGCACGATTTCGCGCAGTTGTTTCAACCCCCAGTGGGCGCAGCGCCCAGTTTTTGCGCTTTTTGCACTACAAAGCGGTGCCCAACTTGACGTTTGTGCGCTTTAAGCGCTGACCTATTTGACAAGATGTAGTGCCCTGCTGGTGGGGCGTGGTATTTAGGGAGCCCTATCTTTCGGCGGTAGAGAACAGGCTGCTACTTTACCTGGACAAAGCTACCATGGCGGTTGACAGTATTGACAGTATTGACAGTATTCCCACGACTTCTTACCCCAGATTAAAAATGCTTTGATTTGAATTGATAATGTTACTGCCGAATACAGCGAGCAGCCTTACAAGCTGAATTCCATGTAACCAAGTTTAAGTTCTTACTATGAATATTCAGGCCATTTACCGACTTGTACAGACCTCGTTACATACCTGCTACAGGTGTCCAACTGTAACAGGTACGTAACGAGGTTTGCCAAGGTCTGTAAGGTTTGATCTAGATTAGTTTCGACGATTGAATTAGACACCGCAGAGAGTCTACTGCCTTGTGTACCATCATTCTTGCCACACGTTGCATGAAGGAGTCCCTACCGCCTGGAGGGTGACTCTGGCTATTGCTGCCATGGCGACTTTTACTAGCTGCCGCGTACGGGAGGGTCCTCCAAACACCACGCCTGCCCAGCAGGGTACTACATTTTGTCAAACTGGTCAGCGCTTAAAGCGCACGAACGTCACATTGGTCAGCGCTTTGTAGTGTAAAAAACGCAAAAACTGCGCGCTGCGCCCACAGGGGGTTGAAAAATCTGCGCGAAACGCGTAGTGGGGCTCAAAAAGTGTGCGCGAAATCGCGCGCGCTTTGTAGTACCCTGCTGCCCAGGCGTTATATTTTTTATACCCCACAGGTGAGGTCATCTACAGAACTCCCAGGTTCCCAGTTGTCCTTGCACAACCTCTCCTGTGTGTCCTCGCCCTCTTCCTGTATATCACCCCTCTGCCCCCTCTCCCCATGCCCCCCCTCCCCATCCCAATCACTCAGGTCCAGGGTCCCGTTGCCCTGCCCATGCTCCGGCTCACCCGGTAGATCCAAATCTAAGTCGTCGGAAGATCCTGACGAGGAGTCGTCTTCGGAGGAACTCTCACATGCACCCGAGGCTGTAATATCAAAGTACGGACTTTCATCGATCATGTTCTTGCCGCGCGACTTATTGGCCGCAGCCCCCCCCAGGCCAGAGCTCCGCCCCTTGGACCCTTGCGAGACACCACCGCACACTACGGCCACCGCACCCCAACGATCGACCCACTCCCGCTGCCGCTGCATGGAAGCGCTGGCTGAGTTCTCTTCCGCCAGGTCAACCATAGTACCACTAGTGCTGGGATCAGTGCCTTCACCATTGGGCGGTAACTCCATCCCATCTTCTTCCATGGTAGCCGCTATAGTCACGAACTGGGGCAGGGCGTCTTTTGCAGGAGGGGTGGTGAGTTCCTCCCAGGTGGAGTCCACTGCCAGGTGGGCTCCCTCGGAGGGTTCTGACAAAGGTTCGACCAACAACTGAGCGTGCTCCACTCGCTCGATGTACGAAACCATGGTAGGCGTCACACCCTGGAGTGTGACGTCGTCAGGGTTGAGGGCGTTCTCTAATTGGTTGCGGCCGATGTTGTACCTGTCAGGGCAGGGGGTGGGGAGAGTTAGATGGTTACACTTGAGATGTGTGTGTACGATACTGTTCAGGTGAACCTTACTTTGGCTGAGGAACCTGGTAAACCTCGCCCCTTATTATTATGACCCTTTTTTATTAAGGGTTCGACCCCTTTTTATTCGGGTAAATTAAATATGGTCTCTAAAAAATCGAAGCTCTTTAGACCATATTTAACCCCCCTGGTAAGGAATGTACAATGTGCATAGCTTTTCTTTTCCGTTACAAGTGGCAGCTTCTAAGCAGCTCCCTGACCCAGCCACCGGGCTGCGCACCAACATTTCATCAGTCCTGAACAGCTCATTCTGTCAGCGAAAAGGTGCACTAGTTTGCGCCGGGTTTGGCAGAACAGCCAGTGAGAGGAGCTACCTAGAAGCTGCTGCTGGTAGCTAAAAGAAAAGCTACGGCAATGTCCACCTGGCGATGCAGTATGATTAGGGATAGGCAATATGATATCATATGGTATCATGTCATCATATGGTATAATATGATGCCGGCAGTCTGACTAGGCCAAAGTTACCATTTACATACAATATCATATGATGCAATTTGTATGATGTCATATGATATCATACGCGCCTTTGGTCAGTATCATATGATCTGCCAGCCCCTAAGTTTGAAGCTGATACATGGGCACCTGCCCTCACACACACTTCAGACATATTCAGGGAACGGCTATGTTATATAATATTAGTGAATAAATAATATTATATAATTTATATAAAATTAGTCGGACGAGACGTCTCACCAGAAATTCGAATTTATTTGAAAAACTAATATTATTGTGACACTATAATAATATTAGTTAGTATTCGTTTTTCAAACACTAATATTAGTTGCCGTTCCCTAGACATATGCAGATAGCGTCCACCCATGTTTGCCCTTTTTTAATGTGCATCTTGTTGCATGGGTATGGTGCATATATGTATATATGCAGATAGCATCCACCCATGCTATCCACCCATGCTGGACTTTTTTAGCGGAGCCCCCCCTTCTGGGGGGCGGGAGCCCCCAGTGTTACCCATTTGTCCGTCCGTCTGACCGTGATGAAGCCCGTAACGTCAGCCAAGGGTCTCGTAACTAACTCGCTTCCCTAGCCACCTGTCGCTCCGTCGCGATCACTCTCCGCCAATTTTTAGCGTCGCAGGCGACGCTGCATAGAACTTGTTGGCTGAGCCCCCTCTTCAAGGGGGCGGGAGCCCCCATGTTTACCCATTTGTCCGACCGGAAAACAAATTGAAGCCTGACACGTCAGCCAACGGTCTCGTAACTAACTCGCTCTGGTCAGCTCCATCGCTGCCACCTTTCGTGCCGTTGCCAACACACTCCGCCAATTTTCCGCATCGCTTGCACAGGACTTGTTTAATGTGCATCTTGTTGCATTGCTCATTGTGATAAGAAAAGACGGAGAAAAGTGAAGTTAAATTATCTGCATAGCACGGAATCCGGGCCCTGTCGCTTACAATTTGTTGAGGATCAGTTCACGAGTGCTTCTTTCATCAACCGCCTTCCCTGTTTTTAAGTTTGGAAAGTCCCTTTTTTTGCCTATTTGGCTTCCCCTGGACTGTAAAAATACAAAGATGGTCAGTTGCAGCCACTAGGGGATCTGGAGCCACCTAGGCAGTTAGCTTCACACATGGTCAGTCGCAGCCACGCGGTAGTAAGGTAGCGCTCCCACTAGTGACAAGAGGGGTATGTGCCTCTTGCTGCATTGCTTGCTGCCACTAGGGAGGTTGAAGCCACATAGGCAGTTTGCTACACACACATGGGCAGATGTCAGACATGCAGTACCAAGGTATCACTCACACATGCTTGGTATGGCTGTGTATCTTGTCCCATTGCTTGCTTCCACCACACATACACATACACATACACATAGGCAGTTAGCTACACACACATGCTTGGTATGGCTGTGTATCTTGTCCCATTGCTTGCTTCCACCACACATACACATACACATAGGCAGTTAGCTACACACACATGCTTGGTATGGCCGTGTATCTTGTCGCATTGCTTGCTTCCACCTCACATACACATACAAATAGGCAGTTAGCTACACATAGGCAGTTAGCTACACACACATGCTTGGTATGGCTGTGTATCTTGTCCCATTGCTTGCTTCCACCACACATACACATACACATAGGCAGTTAGCTACACATAGGCAGTTAGCTACACACACATGCTTGGTATGGCTGTGTATCTTGTCGCATTGCTTGCTTCCACCACACATACACATACACATAGGCAGTTAGCTACACATAGGCAGTTTGCTACACACACATGCTTGGTATGGCTGTGTATCTTGTCGCATTGCTTGCTTCCACCACACATACACAAACACATAGGCAGTTAGCTACACATAGGCAGTTTGCTACACACACATGGGCAGATGGAAGAAAAGCGATATTAAGGTAGCACTCACACATGCTTGACATGGACGTAGGTGCTTTGCTGCATCCGCTCCACATCCGCCCATGGAAGCTTTTCCAGCACAATGGGCTGCAGTTGCCAGGGTGCAGGGTCAGGCCAGGTCAGATCAGGGTGGAAGTTGATATGTCAGGTCAGGTCAGGTCAGGCCAGGTCAAATCAGGGTGGAAGTTGATACATCAAGTCAGGTCAGATCAGATCAGGATAGATTGTAAGTTGATATATCAGGTCAGATAAGATCAAATCGGGGTTAAAGTTGATGTTTCAGGTCAGGACAGGTCAGATCAGGGTGTAAGTTGATGTATCAGGTCAGATCAGATCAGGGTGTAAGTTGATGTATCAGGTCAGATCAGATCAGGGTGTAAGTAGATGTATCAGGTCAGATCAGATCAGGGTGTAAGTCCATGTATCAGGTCAGGTCAGATCAGGGTGTAAGTTGATATAGCAGGTCAGGTCAGGTCAGACCAGGTCAGATCAGGGTGTAAGTCGATGTATCAGGTCAGGTCAGATCAGGGTGTAAGTCGATGTATCAGGTCAGGACAGGTCAGATCACGGTGTAAGTCGAAGTATCAAGTCAGGTCAGATCAGAGTGGAAGTCGATGTATCAGGTCAGGTCAGGTCAGGTCAGATCAGGGTGTAAGTCCATGTATCAGGTCAGATTGAATCAGGGTTTAGAATTTAGAATGGAGTGGTGAATCAGATCTGATTGTCTCAGATCATGTGGGAGGTAAGTCTGGACTGCCAAGTCAGATCAGACCAGGTCAGGGCTTAGGGTCACTCCAAACGACTGGCTGCAGCAGGTAGGGTAGAGCATCAGATCACATCAGATCAGGTCAGGGCTTAGGGTCACTGCAACATGACTGGCTGCAGCAGGTAAAGTCGAGCATCAGATCACATCGATCAGATCAGGTCAGGGCTTAGGGTAACTGCAACACGACTGGCTGCAGCAGGTAGGGTAGAGCTTTAGATCACATCAGATCAGAACAGATCAGATTGGGTCCCAGAAAGTCAGGACTCTTCTGGTTAAATTTAGGCTTGTTGTGTTTGAGGCTTTCCAACCTCGCGCCAGCAGATCTCTCCTCCGCACCTCCTATGTCCTGCATCCATCTCCCATTACCACCCCTCCTTCCCACAACATCCTCCCACCCACCCAGCACACTTCATTACCATCCCTCCCTCCCACAACATCCCCTCCGCACCTTCCATGTTCTTCGCCCATCTCCCATTACCATCCCTCCTTCCCACAACATCCTCCCACCCTCCCACCACACTTCATTACCATCCCTCCCTCCCACAACATCCCCTCCGCACCTTCCATGTTCTTCGCCCATCTCCCATTACCATCCCTCCTTCCATCAACATCCTCCCACCCTCCCAGCACACTTCATTACCATCCCTCCCTCCCACAACATCCCCTCCGCACCTTCGATGCTCTTCGCCCATCTCCCATTACCATCCCTCCCTCCCACAACATCCCCTCCGCACCTCCCACCACACTTCATTACCATCCCTCCCTCCCACAACATCCTCCCACCCACCCACCACACTTCATTACCATCCCTCCCTCCCACAACATCCCCTCCGCACCTCCCATGTTCTGCGCCCATCTCCCATTACCATCCCTCCTTCCCACAACATCCTCCCACCCTCCCAGCACACTTCATTACCATCCCTCCCTCCCACAACATCCCCTCCGCCCTTCCCATGTTCCGTGCACCCCTTTCTGATCCAGTTCCCCATCACAGAATCTGACCAATTATAATCGCTTGAAGCTTCTATACCACTTTCTTGCGCCATCCACCCACATACCCACCCACATAGCCACTCACCCACATAGCCACCCACCCACCTAGGCACTTCCCCACCCACCTACCCACTCACCCACCTAGATACTTCCCACCCACATACCCACCCACTTCCCCACCCACATAGCCACTCACCCACCCAGTCACTTTCCCACCCACATACCCAATCACCCACCTAGATACTTCCCCACCCACATAGAAACTCACCCACCTACATACCCACCTAGTCACTTCCCCACCCACATAGCCACTGACCCACCTACATACCCACCTAGTCACTTCCCCACCCACATACCCACCCACCCACATAGCCAACCACCCGCCTAGTCTCTTTACCACCCACATAGCCACTGACCCACCTACATACCCACCTAGTCACTTCCCCACCCACATACCCACCCACCCACATAGCCAACCAACCACCCACCTAGGCACCCACCTAGTCTCTATACCACCCACATAGCCACTGACCCACCTACATACCCACCTAGTCACTTTCCCACCCACATACCCACCCACCCACATAGCCAACCAACCACCTAGGCACCCACCTAGTCTCTTTACCACCCACATAGCCACTGACCCACCTACATACCCACCTAGTCACTTTCCCACCCACATACCCACCCACCCACATAGCCAACCAACCACCTAGGCACCCACCTAGTCTCTTTACCACCCACATAGCCACTGACCCACCTACATACCCACCTAGTCACTTTCCCACTCACATACCCACCCACCCACATAGCCAACCACCCACCTAGGCACCCACCTAGTCTCTTTACCACCCACATAGCCACTCACCCACCTACATACCCACCTAGTCACTTCCCCACCCACATACCCACCCACCCACATAGCCAACCACCCGCCTAGTCTCTTTACCACCCACATAGCCACTGACCCACCTACACACCCACCTAGTCACTTCCCCACCCACATACCCACCCACCCACATAGCCAATCACCCACCTAGGCACCCGCCTAGTCTCTTTACCACCCACATAGCCACTGACCCACCTACATACCCACCTAGTCACTTCCCCACCCACATACCCACCCACCCACATAGCCAACCACCCACCTAGGCACCCACCTAGTCTCTTTACCGCCCACATAGCCACTGACTCACCTACAAACCTACCTAGATACTTCCCCACCCACATTCCCACCCACCTAGATACTTACCCACACACATACTGACTCACCCACCTAGATACCCACCCATATAGCCACTCACACACCTACTTACCCACCCACCCACGCACTTACCACGCCGTTTTGAGGATTCCAGACTTGAAGGAACTCATCCACCGTCCACTGAAGGGGGAGGGGGGGGGTATGTGGGTGGGTACATGGGTAAGTGGGTGGGTGGGAAGACACGTAGTGTGGGACCATGTGTGCACAGCACCACAGAGCGCAAAAAAGTGTATGTATGTATGTATATATGTGCACACATGTAAAATACTCACAAGGAACCAGCGCATGAGGAAGACACGCAGTGTGAGACCATGTGCGCACAGCACTTCAGGGCATAAAGCAAACAAATATGCATATAAATACTCACAAGGAACCAGCGCATGAGGAAGACACACACACACACCATCCGAGCAGACCATCAGGCTCCAGAATACAAGTTGAGTCGATTAAGCCATGATAATGATCAAGATAGATAGACAGATAAATAACGCCTTCAGTCGTTTTCATACCTCAGTGATCTTCTCCAAGGGCGCAGACGACTGCTGAGCACCCAAGAAAGTTGTACAAATGCTAAAATCTAAATAACTTCGCCCAAACTTGATATTTGTATCTTTTTGTTATATGGTTGGAAAGGCCTTACATACGATGCTCATGGACCCCCGTTTCACTATGTAATACTGTCTGGGTGTCTAGATATGAGGTCTCAAAGGGGGGGAGGGGGGGGGGGGGGGGGGGGGGGGGGGTCAAAATAAAAAACTTCCGAACATGAGGTCAGCCAACTTTATTCTTGCCCCACCCTCGTGTATATATATATATATATATATATATATACAGAGAGAGAGAGAGAGAGAGAGAGAGAGAGAGAGAGAGAGAGAGAGAGAAATCATGGTCGTGGTGGTCGTGGTGGTGTCATCGCGTAACCGACTTAACCGACTTCCCGCCCAGCCAATTCACGCTTTTAATCCCTCCTGCTTCAACTTCTGCCTCATTGGCCTCCTGCGAATTCTGCCTTATGCAACCTTCGCCTCCTGCGTACTTTACCTGTTGCGCATCCCGCCCGATTTCTCCTTTTCCCGCCTGAGTTCATCCACCTGATTTCGGTAGCGCAACAGTTCGTCTTCCTACAAGCTTTTCCCCCTGCATCTCTGCAAGACCTTTCCCTCGCAACAAGAGACCTGTCGCTGCGCACAACGGGAGGTGACGTGGTGAGTCAGCCGACCTGTCAGAAATGTCCGAATCGCATCCATCCCATGTCACAATCTTGCCTGCAAATTCTTCCCACTGCATTGAGAAACATGTCGCTCCGCTTTGTGCCATAGCAAGTACGCATCAAAGTTGACCGAATGAAAAATCTCGCTGAGACCGCCCTAACTTGACCGAACATCTCAAATCAGCAACTTGTCTGCAACTTCTTCCCACTGCATCGAGAAACATGTCGTCGCTGTGCATTGTGCTATAGCGAGCACGCGGCAAAGTTGACTGGATGAACCTAGCGATGTTTCCAAGTCTCAGATCGAGTTGACTTTGGGAGCAGTTGCTGTGAACAGGATTGTTCTTCGGCCAAACTGAATACATGCTCGCTAAGAAGAAGCTTTAGTTATATACAGTTGCGATTGCGCAAGTTCAGCTTTTTCAGTGGGGTCGACTATCGATCACAGCTAAGGTGGCAGGGAAGCAGGTCCGATGCTTTTAGCGGAGTCGGATGATGCGCAAACGTTGTCGATGCTCATCGTCCCGTTTGCCTTCCAGCTATGGCAAAGCCCACAGCTGAAGTGGAGGGAGGCAGATATGGAGTATGTGTGTGCTGGTGGGTGCGTGTAGGAGGGAAGGGAGGGATGAGAGTAGGGAGAGCGTGGGGGCTGGTGGGATGGTTGGGGTGGGGGAAGGGATGGAGTAAGAAAATATGTCAGGAAGAGTAAGGGAGTATGGTTGTGGGCTTTGCCATAGCTGATCTATATATATTTATATATATGTATACATATGATTTATATATAATTTATCATAATATTTATTTATGATTTATATATATGTAAATATAAAAACATGTAAAACAATCAGATGGAACCAGCGCATGAGGAAGACACGTAGCGTTAGACCATGTATGCACAGTACCACAGAGCAGTCCCTGAATTGCCCATTCATCATGTCGCGCGGAAAGTGGTCCTCGAAGATGGTCAACCTATCATACACGTCAGCGCCACTCTCTCCCCCGGAAAATCGGTACCAGAATCTCCCGAATCTGAGTCGATCATGTCGCGCTACAAGTGGTCCTCGAAGATGGTCACATATCGTACACGTCATATACATGTACAATGTACATGTAAACATACATATAAATACCCACATGGAACCAGCGCATGAGAAAGATGTGCAATGTGAGAGCATGTTTGCACAGCACCACAGAGCACACAAAAAGTGTATATACATACAAGTATATATATATATATATACCTGTATACATACAAATATATATATACACACACATATGGGATGCTTACATGGAACCAGCGCATGAGGAAGACGCGTAGTGTGAGGCCATGTGTGCACAGCACCACAGAGCAGTCCCTGAACCGCCCATTCATCATGTCGCGAGACAAGTGGTCCTCAAATATGGTCAACCTATCATACACGTCAGCGCCACTCTCTCCCCCGGAAAATCGGTACCAGAATCTCCCGAATCTGAGACGATCGTTCATGTCCTCCTTGATTCGAGTGGGGTCTTGGAAGTTGCCTGTGTGGGGTGGGTGGGTGGGAAGGGGGTGAGTGGGTGGTGGGAAGGGGGTGAGTGGGTGGGTGGGGAGTGGGGTGGGGAGTGGGGTGGGGAGGGGTGTAACAAATAAAAGATTCTTTACGGTCAGTGAGTGCTAGGGACCTAAGCTGGCATTTTCGAAAAGAGAGTATCTGAATCTGATTCGATTGTTCATGTCCTCCTTGATACGAGTGGGGTCTTGGAAGTTGCCTGTGGGTTGGTGGGTTGGTGGGTTGGTGGGTAGGAAGTGGGTGGGTGGGGAGTGGTGTATAACAAATAAATCTCCTTTCCGGTCAGTGAGTGCTAGGGATCTAAGCTGGCATTTTCGAAAAGCTTGTTCCTTAAATATTCGAAAAGCTTGTTCCTTAAATATGAGGAAATCGTTCATGTCCTCCTTGATACGAGTGGGTCTTGGAGGTTACCCGGGTGGGGTGGGTGGGGAGTGGGTGGGTGGGATGGGATGTGGAAGGGTGGGTGGGTGGGTGGGATGGGATGTGGAAGGGTGGGTGGGTGGGTGGGGAGTGGGGAGGGGCGTAACAAATATAAATGTGTGTTTGTAAAAGTCTTGCTTCCTGGGTAACAAAAAAGGAAGGAAACAAAAAAAGAACAAAAATATTACCTAAGACTTGCTCCCTCAGTAACAACAAAGGGAGGGGAAAATAATTGCTTCCTCGGTAACAAAAAAGGAAGGAAAAACAATTCTTGCTCCCTCAGTAACAAAAAAGGGAGGGTAAAAGAATTGCTTCCTCACTCAGTAACAAAAAAGGGAAGGTAAAAGAATTGCTTCCTCACTCAGTAACAAAAAAGGGAAGGTAAAAGAATTGCTTCCTCACTCAGTAACAA
>CM039465.1:52612605-52772605 GCA_022414725.1 Microglena sp. YARC | reverse complement strand
GACCGAAGGCGTATGATATCATATGATATCATACAAATTGCATCGTATGATATTGAATGTAAATGGTATTTTTAGCCTAGTCAGACTGCCGGCATCCTATGATATCATAAGATGACATGATTTCATATGATATCATATTGCCGTTTTCTAGAAATGTGTGGACGCACCTAATCCCCGTTCGGAACGGGATGGCTCTATCGTAGAGCGATCCTGATTCAGACGAAAGCAGGTGCTGGGTCCTATCAGGTTCCTGATTCGAACCCCATCGAGGTCACCTGGGCCCACCCGGAGGGTTGTCGACCGGCATGGTAACTGGACTCTAGGTGTGATGTAAGCCCATCCATCGCATACTTATGAGCCGGTTCCCTTAATACCACGTCCTTAGAAGTGTCATTGTGATATATCTTGGAAGTTGAGATTTACTTTTATATTTGGACGCACCTAACTAGGACGATGTGTCGTGGCAGCACATCCCAGTCCTCTCTTGTCAACCGCCTGCAATCATAAGCCCAAAGTGTTGGTGCTGAAGTTGGGTGGTGGGTTGTGCATTTTGGGTGGTGTGGTGGGTGGAAGGGGTGGGGGGGCATGGTGTGTGGTGTGTGTGGGGGGGGGGGGGGGGGGGGGGGGCTGGGTGGTGTGTGTGATCTCTACAAGCATAAGCGCAAGGTGTTGGTGTGGTAGATTTGGGTTTGGGGGTGTGGGCTTGGGGTAGGTTTGGGGGTGGGTTTGACACCGTTCAGCCAAGACGCCAATCAGAAACACAAAATGTTGATGCTGAAGGTGATGCTCACTACAAAGTTGGGAGGTCTACGCTGCGCTTTTATTTTGCTTCTATATAACTAACTATATACGTCAGCCATGGTGGCTTCCCCCAGCTGCGGCGTACAGGAGGGTCCCCTTGACACCACGCCCATTCGGGCGTTTTTTGTTGTATATATAAGGGTGCACACTGGGTGGGAAGGGTGGCGTAGGGGTGCAGTAAAGGGTGCCGAAGACCCCTTCAATTTGTTGGCTTGGCTTGAAAGGGTGCATTCTGGGTGGGAAGGGTGGCGTAGGGGTGCAGTAAAGGGTGCCGAAGACCCCTTCAATTTGTTGGCTTGGCTTGAAAGGGTGCATTCTGGGTGGGAAGGGTGGCGTAGGGGTGCAGTAAAGGGTGCCGAAGACCCCTTCAATTTGTTGGCTTGGCTTGAAAGGGTGCATTCTGGGTGGGAAGGGTGGCGTAGGGGTGCAGTAAAGGGTGCCGAAGACCCCTTCAATTTGTTGGCTTGGCTTGAAAGGTGCATTCTGGGTGGGAAGGGTGCGTAGGGTGCAGTAAAGGGTGCCGAAGACCCCTTCAATTTGTTGGCTTGGCTTGAAAGGGTGCATTCTGGGTGGGAAGGGTGGCGTAGGGGTGCAGTAAAGGGTGCCGAAGACCCCTTCAATTTGTTGGCTTGGCTTGAAAGGGTGCATTCTGGGTAGGAAGGGTGGCGTAGGGGTGCAGTAAAGGGTGCCGAAGACCCCTTCAATTTGTTGGCTTGGCTTGAAAGGGTGCATTCTGGGTGGGAAGGGTGGCGTAGGGGTGCAGTAAAGGGTGCCGAAGACCCCTGAATTTGCATTGCCAGTTGAGACAGCTAAGGCAAGACCCCAATCAGAAGCACAAGGTTGTCCTGGTTCACACTGCTCGGCCCACTATTTATCTTGGGCTACTCATGGCAGCTTCCTGCCAGCTCCAATACACTGCTCCGCCCACTGTTTCATATTGGGCTACTCATGGCAGCTTCCCGCCAGCTCCAATACACTGCTCCGCCCACTGTTTCATCTTGGGCTACTCATGGCAGCTTCCCACCAGCTCCAATACACTGCTCCGCCCACTGTTTCATATTGGGCTACTCATGGCAGCTTCCCGCCAGCTCCAATACACTGCTCCGCCCACTGTTTCATATTGGGCTACTCATGGCAGCTTCCCACCAGCTCCAATAGCCAGACACTGGTTCAAACTCAAAGCTTGCGGCTGCATTGGAATGCCTGTCATATCAGCTTTGAGAGGGATGAGCTAGCTAAGCCCTAAACCCTAAACCCTAAACCCTAAAACAGCTTTGAGAGGCATGAGCTAGCTTCAGGTTTAGCCCCAAGACGGGGAAAGGGAGCTGCCTAGATTATGCTACGTGTAGCCCAAACAAGTCCTATGCAGTGTCGCAAGCGACGCTGAAAATTGGCGGAGAGAGTTCGACAGGTGGCAACGGAAGCGAGTTAGTTACCAGACCGTTGGGTGACGTGCCAGGCTTCATCTCGGTCAGACGAATGGTCGGATGGTCGGTCGGTCGGTCGGACAGACAAATAGGTAACCCTGGGAACTCCCGCCCCCTTGAAGAGGGTACTCCGCCATAAAGAAACGGTGGCTCATCAAAGACGGGGAAAGGGAGCTGCCTAGAAGCTGCTACGTGTAGCCCAAAAAAGAAACGGTGGCTCATCGAAGACGGGGAAAGGGAGCTGCCTAGGAGCTGCTACGTGTAGCCCAAAAAAGAAACGGTGGCTCAACGAAGACCCCAATCACAAGGGAGGGGGGAAGCTACCCTCCAGTGAGCTAGCATCCACAAGCCAGATCCTCCTCGGGTTTAGGATTTAGGGTTAAGGGCTTAGGGGGTTGGGGTTTAGGGTTTAGGGTATAGGAGATCTGGCTTGTGGATGCTAGCTCACTGGAGGGTAGCGTCACCCCTCCAATCACAAGCGCCACTGTTTCCTTTTTGGCGGAGCCCCCCCATCTGGGGGGAGGGAGCCCTCATGTTTACCCATTTGTCCGTCCGACCATCCGTCTGACCACGATGAAGCCTGACATGCCAGCCAACGGTCTCGTAACTAACTCGCTTCTGTTGCCACCTGTTGCTCCGTCGCGATCACTCTCCGCCATTTTCTAGCGTCGCAGGCGACACTGCATAGAACTTGTTGGGCTACGTGTGGCAGCTTCTAGGCAGTTCCTTTTCCTCGTCCTTTGGTCAAACCCAAGGCTAGCTAGTGCGCCTGAAAGCCCACATGACGGACATTCCAATGGAGCTGAAATCATTGGCCTTGACCCAGTGGCTGGCTAATGGAGCTGGCTGGAAGCTACCACATGTAGCTCATCTAAGAACCCAATCACAAGCGCAAGGGCTGGTGAAAAAGGTTAACTAGCCTCCGCCCAGGGCTTTTCTTTCCGGCTTTTTAGCAGAGCCCCCCCTTCTGAGGGGCGGGAGCCCCCAGGGTTACCCATTTGCCTGTCAGACCGACTGACCATCTGTCTGACCAAGACGAAGCCTGACACGTCAGCCAACGGTCTCGTAACTAATTCGCTTCCGTTGCCACCTGTTGCTCCGTCGCGAACACCTCTCCGATCACAACCCCAATCACAAGCCCAAGGATTGGTGAGAAAGGTTAACCAGCCTCCACCCAGGGCATTTCTTTCCGGCTGTTTAGCAGAGCCCTCCCTTCTGAGGGGTGGGAGCCCCCAGGGTTACCCATTTGCCTGTCAGACCGACCGACCATCTGTCTGGCCAAGACGAAGCCTGACACGTCAGCCAACGGTCTCGTAACTAATTCGCTTCCGTTGCCACCTGTTGCTATGTCGCAAACACCTCTCCGATCACAACCCCAAACACAAGCCCAAGGATTGGCGAGAAAGGTTAACCAGCCTCCACCCAGGGCTTTTCTTTTCAAATCTGAAAGTGGGTTTTCTCTAGCTTTAAGGTTACAGGCCTCCTCTGGGGACAGTGTTTTGATAGCTTTTTTTTTTGCTTTTTATAGCTCTTCAGGGCCATCTAGGGCCCTCCCAAAAATACTTAAAAATGTAGCGGCAATTTTAGCCAAACGGGGTCAAAAGTAGCGATCGCTATATAAAGCGGGGGGAAATCCCTGCTTCAACCAGAACCAGTCTCTGCCCAGGGCTTTTCTTTTCGACTTTCTCAGCAGCTTCTAGGCAGCTCCCCAAGCCAGCCACTGTGCTACACCCAAATATTTCAGCACTTCTGGACAGCTGATTGTATCAGCTTCTAGGTGCACTAGGTCGCGTTGGGATTAGCTGAATAGCAAGTCAGGGGAGGTGCCTAGAAGCTGCTGCTCATAGCGGAAAGGAATTCAATGCCTCCACCCACACCCGCACCCATAGTGTTGTCACACAGCCCACACCCCAACCAAAACATACATACACAGTGGTTCCAAAACGTGTACACCCACACCCACACCCACACCCACACCAACAGTGTTGCCACACAGCCCACAACCTAACCAAAACATACATCCACAGTTGTACCAAAAGGTCTACACCCACACCCACACCCACACCCACACCAACAGTGTTGTCACACAATCACACTGTCCACACGCACACCAACAGTGTTGTCACACAATCACACTGTCCACACCCACACCAACAGTGTTGTCACACAATCACACTGTCCACACCCACACCAACAGTGTTGTCACACAATCACATTGTCCACACGCACACCAACAGTGTTGTCACACAACCCACACCCCAACCAAAACACACATACACAGTGGCTACAAAATCGTCTAGACCCACACTTCCACACACAATGTTGTCACATACTCACTCAGTCCACACCCTCACCCACAGTGCTGTCACACAGCCCACACCCCAACCAAAACACACATCCACAGTTGTACCAAAATGTCTGCACCCACACCCACACCCACAGTGTTGACGCACAACCCACACCCCAACCAAAACACACAATATACAGTCAACACCCACACCCACACCCACACCCACATTTGTGCCAAACAGTCAACACCCACATCCACACTCAAATTTGTGCCAAACAGTCAACACCCACATCCACACCCACATTTTTGCCAAACAGTCAACACCTACATCCACACCCACATTTGTGTCATACAGTCAACACCAACATCCACACAATTGTCGCACAGACAACACAGTCAACACTGACACCAACACCCACTTCCACAGTTTTGTCCCACAGTCTACTTCCATACTCATGTCCACACAGTTGTCACACATTGTACACCCACACTAACACAGTCGTCACACAGCCAACACCCACACCCACAGAACCCTAGCTACCCCACCCTGCCTCGACTTTCTCATGCACGTGAGTTTCATTTCCTCAGAAACTGACCCTCTGGGCGTGCTTACCGATCGAAGTTGTCCATCGTATCCATAGATCTCGCTGCGGGACCCTCCATGCGTCCATCGCCTACAGGAAGCGCGGGGCCCTTTCTCATTTCATCTCTCATCTCTTTGACCGTCTCCCTCAGCTCCTGTACCTCACGCACCAGAGCTGCAACATCGGGATTCACCTCGCTTCTTGACTCAGTAGCGGCGAGGGAGAAGTTTCTTGATATTGCTTGAGAATGGGAGGCAGTGGGATGCGGGTGGGGCAAGGGTCCGGCGTGCCTAGGGGTGGTGGGAGGTCTACGAGCAGAGGAACGAGCTGGGGCTGATGAGACAGGACCAGTTATGCCTCGCATCGTAATCTGCAGCGGAATTGTTCGCAATTCAGTGGCGAGTCGGTCCAGGATGGAGCCGCTGTGAAGCGAAGAAAAATAGGCCCAGGTGGGAGATAATTGGTATAGCGCGCAAGGATGATAGCTAGCGAAAAGGAATTATACTTCAATAAGGGAGGCTGTGGCTCGTAGGGAGCAGCACGTTGTAACAAATAGAAAGCACGGGATATCGTTATACCGATCTGATCTTCGGATCCCTTGTCCACTTATGAATCGCGGGTGGCAGGTGCAAATTGATGAGAAAAACAACGTAATGTTCAAAACGAATAAACGCATGGGCAAGGGGGCAGGAACGGGCAGGAACGGCGGTTGGCCGTCTCCAGGTAGGCGACCAACCGCAACGCAGAATCGCTGTACGGTGAAGCGGTGAGTGACCAGTGAGTTATGACTTATGAGTGGGCGTCAGCACATGATAGCCCTACGCGTGCTGCGTCTCGTTCAGATCCCTCGGGTTCAGATCACTACACGATATGGTTCTCTTATCACGAAGTTCCGGAGTTCCAGATGATCCCATTCAGTAATTTCCCATTCAGTAATTTGAAGGAGAATTGTTGCGCGGTTTTCAGCCAACTCTGGGCTGCTCACGCTGCTCACCGACGGCGAGCAGCCAAATTGCTGGCTGAAGCTATGTGAACAAGTTCAAGCTCAAGTAACATCAGAGTAAGACAGGACTGAATCCTCGGTGTCGCTGGTTTGTGTCGGGACTCGGGAGACCGACCTGCTGCGGTGAAAGTCCTTTCACAACTAAAAAAAGAAGAGCTATAACAAGTTCACATCTACATCAGGGTACTTCAGGAGAAAACCTAGCTCTGCTGCCTGAGACGCAACCAATTGTACCATTTCCCTGGTAATTATTTGTTCTGCCGAAGACGGCAAGCAGCCAAATTTCTGGCTGAAGCCATGTTACCAAGTTCAAGTTCTGTAGAAGCAGCAGCTGTAAGGGAAGCTGGGAATGGCTTGCTGTCTGTAGCGCGAACTCATGGCCCCCGTCGGTAAAACTACTGTTTGGGGTTCATGAATGCTTTTTCTGTTTAAGCCCTTCCTATCACGGCTGGACAAGTCCCCTTCGCCTGTCGTACTGTAACCTACATACATACATATTTACAAACTGCAGCTGAATGCTTCCCTTGCTGTGTGTAGTATAGTACCTATGTGTGGCTACGTGCATGCATGCTCAAATGGTGGCTGCCCGCAAGCGTATGTGTGTGCGGTTATCTCGCCTTAGATTCTGAAGCCATGTACCGTTACCAAGTTCAAGATTTTTTTTATTATTTTATTACAAGGGGCTCATGTCCTAGCAGTGAAACAACACCGCCCTTAAGTCGGACTCAAGAAACCACCCGCCGTCTTCCGGCAGCTCAAGATATCTTCATTACGGTAGTGCAAAGCTCATGACTACGCAAGTGTGCTGTAGTTGTGGTGGTGATAGGCCCTTTCAGTGATATACAATGGTCTAGTGGTAGACCAGACCGCTTGAGGATGAAGATTCGGGGGTTCGACTCCCCCTTCGGTCGCTCATGGCGTTGCAGGTCGTCGTCAACCGCGATGGTAGCTTGTCCAGTTGAGGTAGGTGACCGCTCATCACCCGCGTACGACGGGCTCCCTTAATATCACGCCCCACTAGGAGCTATCATTACCTTGTGGTGGTGATTCGTTCACGTTTCCCCTGGTACATTTGTTTTTTTGCCGGAGAAAGAAGAAGACGGCGAGCTGCAAAATTGCTGGCAGGAGCCATGTAACCAAGTTCAAATAGTGGTGGTCACTCATATACAGTACCCTGATAACTTAGTCTGTAGACGGTTAGCACTGAGTAGCGTGAAGGCTGGTTGCGTGATAGACCATGTATGGAACCATAATCAAACAAAAACTTCGGGCTGATGCAGCACCGTCCACTACATGAAGTCACGAATTTCTAAGAGCACCAACGGTACAACAGGGTGAATGGCTCCGCTTTTTGCATCTACAAAATCCTCTGTAATCCTTGGCTTTTTGTCTAGCGTAAGGATGTAGGAGACCGACACTGTTGGGTGGAAATCATTCCATTTAAAGCAAATGGGTGGGATCATGTATCCGAGGTGGATGGAGAACCTGCTTTCATAACTTGTTTTTTACTGCATAAAACGGCGAGCAGCCAAATTGCTGGCTGGAGCTATTTTACCAGGTTCAAGTTCAAGAACCATTGAGTTTTGTCGGAAGTCTTCGGTTATAATCTGCACTGACATGTGCTCTACAAATCCCTGGTTTCCATGGTTATCGCACGGGGGGTATTGTTAACTGCAATGTGCAGAAGGTTAGACGCCATACCTGGCGTATAGAACCTTGTAACAATTATTATTATTATTATTCGAGTTTTGCGGCCGAGACACTTGCCTAGTTGCCTGCTCGAGCGCTAAGCTGCAGTAGGATAGGGCTTTAATCACTTACCTCGTGGATGTTTGAAGGTTGCGTGCAAAACATGCCGAAGACAGAGAGCAGCCAAATTGCTGGCTGAAGCTATGTAACTAAGTTCAAATTCAAGTCAAACATAGAGGAGGATGGAAGCAAGTTGCAAGCATTAACGCAAAATGAATTATTGGGTTGCAAGCATTTTTGGGTTGGATGGATCAACGGGTTGGACGCATTATTGGGTTGGATGCATCATTGGGTTGCATACATTTATAGGTTGGATGGATAAGCGGGTTGGATGCATTATTGGGTTGGATGCATCATTGGGTTGCATACATTTATAGGTTGGATGGATTAGCGGGTTGGATGCATTATTGGGTTGGATGCATCATTGGGTTGCATACATTTATAGGTTGGATGGATTAGCGGGTTGGATGCATTATTGGGTTGGATGCATCATTGGTTGCATTACATTTTATAGGTTGGATGGATTAGCGGGTTGGATGCATTATTGGGTTGGATGCATCATGGGGTTGCATACATTTATAGGTTGGATGGATTATTGGGCTGGATGCATTATTGGGTTGGATGCATTATTGGGTTGGATGCATCATTGGGTTGCAAACATTTATAGGTTGGATGGATAAGCAGGTTGGATGCATTCTTGGGTTGCATACATTTATGGGTTGGATGGAATAGTGGGTTGGATGCATTCTTGGGTTGGATGCATTCTTGGGTTGCATACATTTATGGGTTGGATGGATTAGTGGGTTGGATGCATTATTGGGTTGGATGCATCATTGAGTTGCATACATTATTGGGTTGGATGGATTTATGGGTTGCATGCATTTATTGGTTGGGCGGATTAATGGGTTGGATGTCTTATTGGGTTGGACGCATTATTGGGTTGCATACATTTAATGGTAGGGCAATTTAATGGGTTGGATGGATTGATGGGTTGCATGCATTAACGGGTTGGATTGATTTATGGGTTGGATGCATTATTGGGTTGCATACATTTATGGGTTGGATGGATAAATGGGTTGCATGCATTATTGGGTTGCATGCATTTATGGGTTGGATGGATTAATGAGTTGGATGCATTATTGGGTCGCATGCATTTTTGGGTTGGACGGATAAATGGGTTGGATGCATTATTGGGTTGCATGCATTCATGTGTTGTCGAGTTTGGGCAAATCCATGTGGCCTAATCGGCCACCTCGTAGACTGCAACACGCATACAAAGGGTGATTAGCATCTGCCAAATCCTGCCTGCCTGCCAAATTGGCATTGTTTACACCGCTGGAGAAGAAGTGAACCTTGAGTGCATTTATGTTGTTATCTGCATGCGATATTTACGATAGGGTACATTCACGCTCGCATGCAACCATCCATGCTAGTGTCAGCACTTGTCTTTTAGCGTTTTCCTTGTATTTAGCAGCTTCTAGACTAATCCCTGAGCCATCCGCTGGGCCAGACACAAAGATGTCAGCAGTGCTGGAAAACGTATATTGTCAGCTTCCAGATGCACTAGGGTGCTTGCCGTTTGGCTAGATAAGAGGCCTGGTGAGCCGGCTAGAAGCTGCTAAAACATCCATACAACCATCCATGCTGGCGTCAGCGCTTGTCTTTTCAGCTGTATTCAGCAGCTTCTAAGCAGCTCCCTGAGCCAGCCGCTGGGCCAGACACAAAGATAGTAGAGGCATTAATGTATGTATGGATGTATGGATTGCGAGAGGGATGCTTGTATGAGGCTTGGTTGTTGGTGGGTTTAGGAATTACGTGAGCGCGTGAGGGTGGTAGTGTGGTGGGGATGAGCGAATAATGGTGTGGATGCCCCCCACAAACACTCGCCTACACCCACACACGCATGGATGGGCAGATGGATGGATGGCAGACGGATGCACATGTGGACGCGTGGATGAATGGATGTATGGAAGATGGGTGCATGTATGCTTTACTGCATCGTCACATTATGGATAGAGGGCAAGGTTGAGGGAAGCATGCTTGAGCTGGACCCTCTGATTGACGCACTCTTGCCCTAGCTTTTCTTTTCAGCAACGACCAGCAGCTTCTAGCCAGCTCACCCGGCCAGCTATCCAGCCAAATCTATCCAGCACCCTAGTGCATCTGGAAGCTGTCAATATACGTTTTCCAGCACTGCTGAAATCTTTATGTCTGGCCCAGCAGCTGGCTCAGGGAGCTGCCTAGAAGCTGCAAAATGCAGCTGAAAAGACAAGCGCTGACGCTAGCATGGATGGTTGCATGCGAATATGAATATACCCTATCCTAAACAACACATGCAGATAACAACATCAGTGCACTCAAGGTTCACTTCTTTCCCAGGGGTGTAAACAATGCCAATTTGGCAGGCAGGCAGGATATGGCAGGCAGGCAGGCAGGATTTGGCAGATGCTGATCAGGCAGGCCGATCATTGATAGCATATATATAGATATGTATGCATATATACCACATATACTGTTAGGGTAGCCTGTGTAGCCAAGTTCAAGTTCAAGTAAAAAAAGACTAGAAGAGATTGGATCAAGTATATTTGAATATGAGTAATGTTTTGAATGTTGATGTTACTCCTCAAGACGGCGGGTAGCCTACACACTTCAAGTATCTCTCACCTCTGTAAACGCTGCAGATAGAAAACAGCGAGCAGCCAAATGGATGGCTGGGGCCATTTAACCAAGGTCAAGTTCAGTAGGTCGGCAGAAGATGCTAGGAGGCCTGGAAAAAGGAACAGGTAATGGTGAACCCTAGCCCTACACCTGTTATACTGGAGTACAGTGTGGGCTATAAGGAGGGTGTTTGGCCAGGCTGGCATGCTGGCGCTGTATTTTGAGGGTGTTGGCCAGGCTGGCATGTTGGCGTGACAAGGATAATGTGTTGAATGTTAATGTAACTTCCAAAGATGGAGAGCAGCCACACAAGCTAGAGCCAGTAATGATAACCCCTGGTGGGCCGTGGTACTAAGGGAGCCCCATCTTCTGGCGGTAGGGAATGGGCTGCTACTTTACCTGGACAAAGCTACCATGGCGGTCGACAGCGACCGCAAATACTTCAGCACACCAGAGGGGATTCGAACCCGGCACCTACGTCATTCAAGGAGCTCTGCCATTGAGCCATTCGTTGAACGGGGATAAGCAGGAGCCATGTAATCTAGTATTGGGGTTAGGTTCAAGCTGTCAGGCGGTAAGTGACTTAACAAATTACAAGCTCTACGGCCAGTACTTTCACTTTGATGGAATTTGTACTGCCGGCAACATCTGTATCCTCTTACTCCACATTCACCTCGCTATTGAGGCACTACAACTAAGCTGAAAAGTGATGCCAGGTGCAATACACACAAATGACTGACATCTCTGAATCAGGTAGCAGATATTCAGGCACAACAGCCGCACTGCAAGGTACAGTCATCCTGCTCAGACACTGCCAGGTCAGCTAAAAATCACTGGAGACCATCAATCAAGGGCAGACCCACTCCTCATATATCAGATCGCACAGAAGCAACTATCAGTACCAGGCAGCAGCTAGGGCCAACGCCAGCCTAAGCAGCCGACGGCAGCGTCAGTCCAGATTGACTAGTGGCAGCGGGTGACAGCCACAGCACCAGTCCAGCCACAGCCAACACCAGCGTCAGTCCAGCCAGAGCCAACATCGGCATCAGCCCTGCTAGCCAGCAACCTTGGCAATCCATCTAGAACAAAAGCACCATCAGCCCAGCGATGATAGCAACTCCAGCATCAAGCTCCACGTCTACCACCAGCACCGGGACTACCATCTCCTAAAACTAGAAACCCCAGAAGGAGCGGCAGCACCAGCTCAGTACCAGCTCCAAGTACCAGCATCAGTACCAAAACACCCTATCACAAGAATATCCAGGACCCTGTCCATCTTCACCACCAGGGTGAGGTCAAGCAGAGATGGTCAGAGCTGAGGCAAGGAGCTGAGACTGGAATCCGGTCGACCACCTTCCTGCTCGAGCTGAGGAAATCGGGCTGCGCGCATCTAGTAGAGCGCAATTCCACGCCTCTCCTTCTCCGCCAAAGCAATAGCAACCCTTCGCTTGAACTCCTTGTACTCGCACTTGTTATACAGATGAACCTCGTGGTGGCATTTAGTTCGCCAAAGGAAAGGGTTGTTGATTCTGCACTCCTTCATATCAATCCACATATGCGCGCAGTAGTCCCGGTAGTGGTAAGGGACATCAGCGGTATCCATCTCCTCCTGCGCGTGGGTTTCAGTTTAAAAGCGGATCGGAACAGCGCAAAGTGCTTGGCGCAAGATATGAGTTTCGCAAGGTGCTGTTTCAACAGTGCAGAGACATAAACTTCGCCGTTGCCCGACCACGCTAGAAGCCACAGATGCTAGCATGTAATCGCACTTTCGACCATGTCAAAGGTCGTACGAGAAACTGAATAGAGAACGAACTTTGTGCGCATCAACTTACCCGAGTGGCCTTCATAGGCGGGGGAGGGAACCTGTCGGCCATGTTGCTAAGATTGAGCTAGGAGTTGCGATTGATGCCTCACAGCTCAGAGAGCTCTTCTTTTTGGGACATGTTGTACGGCAGTACATGATATGACCAAGCCACCTGACGGCATGTCGGTCAAGCCCAGGAGGCCAGCAATGCCAGCAGCCCCAAATGGGTCCCAAACTCACATTCCGAGCCAGTTCTACAAAACATACAGGTTGAACTGTAGGTCGGTTGCCCCGGGTTGCCCACGTATTTTCCATCCTTTCTTGGCCATAGCTCCCGACTCTCCCAGAATACCAGGATCCCATGGCTGCCAACAATAATGATTTGTTTACATTTCTCGGTTTACATGTAAGTATAACATACAGTAACCTGTTTTTCACTCTTTCAACAGTTTTGTTCACGGCCCGGCCTTAATAATCCTATTATGAGAAGTTTGATCTACCCTGGACTGTAACAACTAACTAACTAGCTAACTAACTAACTAACTAACCCATAATAATCCCATAAGTTCATGCATAAGTAATTGGCATGAGTACATTTTGGCAAAAAACCTTTTCACTCATCCGGCGCTCAAAATTGCATGGCATAAAGTATTTGGCAAAGGGGTCAATGGCTGGACCTACTACTCAAGTTGAAACCTGAAAACCAGTTGGCAAAACCTAAATTTGCTTATGCCAAATTTCCTTGTTACTTGTTCACTGAATGTGGCACTTGGGTCCGTAGTCTGCAAATAAGGTATGCCTATTGGTCGCCTTTCACCAGGTTTAACCAAGTCCTACCAAAGTGATGTACAGTTTTGCCCAATTAATTACCTTTGCAACCTTTTATAATTCCCGCTAAGGTTGAGGTTCCGAAGAGCTTTCCCAGGCACCACTGTCTCAACATCTACGTCTTCCGTTGTCTATGTGTAACATAACTATTAAATCTGTTCGATATTTGAATGAGAAGATACATGTATTTCTAATTACAAATAATGAAGCACGATCAATAAGTTGGGACCGCTTCAGCGTACAGACCTTCACACACAAAAATCATCAATGACTGGGGGGGCAGATCTGGAAGTACTGCTGGAGACGGCGAGCAGCCAAATTGCTGGCAGAGGCTATGTAACCAATTCAAGTTCAAGCACTGAAAGTACGGAACTTGTTAATCTAGCCCCTCCTGATAGTCTATCATTAAGTCGAGCCTAAGTGGACTGCAACATACATAAATATCAACCCCCCTGGACCTACACCCTGGACTGCAACATACATACATATCATCAATACATATTACCTAAGTGCGCCTATTATTTTGTAGGAGTGGCAGCGCCATTTGAAGTGGGCCTGAGGTTTCGCTGGTTTGTGTTGGGAAACCCACCTCCTGGGGTTAAATTACTTTCACAACCTGTCACAACTAAAACAACTCAATTGATCTTTTGTTTTTTAGCACCTTGAGAAGTCTTCAACTCCGCCGACGACATCGACAAAAGCCTCGAGTCTATGGCGAGCAAACGGAGACCCACCCTTTGCGGCGGAAATCCTTGTTGTAATTATCAGCATTTGTGAACTACAGGCACACGGACACACTAGATACACTAGATGAGTAATAAAAGAAACTGCCAACAACAATTAGAGATGACAATTGACCTGACCCGGCATAATTCGTATAGCATGCTTCCTGGGTTCTGTGGAATCGCACGGGGGTCTTGGACATGGAAAACGGTAAGCAGCCCATAGTAAACTAGTCCTATGCAGCGTCGCAAGCGACGCAGAAAATTGGCGGAGTGTGTTGGCAACGGAACGACAGGTGGCAACGGATTGGAGCTGGCCGAAGCCAATTAGTTATGAAACAGTTGGCTGACGTGTCAGGCTTCAATTTTTCGGTCGCACAAATGGACGCATGGGTGACCCTGGGGGCTCCCGCCCTCCTGAAGGGGGGGCTCCGCCAAAAACCGTGTAACAATCCAATCACGAGAGACCACTCTAACTCATGCTGTTGTTGAGTTCACCAACTAGAGTGTCCCTGTGGAGCTGAGGCCAGCAGAGTGCGCCTACTCTTTTGAAGGAGTGGCACTGCCATTCGAACTGAATCCTCTGTGCCGCTGCTTTGCGTAGGGAGACCCACCTCCTGGGGTGAAAAACAAGGGCAGTTGGCTTGGCACCTAACTGGCCAGGCCTGGGTCGCTGCTTTGTGTAGGGAGACCCACCTCCAGGGGTGAAAAACAAGGGCAGTTGGCTTGGCACCATACTGGCCAGGCCTGGGTCGCTGCTTTGTGTAGGAAGACCCACCTCCTGGGGTGAAAAACAAGGGCAGTTGGCTTGGCACCAATCTGGCCAGGCCTGGGTCGCTGCTTTGTGTAGGGGGAACCAACTCCTGGGGTGAAAAACAAGGGCAGTTGGCTTGGCACCAAACTGGCCAGGCTTGGGTCGCTGCTTTGTGTAGGGAGACCCACCTCCTGGGGTGAAATACCTTTCACAACTAAAAAAAAGAAGCATGAGCTCCTTGTCACGAGAGACCACTATAGCTCATGCTGTTGTTGAGTTCACCAAATAGAGTGTCCCTGTGGAGCTGAGGCCAGGAGAGTGTGCCTACTCTTTGAAGGACTGGCAACGCCATTCAAACTGAATCCCTCTGTGCCGCTGATTTGTGTAAGGGGGCCCACCTCCTGGGGTGAAAAACAAGGGCAGTTGGCTTGGCACCTAACTGGCCAGGCTTGGGTCGCTGATTTGTGTAAGGGGGCCCACCTCCTGGGGTGAAAAACAAGGGCAGTTGGCTTGGCACCAAACTGGCCAGGCTTGGGTCGCTGATTTGTGTAAGGGGGCCCACCTCCTGGGGTGAAATACCTTTCACAGCTAGAAAAAACAAATGAGCTCCTTGTCACGAGCGACCACTATAGCTCATGCTGTCCCTCAGGGTTTAGGGTTTACTAAACTCTAAACCCTTGTCACGAGCGACCACTATAGCTCATGCTGTCCCTCAGGGTTTACGGTTTACTAAACTCTAAACCCTAAAACCCTAAACCCTTGTCAGGAGCGACCACTATAGCTCATGCTGTCCCTCAGCTCTTCCTGTTGTTGCGCTAGCACCGCCTCTGTCTCGTGCAGCTGCTTGAAGCACAAGGACAGCTGCTGCCTCAAGTTCTCTATGGTCTCGTCCTTCTTTTGGATGGCGGCCTTCACGCGCGCTTCAACCTGCAGTGGCATGGCGTGGTGTGAGTTTGTGTATGTGTGTGTCAGTGTTTGTGCTGCGTGTGTTTGTCTGTTTGTTTGTTTAGGTGTGTGTTTGTGTGTGCTGCGTGTGCTTGTGTATCTGTATGTTTGTTTGTGTGTTTGCTTGTGCATGTGTGGTGTGTGTGCTATGTGAGGAAGGAACTTGGTAGACGTTTGGACGTTGAGCTGCCCAGAGCTGGCAGAAAAATGATGTAACAATTCATCTTCTACCTCCACCCCACCCCCACCCCCATCAATCCACAAGCACCCCTTCCACCTTCTCCTTGCATGGTTCTTCTCCCCCCCCCCCCCCCCCCCCCCCCCCCCCCCCCCCCCCCCACACACACACACACCACATCACCCTGTCAACCTTTTCCTTGCACCTTCTATAGCCACCAGTGCAAGGCCTCTTTCTCTAGGTCTCTTTTTATTGTTTCTCTCGACCCTCCCTCTCAACGCCCCCTTTCTCATGCAGCCAGCTAGTCTAAACCCTATCCCCCCTGGTACATACGTGGTTCATCTCCTTCACATGCCCCCCCACCCTGTCAACCTTCTCCTTACGTGGTTCATCTCCTTCACATGCTTCCCATTGGCAGCCTCAAAATCTTCTTACACCTTCAGCAGCCGGCGCTGCATCGCTTCTTTCTCTCCTCCTCTTGGTTCTCTTGACCCTCCCTCTCTACGCCCCCTTTCTCATGCACCCAGCTAGTCTAACCCTCCTGTTACTTACGTGGTTCATCTCCTACACATACTCCCCCCTCCCCCCCACCCCCCCACACACACACTCACCAACCACCACATGCCCCCCCACCCCCCCACCCCCCTGTCAACCTTCTCCTTACGTGGTTCATCTCCTTCACATGTTTGCCATTGGCAGCCTCAAAATCTTCTTGTACCTTTTGCAGTCGCCGCTGCACAGCCTCTCTCTTTTGGCCTATTTTTTATTGTATCTCTCCTCTCTACGTTCCCTTCTCCTCTCTACGCCCAATATCTCATACAGTCAGCTGAGTAATTTTGTCGATTTTTGTTTAATAAAAAGATTTTTTTGACGATTTTTTGACGTGCTTCAGAAATGATTGGAAGATAAAAATAAAGATTTGTTGTACGGTGTTTTTTAATAATATCCCTAACCCCTAGTCCTTACGTGGTTCGTCTCCTTCAAGTGCTTGCCATTGGCTGCCTCAAAATCTTCTTAAACCTTCTGCAGCCGCCGCTGCACCGCTTCTTTCTCTCCTCCTCTTGGTTCTCTTGACCCTCCCTCTCTATGCCCCCTTTTTCATGCAGCCAGCGAGTCTATCCCCCCTGATACTTACGTGGTTCATCTCCTTCACGTGCTTCCCATTGGCAGCCTCAAAATCGCCTTGCACCTTCTGCAGCCGCCGCTGCACCGCCTCTTTCTCTTGCTCCACAACCTGGACTGCTTGGGATTGCAGCGCCACCTTCTGCTCGTTCAGTGAGCGCAGGTCATTCTCGCGTAGGTGTGCCTCCTCCTTGGCACTGGATACCTGAGTGTGTGCGTAGTTTGGATTTTGTGTGTCTGTGCTAGTGCTACTAATGGATACCTGTGTGTTTGTTTGTGTATTTGTGCTTTTTTGTGTGTGTTTGTTTGCTGTGAGTGTGTTTGTGTATTTGTTGTGTTCAGCGAGCGCAAGTCCTTCTTGGCACTGGATACCTGGGTGTGTGTGTGTGTGTGTGTTAATTTGTTTGTTTGTGTGGATTTGTTGTGGTCAGTGCAACCTGACACACACCGCAACACACACACACAAGTACAACCTGACACACCGTAACACACACACAACAACACCCCGACACACGCACCCACTGTAACACACACCTGCGACTCCGACCACCGTATGGTGCTGTTCTTGGCGTCCTCCTCTTTCCAAAGGGCGAGGAGGGAGCTCTCTACACCATAACACACGAACAACTACACCCGACACACACTGTAACACACACCTGTGACTCCAACCACCGTATGGTGCTGTTCCTTGCGTCCTCCTCTTTCCAAAGGGCGGGGATGGAGCTCTCTACACCATAACACACACACACACAACTACAACCTGACACAGCGTAACACACACACACACACACACACAACTACACCCCGACACGCTGTAACACACACACACTTTAACAAACACACCTGTGACTCCAACCACCGTATGGTGCTGTTCTTTGCATCCACCTCTCTCTGAAGGGCGAGGAGGGAGCTCTCTACAGCAGCAGCCCTCTCCTCTGCGCCTTCTTGAGCCACGCCAGCCTGTCGGAATCGCTCAGCATACCTGAATGGTTGTTGAAGTGGTTGTTTGTCTGGTTTCAATGATTATTTGAATTGTTATGTCAGTTGTTGTTTGAGTGGCAGTTTGAATGGTTAGTAAAGGGCGAGGAGGGAGCTCTCTACAGCAGCAGCCCTCTCCTCTGAGCTATCCCGGGCCCCGCTGACCGGTCAGAATCGCTCAGCATATCTGAATGGTTATTGAACTGCTTGTTTGTCTGGTTGTTGGAGTGACTGAATGAATGAATGGTTGTTTGAGTGGTTGTTTGAATGGTTAGTAAAGGGCAAGGAGGGAGCTCTCTACAGCCCCAGCCCTCTCCTCTGAGCTATCCTGAGCCACTCCGACCTGTCAGAATCGCTTAGCATACCTGCATACCTGACCCAACCCAACCCAATGCAGGGGTTCAAATCGCTCAACATACCAGCATACCTGTAGACTTATTGAATTGCTTGTTTGTCTGGTTGTTGGAGTGACTGACTGAATGAATGGAGGTTTGTTTAATTGTTTCTTCATTCAGAAGATAGATAGATAGATACGGTAGATAGATAGACAGATATATTCATACATAGAGAGGAAGAGAGAGATGGGGAGAGAGGGATGGAAAGAGAGAGAGAGAGAAATAGAGTGAGTGTGAGTGTGTGAGAGAGAGAGAGAGAGAGAGAGAGAGAGAGAGAGAGAGGGGGTGTGTTTGGAGGGGGGTAATATCAACACAATATATAACAGGTTGGAGCCATGTAACCAAGTCCAAGTAATGATAATGATAACGCCTGGTGGGGCGTGGTATTGAGGGAACCCGTCGTACGCGGGTAGAGAGCGGTCTTCTACCTCAACTGGACAAGCTGCCATCGCGGTTGACAACGACTTGCAACGCTCAGGGCGACCGTAGGAGGAATCGAACCCCTGACGCTGCATCCTCAAAGCGATTTGGTGTTCCACTAGACCAATTGATTCGCTGAAAGGGGCTAAGTCCAAGTAAGCTACATGAATAGAGAAGGCGTACTTACTTAGCCTCTGCCCTCTTGACATCTTTTAACACTGCCACATACATATACATATATTGTGTCACCAGAGCCTCTATACAAAAAGGTAGAGAGTTACAAAGACGCTTGTTAACCAGGTGTAACACTGGTATGCAGGTTACACCACTTACTTGGCTTCTGCCCTCTTGGCATCCTTTAACACTGCCACATACTGTGTCACCAGAGCCGCTATACATAGGCAGGCAGATACAAGGACGCTTGTCAAACAGACGAGCAGTGTATATGCAGTGTTATTCCACTTACTTGGCCTCTGACCTCTTGGCATCCTTTAACACTGCCACATATTGCGTCACCAGAGCCGCTTTACATAGATAGACAGATACAAGGACGCTTGTCAAACAGACGAGCAGTGTATATGCAGGTTATTCCACTTACTTGGCCTCTGACCTCTTGGCATCCTTTGACACTGCCACATATTGCGTCACCAGAGCCGCTATACATAGATAGACAGATACAAGGACGCTTGTCAAACAGACGAGCAGTGTATATGCAGTGTTATTCCACTTACTTGGCCTCTGACCTCTTGGCATCCTTTGACACTGCCCCATATTGCGTCACCAGAGCCGCTATACATAGGCAGACAGATACAAGGACGCTTGTCAAACAGACGAGCAGTGTATATGCAGGTTACACAACTTACTTGGCCTCTGCCCTCTTGGCATCCTTTAACGCCGTCGCATGGCGTGTCACCAGCGCCTCTTCACGCCGCTGGAAGTCCTCTTTCATGGCGTCACGGTTCATCGCAGATTCTGCCTCTAGGCGTTGGACTATGGCCTGCACAAATGATGAGGATGATGATCAAGGCTCCATGGAGGTTATGGTGGTGGCAGTGGTGATAATGGTGATGATTAAGTCTTCAGGCGAGGTTATAGAAGTGGTGGCGGTGGTGGTGATGGCTCACTGCGTCACGGTTCATCGCAGACTCTGCCTCTAAGCGTTGGACTATGGCCTGCACTCACACAAATGATGATGATGATGACGACAACATAAAAGACGACAATGATGACACTCGCGATGATGATGGTGATGATGATGATGATAATGATGATGATAATGATGATGATGATAATGATACTCGCGATGATGATGATGATGATGATGATGATGAAAATGATGATAATGATCCATGCGATGATGATGATGATGATGATGATGATGATGATGATGATAATGATGATGAAAATGATAATGATGATGATAATGATACTCGCGATGATGATGATGATGATGATGATGATGATGATGATAATGATGATGATAATAATCATGATGATAATGATACTCGCGATGATGATGATGATGATGATGACGATAATAATGATGATAATGATACTCGCGATGATGATGATGATAATGATAATGACACTCGCAATGATGATGATGGCTCCATGGAGGTTGTGGTGGTTATGTTGGCGGTGATGGTGATGATGGTGATGGTGGTGATGGTGGTGATGGTGGTGGTGGTGATGGTGGTGATGGTGGTGATGATGGTGATGATGATGGTGATGATGGTGATGATGATGATGGTGATGATGATGATGATGATGATGGTGATGATGATGGTGATGATGGTGATGATGATGATGGTGATGATGATGGTGATGATGATGATGGTGATGATGATGATGATGATGATGGGCCTCTAAGCGTTGGACCATAGCCTGCACAAATGCTGTCGATGATGATGATGATGGTGATGATAATGATGGATCTCTAAGCGTTGGACTATGGCCTGCACTCACACAAATGATGATGTTGATGATGATGATGATGGGCCTCTAAGCGTTGGCCTATGGCCTGCACAAATGATGATGATGATGATGATGGGTCTCTAAGCGTTGGACTATGGCCTGCACTCACACAAATGATGATGATGATGATGATGAATCACTGCAAATTTAGGGGTCTTCGGAGGGCCTTCGGCACACTTGATGCTTTCGGCACCTCTTTTTCAAATTTAAATTTTGGGGGCCTTTTCTTAATTTAGGGGGTCTTTGGCGGGTCTTGGGCACACTTAACGCATGATGCCCTTTTTATATTTGAAGCAAGGGACCTTTTTTTTAATTTAGGGGGTCTTCGACAGGCCTTGGGCACACTTATTTCATGAGGCCCTTTGGCACCCCTTTCACCCATGATGCACCCTTTCAAACCTAATAAAAGGGTGCCCATGACCCCCAAAATTAGCATTGTTCATAGATGAAGTACAACGTACCTCAATTTCTTCATTCCTCTGCTGAGTCAGCTTGATTCTGATGGCGGACTCGGATTCCACTGCCAATTTAGGGGGTCCTCGGCGGGTCTCCGGCACACTTCATGCTTTTGGCAACCCTTATTTAAATATAAATTTAGGGGACCTTTTTTAAATTTAGGGGGTCTTCAACACCCTGAATTAATTCTGATGGCGGACTTGGATTCCACTGCCAATTTAGGGGGTCCTCGGCGGGTCTCCGGCACACTTCATGCTTTTGGCAACCCTTATTTAAATTTAAATTTAGGGGACCTTTTTTTAATTTAGGGGGTCCTCGACACCCTGAATTAATTCTGATGGCAGACTCGGATTCCACTGCCAATTTAGGGGGCCCTCAGCACACTTTAGGCATCCCTTTCACCCATGATGAACCCTTACAAGCCTAATGAAAGGGTGCTGACGACCCCCAGAATTAAGATTGTTCATAGATCTTTTGGACTCGGATTCAGAGACCCCTAGTATACAAATATAGAGCAGCTACGGCTGTACCTCAAGTTCCTCAGTCCTGTGCAGAGTCAGTTTGTCTGTTATGGCGGACTCGTAGTCCACAGCAAATTTAGGGGGTCCTCGGCAGGTCTCCAGCAACCTTTTGGCAACCTTTCCCCCCATGATTAGGGGTCGGCTATGTAATATAATATTAGTGAATAAATAATATTATATAATATTATACAATATAAGTCGGATGACCCGTCTCACCAGAAATTCGAATTTATTTGAAAAACTAATATTATTGTGACACTATAATAATATTAGTTAATATTAGTTTTTCAAACACTTATATTAGTTGCCGTTCCCTATCCATGATAAGTGATTATATTTTCAAATCTGCAAGTGGGTTTCTTCTAGCTTTATGGTTTCATGGCTCCTCAAGGGACAGTGTTTTAGTGCTTTCTGTAGCTTTTTGTAGCTTTTTAGGGCGATTGAGGGCAAAAAGAAATACAACTTTTTTTTGCTTTTTTAATAGCGATATTTTTGCTGAAACGGGGTCAAAACTAGCGATCGCTATGTATAGCGGAAATAAAAATCCCTGCCCATGATGCACCCTTACAAGTAAAATAGAAGGGTGCTGTTTACCTCCAGAAATTAGCCGTGTTCATAGTGATAAAAAGTAATGATAACGCCTGGTGGGGCGTGGTATTAAGCGAACCCGTCGTACGCGGGCAGAGAACGGCCTACCCCCTGTTCATGGTGATGAAGTACAACGTACCTCAATTTCTTCATTCCTCTGATGAGTCAGCTTGTCTCTAAAGGCTGACTCGCGTTCAGAGAGCTCTTTTTTGGACCTCTCAGCTATGGCCTGCCTCCATCCTTCTTGGCCGCTATTGTACTGCTCACGTAGTGCCTCCATCTGCGGTGGTGAAGGGTGAAATTGCATTATGTGGTGAAGTGTACATTTGTGTATGTGCAAAAAACAGTATACATGCGAGTGCACAGCTGGATATGTTGTGTAAAGCTGTATATGTTGCGTGGGACGCCCCCCCCCCACCACCACAAACACCCCATCCCACCCCCCCACCTGTTTCTCATGTGCCCTTGCCACCGCCTCTCGTTCATGCTTGGCATCCTCTGCCGCCCTCTTCTCCCTCTCCTCCATGTCTGCCTGCGCCTTGGACACAGCAGCATCGTAGCGCTTGCGCTCATCCTTTCTACATGTGTTTGATGGTGGGGATGGGGGTAATGAGGTGCTTGTGTGGTGTTTGTGGGTGGGGATGGGGGTAATGAGGTGCTTGTGTGGTGTTTGTGGGTGGGGATGGGGGTAATGAGGTGCTTGTGTGGTGTTTGTGGGTGGATGGGTGTTTGAGTGGGGTTGGGGAGGGTGGTGGTGGTCTCTCCTCCATGTCCGCCTGGGCCTTGGACACAGCTGCATCATAGTAGCGCTTGCAATGATCCTTCCTACAGGGGGATCAGTGGGGACTGAGGTGTCTGTGTGGTGGTGTGGCTCAAACCAACCAACCAACCAACTTACTAGCCTCTGTCTGATCCAGCCTCAAGCCAACCAACCAACCAAATCACTTGCTATCCTCTATCAGCTCCAGCTTCAAGTCAACCAACCAACCAACCAAGCAACCAACCAACTTACTAGCCTCTATCTGCACCAGCCTCAAGTCGGCCAATCAACCAGCCAACCAACCAACTTACACGCTAGCCTCTATTTGCTCCAGCCTCAAACCAACCAAACAATCAACAAAACGACTCACTTGCTAGCCTCTATCTGCTCCAGCCTTAAGTCGGCTAACCAACCAGCCAACCAACCAACCAACTTACTTGCTAGCCTCTATCTGCTCCAGCCTTAAGTCGGCTAACCAACCAGCCATCCAACCAACCGACCAACTGACTTGCTAGCCTCTATCTGCTCCAGCCTTAAGTCGGCTAACCAACCAGCCAACCAACCAACCAACTGACTTGCTAGCCTCTATCTGTTCCAGCATCAAGTCGGCATCAGCGACGAGCCTCATGGGCTGCATCTGAAGCGGTTAAGTGTTACAACCTATTCCTAAATCTTTTCAGACATTCCCAACTTACTTGCTAGCCTCTATCTGTTCCAGCATCAAGCCAACCAACCAACCAACTAACCAACCAACCAACTTACTTGCTAGCCTCTATTTGCTCCAGCATCAAACCAACAAAACAATCAACCAACCGACTCACTTGCTAGCCTCTATCTGCTCCAGCCTCAAGCCAACCAAGCAACCAACCAACTTACTTGCTAGCCTCTATCTGTTCCAGCCTCAAGCCAACCAAGCAACCAACCAACTCACTTGCTAGCCTCTATCTGTTCCAACATCAAGCCAACCAACCAACCAACTGACTTGCTAGCCTCTATCTGTTCCAGCATCGAGTCGGCATCAGGCGAGCCTCATGGGCTGCATCTGAAGCGGTTAAGTGTTCCAACCTATTCCTAAATCTTTTCAGACATTCCCAACTTACCTTCTAGCCTCTATCTGTTCCAGCATCAAGCAAACCAACCAACCAACCAACTTACTTGCTAGCCTCTATTTGCTCCAGCATCAAACCAACAAAACAATCAACCAACCGACTCACTTGCTAGCCTCTATCTGCTCCAGCCTCAAGCCAACCAAGCAACCAACCATCCAACTTACTTGCTAGCCTATATTGGCTCCAGCATCAAACAAACCAACCAACCAACCAACTTACTTGCTAGCCTCTATTTGCTCCAGCATCAAACCAACAAAACAATCAACCAACCGACTCACTTGCTAGCCTCTATCTGCTCCAGCCTCAAGCCAACCAAGCAACCAACCATCCAACTTACTTGCTAGCCTCTATTGGCTCCAGCATCAAGCCAACCAACCAACCAACCAACTTACTTGCTAGCCTCTATTTGCTCCAGCATCAAACCAACAAAACAATCAACCAACCGACTCACTTGCTAGCCTCTATCTGCTCCAGCCTCAAGCCAACCAAGCAACCAACCATCCAACTTCCTTGCTAGCTTCTATTGGCTCCAGCATCAAACCAACCAACCAACTTACTTGCTAGCCTCTATTTGCTCCAGCATCAAACCAACCAACCAACCAACTTACTTGCTAGCCTCTATCTGCTCCAGCCTCAACCAACCAACCAACCAACTCACTTGCTAGCCTCTTTCTGCCCCAGCTTCAAGTCAACCAACCAACCAACCAACCAACTTACTTGCTAGCCTCTATCTGTTCCAGCCTTAAGTCGGCATCAGCAACAAGCCTCATACGCTGCATCTGAAGCTGTTGCTCATAGCGCTCAGACGCCTCTCTAAGCCGTGTTTGTGCAGCCACACGCTCACGCTCCACAACATCCTCTTGCTCCTGACATATGTGGGGTGTGGGGAGGTTGGTGTTGTTATATAGTGGCGGTAGTGGGGTAGTAGTGTTCTGGTGTTGGTGGTGATGAGGTGGTGTGGACAGACACCTCTGAAAGCTGGGTTTGTGCAGCTACACGCTCACGCTCCACAACATCCTCTTGCTCCTGCCATGGGTGGGGGGGTGGAGGGGGTCGGTGTCGTTGTTTGGTGGCGGTAGTGCGGTAGTAGTGTTCTGGTGACGGTGGTGATGAGGTGGTGTGGTCAGACACCTCTGAAAGCTGGGTTTGTGCACCCACACGCTCACGCTCCACAACATCCTCTTGCTCCTGCCATGGGTGGGGAAGTGGGGTTGAAGGGTGGGGTGGGGTAGGGTGGGGTCGTTGTTTGATGGCGGTAGTGGGGTAGTAGTGTTCTGGTGACGGTCGTGATGAGGTGGTGTGGTCAGACACCTCTGGAAGCTGGGTTTGTGCAGCCACACGCTCACGCTCCACAACATCCTCTTGCTCCTGCCATGGGTGGGGGTGTTGGGGGTGTTGGGGGGGGAAGGGGGGGTTGGTGTCGTTGTTTGGTGGCGGTAGTGGGGTAGTAGTGTTCTGGTGACAGTGGTGATGAGGTGGTGTGGGCAGATGCCTCTGCAAGCCCGGTTTGTGCAATCACACGCTCACGCTCCACAACATCCTCTTGCTCCTGCCATGGGGGCCGGGGTTGGAGGGTGGTGAGGCCGAGGATTGGTGTCTTTGTTTGGTGGCTGTAGTTTAGTTATAGCCATACGCTCACGCTGCACGACATCCTCCAGCTCCTGCCATGGGTTGGGGTTGGGGGGTGAGGGTTATTGTTGTTGTTCGGTGGCTGTAGTGTGGTATTAGCAGTGGTGTGGTATTAGTTCTGTTGACGGTGGTGATGGTGGTGTGCGTGGCATTGATGTTGTTGAGGGTGGCATTGATGTTGATGTTGTTGTTTTGGGGGCTGTGTGGCCCTTGCCCCACTCACTTTTAGCATTTCATCTCTTAGAGCCTAGTGCGTGGCATTGATGTCGATGTTGTTGTTTTGGGGGCTGTGTGGCCCTTGCCCCACCCACTTTTGGCATTTCATCTCTTAGAGCCAGACTGCTTGATAGAGGCGTGGTGTGGTGATGAGGTGGTTGTGATTTGGTGGCTGTGTACCCCACTCACCTTTAGCATCTTGTCCCTCAGAACCTTCAAGGCCACCTCGTGCGTGGCATTGATGTTGTCCAGCTGCCGCCTAGCTTCCTCACCTGCAGCCTGCTGAGCTGCCTGGATCTCACTCTTGTGACGCGCCAACAGCTTCTGGACCTGCAGGTGTCATTATATGGATGAGTTTCGGTGAGGCTGGATTCGGTTGTGTAGGGTTGGTTAAGTTAGGTTGTGTTTGGGTGACGTTGGATTAGGTTGTGTTGGGTGAGGTTGGATTATGTTGTGAGTTGGCGATACATGTTTGGGACTTGTGACAAGCTAACAGCTTCTGGACCTGCATGTTCACGTTGTCAGTATAAGGGTGGGTTTGCGTGAGGTTAGATTATGTTGTGTGGGGTCAGGCTAGGTTAGGTTGTGTTTGCTGGGTTGTAACTTGGTGATACAGGTTTGGGACGTATGACTAGCCAGTAGCTGCTGGACCTGCAGGTCCCAGTCAAAGAGTTTGGTTTGGTTTGGCTTGGTTTGTGTGTAAAGTTAAGGGTAAGGTTTGGCTTGGCTTGGTTTGTGTGTAAAGTTAAGGGTAAGGTTTGGGTTGGCTTGGTTTGTGTGTATAGTTAAGGGCAAGGTTTGGCTTGGCTTTGTTTGTGTGTAAAGTTAGGGGTAAGGTTTGGCTTGGCTTGGTTTGTGTGTAAAGTTAAGGGTGAGGTTTGGCTTGGCTTGGTTGGGGTGTAAAGTTAAGGGTTAGGTTTAGGATGGATCGGTTGGGGTGTAAAGGTAAGGGTGGGGTTAGTAGAAGGCTCAGGTTGGGTGCGAATTCTGTCTGCCTGTTTTGTATTGGTTGGTGCACTACTTACAGTTTGTATTGGTTCATGTATTGGTTTGTATATTGGTTTGTGTATTGGTTTGTATATTGGTTTGTATATTAGTTTGTATATTGGTTTGTATATTGGTTTGTGTATTGGTTTGTATATTGGTTTGTATATTGGCTTGTATATTGGTTTGTATATTGGTTTGTGTATTGGTTTGTGTATTGGTTTGTGTATTGGTTTGTGTATTGGTTTGTGTATTGGTTTGTGTATTGGTTTGTGTATTGGTTTGTATATTGGTTTGTATATTGGTTTGTGTATTGGTTCGTGTCTTGGTTTGTGTATTGGTTTGTGTATTGGTTGGTATATTGGTTGGTATATTGGTTGGTATATTGGTTTGTGTATTGGTTTGTGTATTGGTTTGTGTATTGGTTTGTGTATTGGTTTGTGTATTGGTTTGTGTATTGGTTTGTGTATTGGTTTGTGTATTGGTTTGTATATTGGTTTGTATATTGGTTTGTGTATTGGTTTGTATATTGGTTTGTATATTGGTTTGTGTATTGGTTTGTATATTGGTTTGTATATTGGTTTGTATATTGGTTTGTATATTGGTTTGTGTATTGGTTTGTATATTGGTTTGTATATTGGTTTGTATATTGGTTTGTATATTGGTTTGTGTATTGGTTTGTGTATTGGTTTGTATATTGGTTTGTATATTGGTTTGTATATTGGTTTGTATATTGGTTTGTATATTGGTTTGTATATTGGTTTGTATATTGGTTTGTGTATTGGTTTGTGTATTGGTTTGTTTATTGGTTTGTGTATTGGTTTGTGTATTGGTTTGTGTATTGGTTTGTGTCTTGGTTTGTGTCTTGGTTTGTGTCTTGGTTTGTGTCTTGGTTTGTGTCTTGGTTTGTGTCTTGGTTTGTGTCTTGGTTTGTGTCTTGGTTTGTGTCTTGGTTTGCGTATTGGTTTGTGTAATGGTTTGTGTATTGGTTTGTGTCTTGGTTTGTGTCTTGGTTTGTGTCTTGGTTTGTGTCTTGGTTTGTGTCTTGGTTTGTGTCTTGGTTTGTGTCTTGGTTTGTGTATTGGTTGGTGCCCTAAATCCTGAAACCCTAAACCGACGCAAACCCCATCTTCTTACCTCTGCCTCCAGTCCTTTGACAGTGATGTCTTTCACCTCATGAGTCTTGGTTGCATGGTTAGGATGCTGCACCGTTTATGTTTGCGCTTTATTGCTTTGTATGGCTTTGTATGCCTTTGTTTAGGTTTATTTTGGCCTTGGTTGCATGGTTAGGATGCTGCACCGTTTATATTTGCCCTGTATTGCTTTTTATTGCATATGTATCGCTTTGTTTAGATTTATTTTGGCCTTGGTTGTACGGTTAGGATGCTGCACCGTTTATATTTGCCCTGTATTGCTTTTTATTGCATATGTATCGCTTTGTTTAGGTTTATTTTGGCCTTGGTTGTATGGTTAGGATGCTGCACCGTTAATGTTTGCGCTGTATTGCTTTGTATCGCTTTGTATGGCTTTGTTTAGGTTTATTTTGGCCTTGGCTGCTTACTTTGTGTCGCACCCACGAAGCTGCATCCCCTCACCTCTGCCTCCAGTCCTTTAACAGTGATGTCCTTCACATCCCGAGCCTTGCTTGTACGGTTAGGTAGCTGCACCGTTTTATGTTTGGGTTGCGCACTGGCTCTTTTTAATGGCTTTTATATTGGTTGCAAACTGTATCATACCCCCGGGTCATACCCCATGCAAGCCGCATCTCCTCACCTCTGCCTCCAGTCCTTTAACAGTGATGTCCTTCACCTCCTGAGTTTTGGCTGCCATCCACTGCTCCCTCTTGATCCTCTCGGCAGTGGCTTATCAACTTATGCATGGGTTGCGCACTAGCTCTTTTGAATGACTTTTATATTGGTTGCGGACTGTAGCATACCCCAACTTCTTACCTCTGCCTCCAGTCCTTTTAGAGTGATGTCTTTCACCTCCCGAGTCTTGGCTGCATGGTTAGGATGCTGCACCGTTTGTGTTTGCGCTGTATTGCTTTGTATCGCTTTGTTTAGGTTTATTTTGGTTTATTTTGGCCATAGTTGCTTACTTTGTGTTGCACCCAGGCAAGCCGCATCTTCTTACCTCTGCCTCCAGTCCTTTAACAGTGATGTCTTTCACCTCCTGAGTCTTGGCTGCCATCCACTGCTCCCTCTTGATCCTCTCGGCTGTGGCCCACCCCTCTCGTTGGCGACGGAGCTCCTGGACCCATCCCTCTTTCAGCTTTGTGATGGCCCTGTCTTGTCGGTCATCAGCGGCCTATGCGAGGGTTAAGTTTTAGTTTACATTTAAGTTACAATTGGTTAGTTAATATGCATCGTCAACATTTTATGGTACATTTGTTACTTAAACAAAGTGACGGAGCTCCTGGACCCATCCTTCTTTCAGCTTAGTGATGGCCCTGTCTTGTCGATCGTCAGCGGCCTATGCAAGGGTTACATTTTAGTTATAATTTGTTAGTTAAAACATATTTGGAGTTAAATTTGTTAAACAAGGCGTCGGAGCTCCTGGACCCATCCCTCTTTCAACTTAGTGATGGCCCTGTCTAGTCAGTCGTCAGAGGCCTATGCGAGGGTTACATTTTAGTTCGAATTTGGTTTGGTTAGAATGTATTTGGAGTTAAATTTGTTAAACAAGGCGTCGGAGCTCCTGGACCCTTCCCTCTTTCAACTTAGTGATGGCCCTGTCTTGTCGATCGTCAGCGGCCTATGCGAGGGTTACATTTTAGTTCGAATTTGGTTTGGTTAGAATGTATTTGGAGTTAAATTTGTTAAACAAGGTGACGGAGCTCCAGGACCCATCCCTCTTTCAGCTTAGTGATGGCCCTGTCTTGTCGATCGTCAGCGGCCTATGCGAGGGTTACATTTTAGTTCGAATTTGGTTTGGTTAGAATGTATTTGGAGTTAAATTTGTTAAACAAGGTGGCGGAGCTCCAGGACCCATCCCTCTTTCAGCTTAGTGATGGCCCTGTCTTGTCGATCGTCAGCGGCCTATGCGAGGGTTACATTTTAGTTCGAATTTGGTTTGGTTAGAATGTATTTGGAGTTAAATTTGTTAAACAAGGTGACGGAGCTCCAGGACCCATCCCTCTTTCAGCTTAGTGATGGCCCTGTCTTGTCGATCGTCAGCGGCCTATGCGAGGGTTACATTTTAGTTCGAATTTGGTTTGGTTAGAATGTATTTGGAGTTAAATTTGTTAAACAAGGTGACGGAGCTCCAGGACCCATCCCTCTTTCAGCTTAGTGATGGCCCTGTCTTGTCGATCGTCAGCGGCCTATGCGAGGGTTACATTTTAGTTCGAATTTGGTTTGGTTAGAATGTATTTGGAGTTAAATTTGTTAAACAAGGTGACGGAGCTCCAGGACCCATCCCTCTTTCAGCTTAGTGATGGCCCTGTCTTGTCGATCGTCAGCGGCCTATGCGAGGGTTACATTTTAGTTCGAATTTGGTTTGGTTAGAATGTATTTGGAGTTAAATTTGTTAAACAAGGTGACGGAGCTCCAGGACCCATCCCTCTTTCAGCTTAGTGATGGCCCTGTCTTGTCGATCGTCAGCGGCCTATGCGAGGGTTACATTTTAGTTCGAATTTGGTTTGGTTAGAATGTATTTGGAGTTAAATTTGTTAAACAAGGTGACGGAGCTCCAGGACCCATCCCTCTTTCAGCTTAGTGATGGCCCTGTCTTGTCGATCGTCAGCGGCCTATGCGAGGGTTACATTTTAGTTCGAATTTGGTTTGGTTAGAATGTATTTGGAGTTAAATTTGTTAAACAAGGTGACGGAGCTCCAGGACCCATCCCTCTTTCAGCTTAGTGATGGCCCTGTCTTGTCGATCGTCAGCGGCCTATGCGAGGGTTACATTTTAGTTCGAATTTGGTTTGGTTAGAATGTATTTGGAGTTAAATTTGTTAAACAAGGTGACGGAGCTCCAGGACCCATCCCTCTTTCAGCTTAGTGATGGCCCTGTCTTGTCGATCGTCAGCGGCCTATGCGAGGGTTACATTTTAGTTCGAATTTGGTTTGGTTAGAATGTATTTGGAGTTAAATTTGTTAAACAAGGTGACGGAGCTCCAGGACCCATCCCTCTTTCAGCTTAGTGATGGCCCTGTCTTGTCGATCGTCAGCGGCCTATGCGAGGGTTACATTTTAGTTCGAATTTGGTTTGGTTAGAATGTATTTGGAGTTAAATTTGTTAAACAAGGTGACGGAGCTCCAGGACCCATCCCTCTTTCAGCTTAGTGATGGCCCTGTCTTGTCGATCGTCAGCGGCCTATGCGAGGGTTACATTTTAGTTCGAATTTGGTTTGGTTAGAATGTATTTGGAGTTAAATTTGTTAAACAAGGTGACGGAGCTCCAGGACCCATCCCTCTTTCAGCTTAGTGATGGCCCTGTCTTGTCGATCGTCAGCGGCCTATGCGAGGGTTACATTTTAGTTCGAATTTGGTTTGGTTAGAATGTATTTGGAGTTAAATTTGTTAAACAAGGTGGCGGAGCTCCAGGACCCATCCCTCTTTCAGCTTAGTGATGGCCCTGTCTTGTCGATCGTCAGCGGCCTATGCGAGGGTTACATTTTAGTTCGAATTTGGTTTGGTTAGAATGTATTTGGAGTTAAATTTGTTAAACAAGGTGACGGAGCTCCAGGACCCATCCCTCTTTCAGCTTAGTGATGGCCCTGTCTTGTCGATCGTCAGCGGCCTATGCGAGGGTTACATTTTAGTTCGAATTTGGTTTGGTTAGAATGTATTTGGAGTTAAATTTGTTAAACAAGGTGACGGAGCTCCAGGACCCATCCCTCTTTCAGCTTAGTGATGGCCCTGTCTTGTCGATCGTCAGCGGCCTATGCGAGGGTTACATTTTAGTTCGAATTTGGTTTGGTTAGAATGTATTTGGAGTTAAATTTGTTAAACAAGGTGACGGAGCTCCAGGACCCATCCCTCTTTCAGCTTAGTGATGGCCCTGTCTTGTCGATCGTCAGCGGCCTATGCGAGGGTTACATTTTAGTTCGAATTTGGTTTGGTTAGAATGTATTTGGAGTTAAATTTGTTAAACAAGGTGACGGAGCTCCAGGACCCATCCCTCTTTCAGCTTAGTGATGGCCCTGTCTTGTCGATCGTCAGCGGCCTATGCGAGGGTTACATTTTAGTTCGAATTTGGTTTGGTTAGAATGTATTTGGAGTTAAATTTGTTAAACAAGGTGACGGAGCTCCAGGACCCATCCCTCTTTCAGCTTAGTGATGGCCCTGTCTTGTCGATCGTCAGCGGCCTATGCGAGGGTTACATTTTAGTTCGAATTTGGTTTGGTTAGAATGTATTTGGAGTTAAATTTGTTAAACAAGGTGACGGAGCTCCAGGACCCATCCCTCTTTCAGCTTAGTGATGGCCCTGTCTTGTCGATCGTCAGCGGCCTATGCGAGGGTTACATTTTAGTTCGAATTTGGTTTGGTTAGAATGTATTTGGAGTTAAATTTGTTAAACAAGGTGGCGGAGCTCCAGGACCCATCCCTCTTTCAGCTTAGTGATGGCCCTGTCTTGTCGATCGTCAGCGGCCTATGCGAGGGTTACATTTTAGTTCGAATTTGGTTTGGTTAGAATGTATTTGGAGTTAAATTTGTTAAACAAGGTGACGGAGCTCCAGGACCCATCCCTCTTTCAGCTTAGTGATGGCCCTGTCTTGTCGATCGTCAGCGGCCTATGCGAGGGTTACATTTTAGTTCGAATTTGGTTTGGTTAGAATGTATTTGGAGTTAAATTTGTTAAACAAGGTGGCGGAGCTCCAGGACCCATCCCTCTTTCAGCTTAGTGATGGCCCTGTCTTGTCGATCGTCAGCGGCCTATGCGAGGGTTACATTTTAGTTCGAATTTGGTTTGGTTAGAATGTATTTGGAGTTAAATTTGTTAAACAAGGTGGCGGAGCTCCAGGACCCATCCCTCTTTCAGCTTAGTGATGGCCCTGTCTTGTCGATCGTCAGCGGCCTATGCGAGGGTTACATTTTAGTTCGAATTTGGTTTGGTTAGAATGTATTTGGAGTTAAATTTGTTAAACAAGGTGACGGAGCTCCAGGACCCATCCCTCTTTCAGCTTAGTGATGGCCCTGTCTTGTCGATCGTCAGCGGCCTATGCGAGGGTTACATTTTAGTTCGAATTTGGTTTGGTTAGAATGTATTTGGAGTTAAATTTGTTAAACAAGGTGACGGAGCTCCAGGACCCATCCCTCTTTCAGCTTAGTGATGGCCCTGTCTTGTCGATCGTCAGCGGCCTATGCGAGGGTTACATTTTAGTTCGAATTTGGTTTGGTTAGAATGTATTTGGAGTTAAATTTGTTAAACAAGGTGACGGAGCTCCAGGACCCATCCCTCTTTCAGCTTAGTGATGGCCCTGTCTTGTCGATCGTCAGCGGCCTATGCGAGGGTTACATTTTAGTTCGAATTTGGTTTGGTTAGAATGTATTTGGAGTTAAATTTGTTAAACAAGGTGACGGAGCTCCAGGACCCATCCCTCTTTCAGCTTAGTGATGGCCCTGTCTTGTCGATCGTCAGCGGCCTATGCGAGGGTTACATTTTAGTTCGAATTTGGTTTGGTTAGAATGTATTTGGAGTTAAATTTGTTAAACAAGGTGACGGAGCTCCAGGACCCATCCCTCTTTCAGCTTAGTGATGGCCCTGTCTTGTCGATCGTCAGCGGCCTATGCGAGGGTTACATTTTAGTTCGAATTTGGTTTGGTTAGAATGTATTTGGAGTTAAATTTGTTAAACAAGGTGACGGAGCTCCAGGACCCATCCCTCTTTCAGCTTAGTGATGGCCCTGTCTTGTCGATCGTCAGCGGCCTATGCGAGGGTTACATTTTAGTTCGAATTTGGTTTGGTTAGAATGTATTTGGAGTTAAATTTGTTAAACAAGGTGACGGAGCTCCAGGACCCATCCCTCTTTCAGCTTAGTGATGGCCCTGTCTTGTCGATCGTCAGCGGCCTATGCGAGGGTTACATTTTAGTTCGAATTTGGTTTGGTTAGAATGTATTTGGAGTTAAATTTGTTAAACAAGGTGACGGAGCTCCAGGACCCATCCCTCTTTCAGCTTAGTGATGGCCCTGTCTTGTCGATCGTCAGCGGCCTATGCGAGGGTTACATTTTAGTTCGAATTTGGTTTGGTTAGAATGTATTTGGAGTTAAATTTGTTAAACAAGGTGGCGGAGCTCCAGGACCCATCCCTCTTTCAGCTTAGTGATGGCCCTGTCTTGTCGATCGTCAGCGGCCTATGCGAGGGTTACATTTTAGTTCGAATTTGGTTTGGTTAGAATGTATTTGGAGTTAAATTTGTTAAACAAGGTGGCGGAGCTCCAGGACCCATCCCTCTTTCAGCTTAGTGATGGCCCTGTCTTGTCGATCGTCAGCGGCCTATGCGAGGGTTACATTTTAGTTCGAATTTGGTTTGGTTAGAATGTATTTGGAGTTAAATTTGTTAAACAAGGTGACGGAGCTCCAGGACCCATCCCTCTTTCAGCTTAGTGATGGCCCTGTCTTGTCGATCGTCAGCGGCCTATGCGAGGGTTACATTTTAGTTCGAATTTGGTTTGGTTAGAATGTATTTGGAGTTAAATTTGTTAAACAAGGTGGCGGAGCTCCAGGACCCATCCCTCTTTCAGCTTAGTGATGGCCCTGTCTTGTCGATCGTCAGCGGCCTATGCGAGGGTTACATTTTAGTTCGAATTTGGTTTGGTTAGAATGTATTTGGAGTTAAATTTGTTAAACAAGGTGGCGGAGCTCCAGGACCCATCCCTCTTTCAGCTTAGTGATGGCCCTGTCTTGTCGATCGTCAGCGGCCTATGCGAGGGTTACATTTTAGTTCGAATTTGGTTTGGTTAGAATGTATTTGGAGTTAAATTTGTTAAACAAGGTGACGGAGCTCCAGGACCCATCCCTCTTTCAGCTTAGTGATGGCCCTGTCTTGTCGATCGTCAGCGGCCTATGCGAGGGTTACATTTTAGTTCGAATTTGGTTTGGTTAGAATGTATTTGGAGTTAAATTTGTTAAACAAGGTGACGGAGCTCCAGGACCCATCCCTCTTTCAGCTTAGTGATGGCCCTGTCTTGTCGATCGTCAGCGGCCTATGCGAGGGTTACATTTTAGTTCGAATTTGGTTTGGTTAGAATGTATTTGGAGTTAAATTTGTTAAACAAGGTGACGGAGCTCCAGGACCCATCCCTCTTTCAGCTTAGTGATGGCCCTGTCTTGTCGATCGTCAGCGGCCTATGCGAGGGTTACATTTTAGTTCGAATTTGGTTTGGTTAGAATGTATTTGGAGTTAAATTTGTTAAACAAGGTGACGGAGCTCCAGGACCCATCCCTCTTTCAGCTTAGTGATGGCCCTGTCTTGTCGATCGTCAGCGGCCTATGCGAGGGTTACATTTTAGTTCGAATTTGGTTTGGTTAGAATGTATTTGGAGTTAAATTTGTTAAACAAGGTGACGGAGCTCCAGGACCCATCCCTCTTTCAGCTTAGTGATGGCCCTGTCTTGTCGATCGTCAGCGGCCTATGCGAGGGTTACATTTTAGTTCGAATTTGGTTTGGTTAGAATGTATTTGGAGTTAAATTTGTTAAACAAGGTGGCGGAGCTCCAGGACCCATCCCTCTTTCAGCTTAGTGATGGCCCTGTCTTGTCGATCGTCAGCGGCCTATGCGAGGGTTACATTTTAGTTCGAATTTGGTTTGGTTAGAATGTATTTGGAGTTAAATTTGTTAAACAAGGTGACGGAGCTCCAGGACCCATCCCTCTTTCAGCTTAGTGATGGCCCTGTCTTGTCGATCGTCAGCGGCCTATGCGAGGGTTACATTTTAGTTCGAATTTGGTTTGGTTAGAATGTATTTGGAGTTAAATTTGTTAAACAAGGTGGCGGAGCTCCAGGACCCATCCCTCTTTCAGCTTAGTGATGGCCCTGTCTTGTCGATCGTCAGCGGCCTATGCGAGGGTTACATTTTAGTTCGAATTTGGTTTGGTTAGAATGTATTTGGAGTTAAATTTGTTAAACAAGGTGACGGAGCTCCAGGACCCATCCCTCTTTCAGCTTAGTGATGGCCCTGTCTTGTCGATCGTCAGCGGCCTATGCGAGGGTTACATTTTAGTTCGAATTTGGTTTGGTTAGAATGTATTTGGAGTTAAATTTGTTAAACAAGGTGGCGGAGCTCCAGGACCCATCCCTCTTTCAGCTTAGTGATGGCCCTGTCTTGTCGATCGTCAGCGGCCTATGCGAGGGTTACATTTTAGTTCGAATTTGGTTTGGTTAGAATGTATTTGGAGTTAAATTTGTTAAACAAGGTGACGGAGCTCCAGGACCCATCCCTCTTTCAGCTTAGTGATGGCCCTGTCTTGTCGATCGTCAGCGGCCTATGCGAGGGTTACATTTTAGTTCGAATTTGGTTTGGTTAGAATGTATTTGGAGTTAAATTTGTTAAACAAGGTGACGGAGCTCCAGGACCCATCCCTCTTTCAGCTTAGTGATGGCCCTGTCTTGTCGATCGTCAGCGGCCTATGCGAGGGTTACATTTTAGTTCGAATTTGGTTTGGTTAGAATGTATTTGGAGTTAAATTTGTTAAACAAGGTGACGGAGCTCCAGGACCCATCCCTCTTTCAGCTTAGTGATGGCCCTGTCTTGTCGATCGTCAGCGGCCTATGCGAGGGTTACATTTTAGTTCGAATTTGGTTTGGTTAGAATGTATTTGGAGTTAAATTTGTTAAACAAGGTGACGGAGCTCCAGGACCCATCCCTCTTTCAGCTTAGTGATGGCCCTGTCTTGTCGATCGTCAGCGGCCTATGCGAGGGTTACATTTTAGTTCGAATTTGGTTTGGTTAGAATGTATTTGGAGTTAAATTTGTTAAACAAGGTGGCGGAGCTCCAGGACCCATCCCTCTTTCAGCTTAGTGATGGCCCTGTCTTGTCGATCGTCAGCGGCCTATGCGAGGGTTACATTTTAGTTCGAATTTGGTTTGGTTAGAATGTATTTGGAGTTAAATTTGTTAAACAAGGTGGCGGAGCTCCAGGACCCATCCCTCTTTCAGCTTAGTGATGGCCCTGTCTTGTCGATCGTCAGCGGCCTATGCGAGGGTTACATTTTAGTTCGAATTTGGTTTGGTTAGAATGTATTTGGAGTTAAATTTGTTAAACAAGGTGACGGAGCTCCAGGACCCATCCCTCTTTCAGCTTAGTGATGGCCCTGTCTTGTCGATCGTCAGCGGCCTATGCGAGGGTTACATTTTAGTTCGAATTTGGTTTGGTTAGAATGTATTTGGAGTTAAATTTGTTAAACAAGGTGGCGGAGCTCCAGGACCCATCCCTCTTTCAGCTTAGTGATGGCCCTGTCTTGTCGATCGTCAGCGGCCTATGCGAGGGTTACATTTTAGTTCGAATTTGGTTTGGTTAGAATGTATTTGGAGTTAAATTTGTTAAACAAGGTGGCGGAGCTCCAGGACCCATCCCTCTTTCAGCTTAGTGATGGCCCTGTCTTGTCGATCGTCAGCGGCCTATGCGAGGGTTACATTTTAGTTCGAATTTGGTTTGGTTAGAATGTATTTGGAGTTAAATTTGTTAAACAAGGTGACGGAGCTCCAGGACCCATCCCTCTTTCAGCTTAGTGATGGCCCTGTCTTGTCGATCGTCAGCGGCCTATGCGAGGGTTACATTTTAGTTCGAATTTGGTTTGGTTAGAATGTATTTGGAGTTAAATTTGTTAAACAAGGTGGCGGAGCTCCAGGACCCATCCCTCTTTCAGCTTAGTGATGGCCCTGTCTTGTCGATCGTCAGCGGCCTATGCGAGGGTTACATTTTAGTTCGAATTTGGTTTGGTTAGAATGTATTTGGAGTTAAATTTGTTAAACAAGGTGACGGAGCTCCAGGACCCATCCCTCTTTCAGCTTAGTGATGGCCCTGTCTTGTCGATCGTCAGCGGCCTATGCGAGGGTTACATTTTAGTTCGAATTTGGTTTGGTTAGAATGTATTTGGAGTTAAATTTGTTAAACAAGGTGACGGAGCTCCAGGACCCATCCCTCTTTCAGCTTAGTGATGGCCCTGTCTTGTCGATCGTCAGCGGCCTATGCGAGGGTTACATTTTAGTTCGAATTTGGTTTGGTTAGAATGTATTTGGAGTTAAATTTGTTAAACAAGGTGGCGGAGCTCCAGGACCCATCCCTCTTTCAGCTTAGTGATGGCCCTGTCTTGTCGATCGTCAGCGGCCTATGCGAGGGTTACATTTTAGTTCGAATTTGGTTTGGTTAGAATGTATTTGGAGTTAAATTTGTTAAACAAGGTGGCGGAGCTCCAGGACCCATCCCTCTTTCAGCTTAGTGATGGCCCTGTCTTGTCGATCGTCAGCGGCCTATGCGAGGGTTACATTTTAGTTCGAATTTGGTTTGGTTAGAATGTATTTGGAGTTAAATTTGTTAAACAAGGTGGCGGAGCTCCAGGACCCATCCCTCTTTCAGCTTAGTGATGGCCCTGTCTTGTCGATCGTCAGCGGCCTATGCGAGGGTTACATTTTAGTTCGAATTTGGTTTGGTTAGAATGTATTTGGAGTTAAATTTGTTAAACAAGGTGGCGGAGCTCCAGGACCCATCCCTCTTTCAGCTTAGTGATGGCCCTGTCTTGTCGATCGTCAGCGGCCTATGCGAGGGTTACATTTTAGTTCGAATTTGGTTTGGTTAGAATGTATTTGGAGTTAAATTTGTTAAACAAGGTGGCGGAGCTCCAGGACCCATCCCTCTTTCAGCTTAGTGATGGCCCTGTCTTGTCGATCGTCAGCGGCCTATGCGAGGGTTACATTTTAGTTCGAATTTGGTTTGGTTAGAATGTATTTGGAGTTAAATTTGTTAAACAAGGTGGCGGAGCTCCAGGACCCATCCCTCTTTCAGCTTAGTGATGGCCCTGTCTTGTCGATCGTCAGCGGCCTATGCGAGGGTTACATTTTAGTTCGAATTTGGTTTGGTTAGAATGTATTTGGAGTTAAATTTGTTAAACAAGGTGGCGGAGCTCCAGGACCCATCCCTCTTTCAGCTTAGTGATGGCCCTGTCTTGTCGATCGTCAGCGGCCTATGCGAGGGTTACATTTTAGTTCGAATTTGGTTTGGTTAGAATGTATTTGGAGTTAAATTTGTTAAACAAGGTGGCGGAGCTCCAGGACCCATCCCTCTTTCAGCTTAGTGATGGCCCTGTCTTGTCGATCGTCAGCGGCCTATGCGAGGGTTACATTTTAGTTCGAATTTGGTTTGGTTAGAATGTATTTGGAGTTAAATTTGTTAAACAAGGTGGCGGAGCTCCAGGACCCATCCCTCTTTCAGCTTAGTGATGGCCCTGTCTTGTCGATCGTCAGCGGCCTATGCGAGGGTTACATTTTAGTTCGAATTTGGTTTGGTTAGAATGTATTTGGAGTTAAATTTGTTAAACAAGGTGGCGGAGCTCCAGGACCCATCCCTCTTTCAGCTTAGTGATGGCCCTGTCTTGTCGATCGTCAGCGGCCTATGCGAGGGTTACATTTTAGTTCGAATTTGGTTTTGGTTAGAATGTATTTGGAGTTAAATTTGTTAAACAAGGTGGCGGAGCTCCAGGACCCATCCCTCTTTCAGCTTAGTGATGGCCCTGTCTTGTCGATCGTCAGCGGCCTATGCGAGGGTTACATTTTAGTTCGAATTTGGTTTGGTTAGAATGTATTTGGAGTTAAATTTGTTAAACAAGGTGGCGGAGCTCCAGGACCCATCCCTCTTTCAGCTTAGTGATGGCCCTGTCTTGTCGATCGTCAGCGGCCTATGCGAGGGTTACATTTTAGTTCGAATTTGGTTTGGTTAGAATGTATTTGGAGTTAAATTTGTTAAACAAGGTGGCGGAGCTCCAGGACCCATCCCTCTTTCAGCTTAGTGATGGCCCTGTCTTGTCGATCGTCAGCGGCCTATGCGAGGGTTACATTTTAGTTCGAATTTGGTTTGGTTAGAATGTATTTGGAGTTAAATTTGTTAAACAAGGTGGCGGAGCTCCAGGACCCATCCCTCTTTCAGCTTAGTGATGGCCCTGTCTTGTCGATCGTCAGCGGCCTATGCGAGGGTTACATTTTAGTTCGAATTTGGTTTTGGTTAGAATGTATTTGGAGTTAAATTTGTTAAACAAGGTGGCGGAGCTCCAGGACCCATCCCTCTTTCAGCTTAGTGATGGCCCTGTCTTGTCGATCGTCAGCGGCCTATGCGAGGGTTACATTTTAGTTCGAATTTGGTTTGGTTAGAATGTATTTGGAGTTAAATTTGTTAAACAAGGTGGCGGAGCTCCAGGACCCATCCCTCTTTCAGCTTAGTGATGGCCCTGTCTTGTCGATCGTCAGCGGCCTATGCGAGGGTTACATTTTAGTTCGAATTTGGTTTGGTTAGAATGTATTTGGAGTTAAATTTGTTAAACAAGGTGGCGGAGCTCCAGGACCCCATCCCTCTTTCAGCTTAGTGATGGCCCTGTCTTGTCGATCGTCAGCGGCCTATGCGAGGGTTACATTTTAGTTCGAATTTGGTTTGGTTAGAATGTATTTGGAGTTAAATTTGTTAAACAAGGTGGCGGAGCTCCAGGACCCATCCCTCTTTCAGCTTAGTGATGGCCCTGTCTTGTCGATCGTCAGCGGCCTATGCGAGGGTTACATTTTAGTTCGAATTTGGTTTGGTTAGAATGTATTTGGAGTTAAATTTGTTAAACAAGGTGGCGGAGCTCCAGGACCCATCCCTCTTTCAGCTTAGTGATGGCCCTGTCTTGTCGATCGTCAGCGGCCTATGCGAGGGTTACATTTTAGTTCGAATTTGGTTTGGTTAGAATGTATTTGGAGTTAAATTTGTTAAACAAGGTGGCGGAGCTCCAGGACCCATCCCTCTTTCAGCTTAGTGATGGCCCTGTCTTGTCGATCGTCAGCGGCCTATGCGAGGGTTACATTTTAGTTCGAATTTGGTTTGGTTAGAATGTATTTGGAGTTAAATTTGTTAACAAGGTGGCGGAGCTCCAGGACCCATCCCTCTTTCAGCTTAGTGATGGCCCTGTCTTGTCGATCGTCAGCGGCCTATGCGAGGGTTACATTTTAGTTCGAATTTGGTTTGGTTAGAATGTATTTGGAGTTAAATTTGTTAAACAAGGTGGCGGAGCTCCAGGACCCATCCCTCTTTCACTTAGTGATGGCCCTGTCTTGTCGATCGTCAGCGGCCTATCGAGGTTACATTTTAGTTCGAATTTGGTTTGGTTAGAATGTATTTGGAGTTAAATTTGTTAAACAAGGTGGCGGAGCTCCAGACCATCCCTCTTTCAGCTTAGTGATGGCCCGTCTTGTCGATCGTCAGCGGCCTATGCGAGGGTTACATTTTAGTTCGAATTTGGTTTGGTTAGAATGTATTTGGAGTTAAATTTGTTAAACAAGGTGGCGGAGCTCCAGGACCCATGAGTGGGCCCTGTCTTGTCGATCGTCAGCGGGCCTAAGGGTTACATTTTAGTTTCGTAGAAATGTATTTGGAGTTAAATTTGTTAAACAAGGTGGCGGAGCTCCAGGACCATCCCTCTTTCAGCTTAGTGATGGCCCTGGTCTTGTCGATCGTCAGCGGGCTATGCGAGGGTTACATTTTAGTTCGAATTTGGTTTGGTTAGAATGTATTTGGAGTTAAAATTTGTTAAACAAGGTGGCGGAGCTCCAGGACCCATCCCTCTTTCAGCTTAGTGATGGCCCTGTCTTGTCGATCGTCAGCGCCTATGCGAGGGTTAACATAGTTCGAAATTTGGTTTGGTTAGAATGTAATTTGGAGTTAAAATTGTTAAACAAGGTGCGGAGCTCCAGGACCCATCCTCTTTCAGCTTAGTGATGGCCCTGTCTTGTCGATCGTCAAGCGGCCTATGCGAGGGTTACATTTTAGTTCGAATTTGTTGGTTAGAATGTATTTGGAGTTAAATTTGTATAAACAAGGTGGCGGAGCCCAGGACCCATCCTCTTCAGCTTACTGGCCCTGTTTGTCGATCGTCAGCGGCCTATGCGAGGGTTACATTTTGTTCGAATTTGGTTTTAAATGTATTTGGAGTTAAATTTGTTAAACAAGGTGGCGGAGCTCCAGGACCCATCTCTTTCACTTAGTATGGCCCTGATCGTCCAGCGGCCTACGAGGGTTACCCCAACATTTGGGTTATCGGTTCGAATTTGGTTTGGTTTAGGAATGTATGTTTGGGCAAACAAACTTAAAGTGGCAGGAGCGCGGGTGAATGGCCCAGGCCTATCCATCTCTTGTTACATTAGGCAGCGATGGATCGAGGGTGTCAATTGTCAAGGACCCACATCCATCACTCCTTCTCCAGCATTGCCCTTGCAGCTTACATTTTAGTTCGGGCAGTTAAATTTGTTAAAACGCTCCAGCTTGATTCTTTTTTCGAGCGGGCCTCCAGGACCCATGCCCTGTCTTGTACGATCGTCAGCATGCGAGGGTTACATTTAGTTCGAATTTGGTTTGGTTTAGAATGTATTTGGAGTTAAATTTGTTTAAACAAGTGAGCTGGACCCCATCCCTCTTTCAGCTTAGTGATGGCCCTGTCTTGTCGATCGTCATGCGGCTTGCGAGGGTTACATTTTAGTTTCGAATTTGGTTTGTTAGAAATTATTGGATTAATTTGTTAAACAAGGTGGCGGGAGCTCCAGGACCCGATCCCTCTTTCAGCTTAGTGATGGCCCTGTCTTGTCGATCGTCAGCGGCCTATGCGGCGAGGGTTACATTTTAGTTCGAATTTGGTTTGGTTAGAAATGTATTTGGAGTTAAATTTGTTAACAAGGTGGCGGAGCTCCAGGACCCATCCCTCTTTCAGCTTAGTGATGGCCCTGTCTTGTCGATCGTCAGCGGCCTATGCGAGGGGTTACATTTTTAGTTCGAATTTGGATTTGGTTTAGAATGTATTTGGAGTTAAATTTTGTTTGTTAAACAAGGTGGCGAGCTCCAGGACCCATCCCTCTTTCAGCTTAGTGATGGGCCCCTGGTCTTGTGACTCGTCAGCTCCTGCTACCTCCTGCGCCTATGCGAGGGTTCATTTTTAGTTCCGAATTGGTTTGGTTAATTTGGTTTTGGGTAAATTTTGTTAAAACAAGGGTGGCGGAGTCCAGGACCATCCCTTTTCAGCTTGGCCCTGTCTTGTCCGAGTCAGCGCCTATAAGATTGTTAATTGTTTTTGGTTACAGGGTGAGGAGTTAAATTTGTTAAACAGGTGGCGGAGCTCCAGGACCCATCCTCGCTACTTTCAGCTTGTAGATGGCCCTGTTTGTCGATCGTCAGCGCCTATGCGAGGGTTACATTAGTTCGAATTTGGTTTAATGGTAGAATGTATTTGGATTAAATGTTTAAGGACAAGGTGGGCGGATGATCCAGGACCATCCCTCCTTTCAGCTTAGTGATGGCCCTGTCTTGTCGATCGTGCAGCGCGCCTATAGCGAGGCTGTTAAACTTTTGGAGTTACATTTAGTGACTGATTTTTTCGTTAGAATGTTATTTGGGAGTTAAATTTTGTTTTTAAAAGTTGAAACAGCAATTTAAAAGCATGCGACTTTAAAAGCATTGCAATGCGTTGTTGGTTCTATCAACAGTTGGAAAGGGGGGTAATACTCAAGGACTTACAGGGGCACTGCTCTTTTGGGGCGTAGCAAACTTTTCTAGGGTAGATCCCTTTTCTTGTCCTGGGGTGAAACATAAATGCTAGGTAGTTGCATCTGAAACCTGACATGACAGGAATTCAGTGCAGGCTGAAAAGCTTGCACTTACATTGTTGGTTTATCTGAAGTAGTAGGGGCAAGGAACTAGAGTTTTTGGTGAATGTAAACAGAAGAGTGTACCAAACTGAAGAACAGATCCTGTTAAAGTACCAGTCGGATAAGAGGTTGGATCAAGTTTTTTTAATAATAAAATACTTTGATTTGACAGTGTTTTGAATTGTAAGCGTTACTGCCAAAGACGGCGAGCAGCCATATTGCTGGATGGATCCATGTGTTGTATGTATGTTACAGTCCAGCAATTGTTGTCTTTATCTGATCACCTTATTCGCATCTGTCAGCAGTGCACATTGTTTTGGTGAGCTCATCCTTATCAGCTAGGATGAAAAATAACAACACCAACTGTTGTCTTTATTTGATCACCTTATTCACTTCTGTCAGCAGTGCACATCGTTTTAGTAAGGCCATCCTTATCAGCTAGGATGCACAACAACAACAACAACAGCAACAATTGCAGCAATATATACTAATGTATTTTGCACTTATTTGCGTCTGTCAGCGCTGCACATCTTTTAGTCAGCTCTCATCCTTATCAGCTAGGATGCATAATGACAACAACAACAACAATTGTTGTTTGTATCTGATCACCATATTTGCATCTGTCAGCAGTGGACATTGTTTTGGTGAGCTCGTCCTTATCAGCTAGGATGCATAATAACAACATCAACAACTGTTGTCTGTATCTGATCACCATATTTGCATCTGTCAGCAGTGCGCGTTGTTTTGGTGAGCTCGTCCTTATCAGCTAGGATGCATAATGACAACAACAACAACAATTGTTGTCTGTATCTGATCACCATATTTGCATCTGTCAGCAGTGCACATTGTTTTGGTGAGCTCGTCCTTATCAGCTAGGATGCATAACAACAATAACAGCAGCAATTGTTGTCTTTATCTGATTACCTTATTCGCATCAGTCAGCAGTGCTCATTGTTTTGGTAAGGCCATCCTTATCAGCTAGGATGAACAACAACAACAACAACAACAACAGCAATTATTATCTGTATCTGATCACCTTATTCACACCTGACAGCATTGCACATCGTTTGGTGAGCTCATCCTTATCAGCTAGGATGCACAACAACAACAACAACAACAGCAATTATTATCTGTATCTGATCACCTTATTCACACCTGACAGCATTGCACATCGTTTGGTGAGCTCATCCTTATCAGCTAGGATGCACAACAACAACAACAACAACAACAACAGCAATTATTATCTGTATCTGATCACCTTATTCACTTCTGCCAGCATTGCACATCGTTTTGAGCTGAGTCATCTTTATCAGCTAGGATGCACAACAACAACAACAATTGCAACAAAATATTTTCTTGTTATGATCACCTTATTCGCATCTGGTAGCACTGCACATCTTTTGGTGGGCTCATCCTTATCAGGTCGGATGCAGAACAACAACAATTGCAACAAAACATTTTCTTGTTATGATCACCTTATTCGCATCTGTTAGCACTGCACATCTTTTGGTGAGCTCATCCTTATCAGGTCGGATGCAGAACAACAACAATTGCAACAAAATATATTCTTGTTATGATCACCTTATTCGCATCTGTTAGCACTGCACATCTTTTGGTGAGCTCATCCTTATCAGGTCGGATGCAGAACAACAACAATTGCAACAAAATATATTCTTGTTATGATCACCCTTATTCGCATCTGTTAGCACTGCAACATCTTTGGTGAGCTCATCCTTATCAGGTCGGATGCAGAACAACAACAATTGCAACAAAATATATTCTTGTTATGATCACCTTATTCGCATCTGTTAGCACTGCACATCTTTTGGTGAGTTCATCCTTGTCAGCAAGGATGCGATCCATAAAGCCCAAGGTGGCGTGCCAGCCTGCCTCATGCTCGGACGTTGTGCAGCTAGCGCTTTCCATGCAGCTGCAGGCTCAAGACTCTCCTAAGGCTTGGCGCAGGTAGATCTGTCAGCAACAAGGTCCTGCATGCACACACGTGTGTGTGTGTGTGTGTTGTGTGTGTGTGGGGGGGGGGGGGGGGGGGGGGGTGATGCATGGATGGCAAGGCTGCAGCTGCAGCTCAGATTCTCCCCAAGGCTTGGCGAAGGTAGATCTGCTCAGCAACAAGGTCCTGCATTGCACACACGGTGTGTGTGTGTGGTGATGCTGTGTGTGTGTTGGGGGGGGGTAATGCATGGATGGCAAGGTTGCAGCTGCAGCTCAGATTCTCCCAAGGCTTGCGCACGTAGATCTGCTCAGCAACAAGGTCTGCATGCACACACGTGTGTGTGTGTGTGTGTGTGTGTGTGTGTGTGTACAGTGTGTGTGTGTGTGTGTGAGTGTGTGGTGTGGGGGGGGGGGGGGGGGGGGGGGGGGGGTGGGGGGGAGGGGGGGGGGGGGGTATGCATTGGATGCAAGGTTGGCAGCTGCAGCTTCAGATTACTCCCAAAGGCTTGGCGCGGTAGATCCTGTCAGCAACAAGGTCCTGCATGCACACACGTGTGTGTGTGTGGGGGTGAGGGGGGGATGGGAGGGAGGGGGTCGCGGGGGGGGGTGTATGCATGGTGCAAGGTTGCAGCTGCAAGCTCAGATTCTCCCTAAGGCTTGGCAAAGGTAGATCTGCTCAGCAAAGGTTCCTGCAGCACACACGTGTTGTTGTTGTGTGTGTGTGTCTGTGTTGGTGGTGGTCGGTGGTGGCGGCGGGGGTATGCAATGGATGGCAAGAGTTGCAGCTGCAGCTCAGATTCTCCCAAAAGGCATGGCGAAGGTAGCATCTGCCTCAGCAACAAGGTCCTACATGCAAGTGTATTGTGTGTGTTGTGCCTGTGTCTGTGGGGTGGGGGGGGGGGGCATGTGTGTATGTGTGTTTGATGTGTTGTGTGTCGTGTGGTGTCGTGTGTGTTGGTTGGGGGGGAGGGGGGTATGCATGGATGCAGTTTGCAGCTGCAGCTCAGGATTCTTCCCAGGGCTTGGCGCAGGTAGATCACTCAGCAACAAGGTCCTACATCAAGTGTATGGTGTGTGTGTGTGTGTGGGGGGGGGGGGGGTGGCGTGCTGTTGTATGTGTGTTTATTTGTGTGTGTGATGTGGGGGGGTGTGGGGAGGGGGGGAGGGCGGGATGCATGGATGCCAAGTTTGCAAGCTGCAGCCAGATTCTCCCAGGGCTTGGCGCGTAGATCTATCAGCTACAACGTACCTACCATGAGTGTGTGTGGGTGGGGGTGGGGGGTGGGTAAGACATGGTATGTGTGTGTCGAGCGCTGAGGAGGAGGTGTGTTTGTGCGTGTGTGTCGGGGGGGGTGGGGGGGGGGGGGGGGGCATGTTTGCAGGTACCTTGAACTTGCCAGGGACTTGGCGCACGGTAGGTCATGCTTAGCTCACAAGGTCCTACATGCAGATTGTGTCGTGTGTATGTAGTCTGTGTGTGTCTGTTGGTGTTGTGGTCTGTGTTTGTGCTGGTAGACATGGGTCTGTGTGTGTGTTGGTGGGAGGTAGACGATGGATGTTGTGGTTTGTGTGTGTGTGTTGGGGCGGGTAGGACATGGATGGTGTGTGTTTGTGGTGTGTGTGTGGTAGACATGGATGGATAATGGAGAGAGGAGAGAACGAGGAGAAGAGACAGAGAGGAAGACGAGAGGGAGGGAGCAACGGAAGGGGAGCGATGAGGCCGATGCGAGAGAGAGATGAAGAGAGAGAGACGGATGAGAGAGGAGAGAGAAGAGAGAGACATAGAAGATGAGTGCCTACGCATGTGTTGAAAATAGTTAGAGCTAGACGGAGAGTTGGAATGGATACATTAGGCAAAGATGCAAACCGGGGATATTCTCAGCTCATTTAAGGAAAACATACTGAGGTTCCTAGGACACATAGCAGGCGACCTGAACATCATTGAAGCACAATGCTCTTTGCCACTCACACACCCTCGCTGAGGGTTCAACCGAGGCAAGGAGGCCAGACCATCATTCACACCCTTAGGGATGATCCTCCAAAGCCACCAACATGTCTCCAAATGTTGACGCCCCCTCCCCCTCCCCCCCCGCCCCCCCCCCCCCCCCCCCCCAACACAAAATTTGTACCCCCCCCCCCCCCCCCCCCCCCCCCCCACGTAGATCTTTAGTTTAAACTTGACTAGATGAATTATTCCTAATGTAGTTTTGGCATGTCGTTTTGATTACTGTTGTGGCGGGGACTGCAATTAAATCGTTGTAACACCGTTACAGAGAAGAGAGAGAGAGAGAGAGAGAGAGAGCCGCTGATGCTATTAGTATCTGGTGTGCGTTACTCACTTACCGACCGACACCTCCTTCATGTTTCACCCTCCCGCTGGTGTGTAGTAAGGAATGGTCAATGTCCGCTCTTCGATCCCCGGCTTGTCTCGGCCCCGCCCCCTCTCGCCGCCTTCGGTCAGGGTGCTTGGAACTCAGACATCTGAGGCTTACTACTCTTTCCGCGTCCAACTATTGTATTGCTCTGTGTGCACGCGAATAACTAGTATTGAAGGACACGTGATGGAGAGAAGAGAGAGAGAAAGAAGGGGGGTGGGTTGGAGGGGGAGGTAACATCAACAAAATATAGAACAGGCTGGAGCTTCCCTGTCATGGAGGATCACTGGATAGATTAGAGAGAGAGACAGAGAAAGGTTTAGTAGCCAAGTTGTGTTGCGTTGTAGGATTGATTTGGTGTGAGGTTGTGGTGGTGGTGGAAGGAGGGGCGGGCAGCAGCACGCAGCAGGCTTCAGCACTTTACAAGATTTCTGTAAATTGTCCTAGATAGAGAGAGAGACAGAGAAAGGTTTAGGTGCCAAGTTGTGTTGCGTTGTAGGATTGATTGGGTGTGAGGTTGTGGTGGTGGTGGAAGGAGGGGGCGGGCAGCAGCAGCAAGCAGCAGGTTCAGCCACTACAAGATTTCCCTGTAAATTGTCCTAGATAGAGAGAGAGACAGAGAAAGGTTTAGGTTGCCAGTTGTGTGCAGTTTATGTAGGATTGAATTGGGTGTGACGGTGGTGTGATGGTGGAAGGAGGGGGCGGGCGCACAACAGCAGGTTTCTGTAATTGTCATAGACAGGCCATACTTGACCCAAGACAAGCCTTGAGTACTGTAAACGGACAGATGCCATCACCCAGTACACATCACTGTGTGTGATGTGGAGAGAGAGGTTGGGATTACTGAGTGTGTGCTGTGGCAGAGAGAGGTTGGGATTTACTGTGTGTGTGTGTGAGCAGAGAGAGAGGAGGCGGATCAAGAGGAGGGAGATAGATAGATAGAAGAGAGAGGAGGTTTAGGCAACAAGTTGTATGATGTTGTTGGGCTTACCATGATTTTAGGTGGTGGAGAGGGAGGGGGGAGGAGGGGAGGGGGGGGGGGGCACCAGCAGTTACATCAGGTTCGGCACAACCAAGTCGACATATGTAGGGACCGGCATATCATATTTATGTTGACCAAAGGCGAGTATGATATCATACAAATTGCATCATATGATATCGTTTATATATGGTAGCTTTAGCCTAGTCAGTCTGCCGTTCTGGTATGTTATGTTAAGTATGTTAGGGTATCATATTGCCTTTTTAGGTTTCTTATTCCGGCAATTTGGGCCAAAACGAGGTCTCGTATTCTGATTGGAATATATTCCGAAAAAATATCCCTGCCTTCACCTAGTTCACACCAAAGCTCTTGTCACTCCATTTCTTTACTTGGGCACGCGCATGTGTGTTATGGTGTGTGTGTCTGCATGTGTGTGTGTGCATGTGTATGTGTGTATGCCAGGTGTGTGAGCGCGCATGGACTGTGTACAGTGTCACACCGTTTCTTCACCTGGGCACGGGTATGTGTGTTTTGGCCTGCGTGTTGCATGTGTATGTGTGTATGCCGTGTGTGTGCGCGCGCATGGACTGTGTACAGTGTCACACCATTTCTTCACCTGGGCACGCGTATGTGTGTTTTGGTGTTTGCATGTGTATGTGTATGCCGTGTGTGTGCGCGCACATGAACTGTGTACGGTGTCACACAATTTCTTCACCTTGGACACATCAGTACACTGTACTACACCACACCGCAATGTACCTTCTTCAGAGCAGCAATCATGCTGTCCCGCACTTGTACTTCATCTTGTAACCGCCTTATTTTTGTCCGCACTCCATCATAGACCGACTCTGCGAGGAAAGCGCCCTTGCTGAGTCCCACAGATGCCAGGCTGGCACCTCCGTCCACCGAAACCGCATCATCAGAGGCCGCCCCATAGTCCTGATCCTCGGCTTCGGAGCCGTCCACACTGTTGGCGATAGCTAGACACTGGCTCTTCCTCCGGGAGGATGCGCCTGAGGTAGAGGGACGGGTGAGGGGCGCAGCCCCCCCTAGGTTGGCACCTCGATGCCTGGCACCAGCAGTACCTGATGCAGTACAACAAGTTAGCAGATAGAGGTGGAAGGGCGGTGAGGGGCACAGCCCCCCTTGGTTGGCAACTCGATGCTTGGCACCGGCAGTACCTGATGCAGTACAACAAGTTAGCAGATAGCATACGAGGTGGAAGGGCGGTGAGGGGGGAAGCCCCTGCCCTTGTTGTCACCTTGATGCATGGCACCAGCATTACATGATGCAGTACAACAAGTTAGCAGATAGCATACGAGGTGGAAGGGCGGTGAGGGGGGAAGCCCCTGCCCTTGTTGTCACCTTGATGCATGGCACCAGCATTACATGATGCAGTACAACAAGTTAGCAGATAGCATACGAGGTGGAAGGGCGGTGAGGGGGGAAGCCCCTGCCCTTGTTGTCACCTTGATGCATGGCACCAGCATTACATGATGCAGTACAACAAGTTAGCAGATAGCATACGAGGTGGAAGGGCGGTGAGGGGAAGCCCTGCCCTTGTTGTCACCTTGATGCATGGCACCAGCATTACATGATGCAGTACAACAAGTTAGCAGATAGCATACGAGGTGGAAGGGCGGTGAGGGGGGAAGCCCCTGCCCTTGTTGTCACCTTGATGCATGGCACCAGCATTACATGATGCAGTACAACAAGGGGGCAGCATTCAGCACTTGGGAGCTGCAGATAGAATGCATAACCCCCCCTCTCTCTCTCTCTCTCTCTCACACACACATGCAAACAATAGAGTCTGTCTGTCTGTCTGTTTGTCTGTCTGTCTGTCTGTCTGTCTATCTAGTTAGTTTGTTGCTGTATTGAGAATGCAGAACCCCCCACCCCACCAACTGGTGTAAACATAAGCACCAAAGTCTCTCTCTCTCTCTCTCTCTCTCTCTCTCTCACACACACACATAAGAGTCTGTCTGTCAGTCTGCCTATCTAGTTAGTTTGTCTCTGTATTGAGAATACAGATACCCCCACCCCACCCATTGGTGTAAACATAAACACCAAACTCTCTCTCTCTCTCTCTCTCTCTCTCTCTCTCTTTCTTTCTCAATCTGTCACATAGTCTGTCTATCTATTGAATATGTCTGTCTAGTTAGAAGGCAAACAAACAATTACCCGCAGCACTCAACGTCCCAGGCCCCCCTACCAGACTCCACCCCTCCATCACCATGAACTACCCAACCTCCAAACACCATTACATCCATGCACTCCAACGCTCTTACCAGGTCTCCGAAGACTCCTTACATCGCCTACAACAAATCCTCTCCCAATCCTTGAAATACCAACCACCACCACCTTATCCACCACCACCACCTTATTCACCACCACCACCTTATCCACCACCACCACCTTATCCACCACCACCACCTTATCCACCACCACCACCTTATTCACCACCACCACCTTATCCACCACCACCACCTTATCCACCACCACCACCTTATCCACCACCACCACCTTATCCACCACCACCACCTTATCACCACCACACCTTATCCCACCACCACCACCCTTATCCACCACCACCACCACCACCACCTTATCCACCACCACCACCTTATCCACCACCACCACCAAAAAAACAGTGGTGGTGGTTTTCTTACCAGGTCTCTTAATACTCCTTACATCGCCAACAACAATTTCTCTCCCAATCCTTGAAATACCCACCACCACCACCACAAAAAACAGTGGTTGTGGTGTTCTTACCAGGTCTCTTAATACTCCTTACATCGCCAACAACAAATTTCCTCCCAATCCTTGAAATACCCACCACCACCACTTATCCAACCACCACAAAAAAACCCAGTGTTTTGGTTTATTTACCAGGTCTCTGAATGCTCCTTACATCGCCTACAACAAATCCCCTCCCAATCCTTGAAATGCCCACCACCACCACCTTATCCACCACCACCACCACCAAAAAAACAGTGGTGGTGGTTTTTCTTAACCAGGTCTCTGAATGCTCCTTACATCGCCTACAACAATCCCTCCCAATCCTTGAAATACCCACACCACCACCTTATCCACCACCACCACCACCAAAAAAACAGTGGTGGTGGTTTTCTTACCAGGTCTCTGAATGCTCCTTACATCGCCTACAACAAATTTCCTCCCAATCCTTGAAATACCCACCACCACCACCTTATCCACCACCACAAAAAAACCCAGTGGTTTTGGTTTATTTACCAGGTCTCTGAATGCTCCTTACATCGCCTACAACAAATCCCCTCCCAATCCTTGAAATACCCACCACCACCACCTTATCCACCACCACCACCACCACCAAAAAAACAGTGGTGGTGGTTTTCTTACCAGGTCTCTGAATGCTCCTTACATCGCCTACAACAAATCCCCTCCCAATCCTTGAAATACCCACCACCACCACCTTATCCACCACCACCACCACCAAAAAAACAGTGGTGGTGGTTTTCTTACCAGGTCTCTGAATGCTCCTTACATCGCCAACAACAAATTTCCTCCCAATCCTTGAAATACCCACCACCACCACCTTATCCACCACCACAAAAAAACCCAGTGGTTTTGGTTTATTTACCAGGTCTCTGAATGCTCCTTACATCGCCTACAACAAATCCCCTCCCAATCCTTGAAATACCCACCACCACCACCTTATCCACCACCACCACCACCACCACCACCAAAAAAACAGTGGTGGTGGTTTTCTTACCAGGTCTCTGAATGCTCCTTACATCGCCTACAACAAATCCCCTCCCAATCCTTGAAATACCCACCACCACCACCTTATCCACCACCACCACCACCAAAAAAACAGTGATGGTGGTTTTCTTACCAGGTCTCTGAATGCTCCTTACATCGCCTACAACAAATTTCCTCCCAATCCTTGAAATAACCACCACCACCACAAAAAACAGTGGTTGTGGTTTTCTTACCAGGTCTCTTAATACTTTTAACATCGCCTGTTGTGGTGATAAGTCGGCTGCTGGGTGTGTATTATGTCTGTCTGTCTGTCTAGTTAGAACGCAAGTAAAAAAGCCCAGGCCCCCCTACCAGACTCCACCCAACACTCTTACGAGGTCGCTGAAGACTCCTCACATCGCCTGATGTGGTAGTAGGTCTGTCAATTATGTCTGTCTGTCTAGTTAGAAGGCAAACACACAATTACCCGCCGCACTCAACGTCCCAGGCCCCCCTACCAGACTGCACCCCTCCATCACCATGAACTACCGACCCTCCGATCACCATTCGATCCATCCCCTCCAACGCTCTTACCAGGTCTCTGAAGACTCCTAACATCGCCTGATGTGGTACTAGGTCGGCTGCTGGGTGTATACTCAGAGCGTGAGGGACGAGTGTAGGCAGCACTGGGGCTGTGTGCTCGGCGCTCACATCTCACCCTGCTGTCGTCAGTCGACTGCATGGCAAGGGGGAAGGTAGTGAGGGAATGGAAGCGAGAGGGACGAGCGCAGGTAGCACTGGGACTGTGGGCTCGGTTCTAACGTTTCACCCTGCTGTCATTGGTATACTGCATTGCAGGGAATATAAACATGAGGGGAGGGCGTAGGCAGCACTGGGACTGTGGGCTCGGTTCTAACGTTTCACCCTGTTGTCATTGGTATACTGCATTGCAGGGAATATAAACATGAGGGGAGGGCGTAGGCAGCACTGGGACTGTGGGCTCGGTTCTAACGTTTCACCCTGCTGTCATTGGTATACTGCATTGCAAGGAATATAAACATGAGGGGAGGGCGTAGGCAGCACTGGGGCTGTGGGCTCGGTTCTAACGTTTCACCCTGCTGTCATTGGTATACTGCATTGCAAGGAATATAAACATGAGGGAGGGCGTAGCAGCACTGGGGCTGTGGCTCGTTCTAACGTTTCACCTTGCTGTCATTGGTATACTGCATTGCAAGGAGGAAGGTAGTCAGGGAATATAAATTTGAGGGGCTGGCGCAGGCAGCACTGGGGCTGGTGGCTAGCTGCTCATGTCGCACCCTGCTGTCATCAGTCGACTGCATGGCAAAGAGGAAGGTAGTCAGGGAATATAAACATGAGGGGAGGGCGTAGGCAGCACTGCGGCTGGTGGCTGGCTGCTCACGACGCACCCTGCTGTCATTAGTAGACTGCATGGCAAGGGAAGGTTAGTGGGGAATGGAAGCGGAGATACTAGCAGCCTTTTGAAGGTTGATATCGATGCTGTCTTCACATGAATACCAGCATTTTGCATGTTGATGTCGCTGCCGATTTCAAATGTAGAGCAGCCTTTTGCATGTTGATGTTTCTGATGTTACTGGTTGCTGGCTGCTCACGTCGCACACTGTTGTCATCAGTAAACTGCATTGCGAGGAGGAAGGTGGTCAGGGAATCTATCATTGAGGGGAGGGTGTAGGCAGCACTGGGACTGTGGGCTTGGTTCTTACGTCTCACCCTGTTGTCATCAGTAAACTGCATTGCGAGGAGGAAGGTAGTCAGGGAATCTATCATTGAGGGGAGGGCGTAGGCAGCACTGGGACTGGTGGCCGGCTGCTCACGTCGCACCCTGCTGTCATTAGTAGACTGCATGGCAAGGAGGAAGGTAGTCAGGGAGTATAAGCTTGAGGGGAGGGCGTAGGCAGCACTGCGGCTGGTGGCTGGCTGCTCACGACGCACCCTGCTGTCATTAGTAGACTGCATGGCAAGGAGGAAGGTAGTGGAGGAATGGAAGCGGGGATACTAGCAGCGTTTTGAATGTTGATGTCGCTGCTGTTTTCAAATGAAGAGCAGCGTTTTGTAGGTTGATGCTACTGGTGGCTGGCTGCCCACACCCCACTCTGTCGTAATCAGTGGTATGCGTAGCAGTATTAAGATTAGCCCACCGCCCCCCCCTCCCCCACCATCCACCCCCTCAGCCCCACATACCCCTCCTACCCACCTCCACCAAATCACCTGCTCCACCTACCCACCCATCCACTCCATCCATCCACCCATACCGACCCCCCCCACACACACACCCCCACCCTATCAAATCACCTGCTCCACCCCATCCAGATAGCTCAAGATGGAGCCCAGTTTGTCAGTTGTCATGCTATCGCTAACCAAATCTGTTGCTGCATCTTCTATCGGTTGACCAAGGGCCTGGGCTGATAGCTGTTGTGGCAATAGCTGTAGCTGCTGCTGCTTGAGCTGTGGCTGCAGCTGTTTTTGTTCTTGTTGTGGCTGTTGTGGCAATAGCTGTAGCTGTCGTTGTTGCAGCTGTGGATGTTGTTGTCGCTGCCTTTGTTCTTGTTGTGGCTGTGGTTGTTGCTGCTGCTGCTGCTGCTGTTCTTGTTGCGGCTGCTGTTCTTGCAGCGATGGTTGCTGCTGTTGTTTATATTGCGGCTGTTGTTGTTGCAGTGATGTCTGTTGCTGTTGCAGCGGTGGCTGTTGCTGTTGCTTATATGGTGGCTGTTGCTGCAGTGATGAATGTTGCTGTTGTTGCTGTTGTTGCAGCAGTGGATGCTGTTGCTGCTGCTGGGGCGTCAGTTTTTCTAGAGGCACAGGCAAGCTCCTATGTGACGTGAGAGAAGTGTCTGACTGATCCTGCACGGGACGTGGGTGGGTAGATGGGGGTGGGGTTGTGTGGGGTTGGGTTGTGTGGGGTTGGGGTTGTGTAGGTTGGTGTGTGTGTATGGGGTTGTGTGGGTATGGGTGAGGGTGAAGGTGTGGGTTATATGGGGTTGGGGGTGCGTATGGTGGTGGGTGGGTAGGTGTGAGGGTGTATGGGTTGGGGGTGTGGATGGTGTGGGGTGGGTAGGTGAGGGTGGGGGTGTATGGGGTCGGGGGCGCGGATGGGTGGCTGGGTGGGTGTAAACATTGGGAGGTTGGAGGGTGTGAGCTCGGGTGGGGGCACTTCGATCGCTCACCTGCACATTCTTATGTGAAGTGAGAGAAGAGGCTGACTGCTCTTGCACCGGCTGTGGGTGGGTGGGTAGGTGGAGCGTGTGGGTGGATGGGTTGAATGTCTGGGTGGGTAAGAGTGAGGGTTAGGGTGGATGGGGTCGGGGATGTGGATGGGGGTGGGTGGTGGTGGGGGTAGGGGCGAAGGTGTATGGGTTGGGGGTGTGGATGGGGTGGGTGGGTGAGCACGGGTGGGGGCACTTTGATCGCTCACCTGCACACTCTTATGTGACGTGAGAGAAGAGGCTGACTGCTCTTGCACCGGCTGTGGCTGGCTCCCACACAAAGTGAGTGATGGCTGTTCGTGTTGCTGTTGATGCTGCATGTTGCCGTTAGTGCGCCTTGCTGTTGTCGCTGGTGCTACTTGTTCGTGTTGCTGTTGCAGCTGCTGCTGTGCGGACCGTGGCAGGGCATCTTGCACATCTGAAGCTCTGTCCCGATTGCTTGCGCTTTGACTGCCGCGTGACATGAGTGATGGTTGTTCTTGTTGTCGCTGCTGCTGCACGGACTGTGGTGCGTCAACTACATCTGCATCGCTGTATCTCCTACTCGCGCTCCGGCTGCTCGTCATGCTGCCTGGAAGGGAGAGTGAGGGTGTCGATGGGTGAGGGGTGATGGGTGGTAGGAGGGTAGGAGGGTGTGAGTGGGTGGGCAGATGTGGGTGGGTGGTTTTAATGTTGATGAGGCTTCCTGGAAGGGATAGAAGTGTGAGTTGTATGTTTGTATTGATATATTGGATCAAGCAATGAAAACAATCATGTGTCCTGGGTCTCTGGCCAAATGCGTGTAGCATGTGATTTGTGGCTGTCTTGATGGCAAGGGGATGCGAACCTTGTACTTTCTTGTTTCAACGAGCTCTACCATTTAGCCATTCGTAAAAAAGGGATTGAGGTAATGATAACGCCTGGTGGGGCGTGGTGTTAAGGGAGCCCGTTGTACGCGGGTAGGGAGCGGTCTTCTACCTCAACTGGACAAGCTACCATTGCGGTTGGCAAGGACCTGCAACGCCAAGAGCGACCGAAGGGGGAATCGAACCCCTGACTCTTCATCCTCAAAGTGATTTGGTCTACCACTAGACCAATGTATGTCATTGAAAGGGGTTATTTTTTTATTGGACCTACTACGCTTTACAAGGAGTAATGGTTTCAATGTTGATGATGCTGCCTGGACGGGATAGAAGTGAAGGTTGTTTGACTGCATTGATTATGTTCATGCCTGAGACAGTGACTGACTGTATTGATTATGTTAATGACAAAGACAGCGAGTAACTGTAAAGGCCATGTATAAAAGTTTGAGTTCAAAGTTCAAGTATGACTGGACGAAGAGATTACAGTCAGCTATAGCTCCTCGGGCTTACGCTGTGGTGTCCTTAACTTCACGTCCTGTGAGTAACTGTATTACACAGATGTAACAATTTCAATTTCAATATGATAGGACGAAGAGATTGATTAGGCTGTCCGTATTCCTCCCTTCCTTCTTCCATTAATCCCTCCTTTTTTACATACCAGTACCATCCAACCACTACCCTCAAGCCACCACCATTATTACCCATCCACCACCGACAACCTAAGAAACACGGAGATGGTATATATCGACACAAATCACCCACCTGACAGCCTGTCGCTGTGTCGTACTGCCACTGGGCAGGTCAGCTGAGAGGCACGCATCTCCTGCAACCCATCCTGCGTGCTGTCGAAACCAAAACTCACGTCAACCTCGTCTGGTTCCAGTTCAGTGCCCCCTGCTTCAGAGTCATCATCATTTGAACAGCTGTCACTTTGGACTAGGCCCCCTCCAGTGCCCCTCTGGCTCAGGGCCGGATGGCTGGGAACGGCTGGTGCCCCTTTGTCTGCATGTACTGCCGTACTGCAGGGCCCTGGATGCCTTGTGTTCAATTTCGGCGATGTGGATCGTCCAGCCTGGGTTGTACCTGAAGGGGCAGAGTCAGCTACATAAGGATGGTCTGTGAAAGTAGCTGAGTAGCTGTGCTGCGGAGTCCCATGAAAAGGAGGACGCTGCCCATTGTAGCTGACACTTCTTCGTCCGCTACTGTGACCTGGCAGCTGAGCTGTCAATGGCAGGGAGCTAACATCCACAGAAGGGGGGGACGGTGTGGCTGAGCACTCGCGATCTTTTAGCTGGGCATGTACCTGAGCATTTAGCTGAGGAGCTTGGAGGGCTGCTGATGCATAGCCCTCCGGACATCTTAGCACTGTAGCCTTTGCCATATCAGCAGCAGTACCACTACCCCTGTCTGCCACCCTACCCTCTACTTCTTGCCCTGGTGCAACAACACCACTGTCGCTAGTCTCGATTGGAGGCAGCTGCTCGGAAGCTGCTCCAGCCCGGGGGTCCTTGCCATCACCCCTGTGGTCTCCCCCACTAGAAGGAGGCTGCTCAGAAGTGGAGGGAAGCTGGTCAGAAGCTGTTGCCGCCTCCTCCTCTGCTGCCATGAGCTTTGACTTCTGCATAGCTCTCATCAGTAGTTCAAGTTCTGTGTCACCCAGCTGTCGGCCCAAGCCAACTATGCTCGCATAATCCCCATTTCCACCCTCCTCCTCCCACGCCTCCTCATCTCCCCACTCTTCCTGATGCTCATCACCCAAGTGTGACGCCACCCTGGCAAGGAGTTTCTGGACCAGCAAGGACTCGCTGACCCCAGGGTCTGTGTCCAAAGCCCCCTCCATGAGTTCAGGGGCTGGGGGGGCAGAGGGGGGCTGGCCCCCCTTGCAATCCGAGCTTCCAGGCTGGCGGGTACTGTACCTGATACACAGAAGCAGTACAATTTCATTCAACTTGATCCAGCCCTTCTTGGTACTCTTATCGTCTAGAATGATCATATTGATTATTATGTTGATTGATTATTTGTGGGTGCGCAAGTCCCATTAGCCTAGCTGGCAACACTTGGCATGGTTACATTCTCCAGCTGCGGCGTACGTGAGGCAGTGATATTTTTTAAATAAAAAAGAGGAAATCTTATTCCGTTTTATTTTATTCCTCTCGATTTTCCTCCCGAAACAGGATCCTTATTCCGATTTGGGTCGATTTGGGTCATTTTTAGTCAATTTCAGTAAAAAAAAAAAAGTTTCTTGTTCCGGCAATTTCGGCCAAAACGGGGTCTCGTATTCCGATCGGAATGCATTCCGAAAAAAATATCCCCGATGTGAGGGTCCCCTCACTAAGCTAGCCATCATAGCATCCATCTCCCTACCAGGGTCCTCCAGCCACACCACCAACACACAAAGAAAATCACGAAAAACCAAATAAATCACTCAAAATATAAGACAAAAATCAGGCAAGCAAGCAAGCAAGCAGGCAAGCAAGCAAGCAAGCAAGCGAGCAAGCAAGTGAGCGAGCAAGCAAGCGAGCAAGCAAGCAGGCAAGCAAATGTCACCAGATGAACCACAAACAATATATGACAACAAGGAATCAAGCAGAATTCTCACTAACCTAGCCATCATAGCAGCCATCTCCCTACCAGGGTCCTCCAGCCACACCACCAACACACAAAAAGAACATCACGAAAGCAACTAAATCCCTCAAAATATAAGAAAAAAATCAGGCAAGCAAGCTAGCAGAAAATTTCACTGACCTAGCCATCATAGCATCCATCTCCCTACCAGGGTACTCCAGCCACCAACACACAAACAGAACACCACCAACACACAAAAAACCACCAACACACAACCACACACAACCACCAACACACAAAAAGAACATAACGAAAATGAAAATAAATCATAAACACTACAAAAAAGCAAGCAAGCAGAAAATCTCACTAACCTAGCCATCATAGCAGCCATCTCCCTGTCAGGGTCCTCCTCCTCCTCCTCTTCCATTCCCCCACCACTAAGAGCTGTAGCAGATGTTGGTAGCTGCACAGAAGCTGTCTCTCCTCTACCCTGCTGCCTCAGTCGTGTACTACACCGGTTGTCTCCTGTACCTTGCCGGTCCCTCTCGAAGGCACCATGGCCTGGTTCAGAACTCTGACTGTAGCTAGTAGCCGAGCTGTCAGCTACAACCAGTGGTAGCTCATCCTCCGGCTGGTGGTGGGGAATAGCAGAAATAGTGTAAACAGTGTGACCACCAGGGGCAGACTTCCGCCGGGAGATGATGCCATCGGACACGGGACCAGGGGGGGCTGCGGACGCACTTGGGCAAGGCCCCCCTGCGCTCAGCTGTCGTTCCTTGGCCCCAGCCACGGCCCAACTGGATGGGTCCTGCCTCCGCCCCCCTGCTGCCAAGGCTGTGGAGGGCCTAGCCCCCCCCAGCCCCTTCTTAGGGTTAGGGTTGTTCTGGATCCCTCTTCTAGCGGGCATATGCTTACCCTCTCTAGCTGAGTTTTCCTCTGTATTTCTGGATGTGGCTGACAGCGTGGCATGGGCTGACCTGGCAGTTGCTGAGGTGGCAGAAGATCTAGGGAAGGTGGCTGCATGGGGATGAGACTCTGCGCCGTGGGGGTCCTCGTCCTCAGCAGAGTAGGGGTCTTCACCCAATGCGCCCCCCAGCAGGTTGGCCAGAGTGCGTTGCTCGGCCTCACGCCTCACCTGCGGAAGTTCAATGGTGGTGGTGGTGTTTGGTAGGTAGGTAGGTAGGTAGGTGGTAAGGTGGGTAGGTAGGTGGGTAGGTGGGAAGGTGGGAAGGTAGGTGGGTAGGTAGGTGGGTAGGTGAGAAGGTAGGTGGGTAGGTAGGTGGGAAGGTGGGTTTAGGGTAGGTTGGTTGGTGGGGTAGTTAGGTTGGTAGGTGGGGTAAGGTAGGTGGGCTAAGGCTTAGCTTAGGAAGTTCAATGGTGGTGGTGGTGGATGGGTAGGTAGGTGGGTGGGTAGGTAGGTGGGTGGGTAGGTAGGTGGGTGGGTAGGTAGGTAGGTTGGTTGGTGGGTAGGTAGAGTTGCGTAGATGGTAGGTAGGTGGGTAGGTAGGTGGGTAGGTTAGGTGGGATAAGCCTTAGCTTTGGAAGATAAATGGTGGTGGTGGTGAATGTGTAGGTAGGTGGGCTAAGCCTTAGATTTGGAAGTTCAATGGTGGTGGTGGTGGATGTGTAGGTAGGTGGATGGGTAGGTAGGTGGGTGGTTAGGTGGGCTGAGCCTTAGCTTAGGAAGTTCAGTGGTGGTGGTGGTAGATAGGTTGGTGGGTAGGTAGGTGGGTGGTTAGGTGGGCACATGTCGCATCTCCAACAAAACTTAAACTTGGCCCAGCTCCACCCCACCTCACCTGCATCTTCCACTCTGTGTAATATGCTTGAATGATGTGCGCTGCCACAAACCCTTAACACCCCACAGAAATGGGCCCCATTTAAACCCATTTTAACCCATTTCAAGTCCTAAACTTGGCCTCAGCTCCACCCCCACCTCACCGCATCCTTCCGCTCCTTCCAACTCCTTGATAATATGATTTGAATGATGCGAGCTGCCACACACCCCTAACACCCGACGGAACCCAGAATTGGGCCCCATTTTAACCCATTATAACGCATTTCAAGTCCTAAAATTGGCCCAGCTCCACTCCACCCCACCTGCATCCTTCCACTCCTTGATAATATGTTTGAATGATGAGTGCTACCACATTCCCTTTACACCCTCCAAACTCAAAATTTCCCCCCATTCCAACCCATTTCGATAACTAATGTTTGCCCACCTCCACCTCCCACCTGCATCTTCCACTCCTTCCACTCCCTGTAATTTGTTTGAATGTTGTTCGCTGCCACTCCCCCTTAACCCCCCACGGAACCCAAATTGCCCCCCCTTCATACCTATTTCGAGACTTGAATTTGACCATTCTTCACTCCACCTCACCTGCATCTTCCACTCCTTCCATTCCGTGTAATATGCTTGAATGATGCGAGCTGCCACACACCCTTAACACCCTACGGAACCCAAAATCTACCCCATTTAAAACACATTTTACCTATTTAAACCCATTTAAATTACCCATTAAACCCGTTTAAAACCCATTTTAACGCATTTCAAGACCTAAACTTACCCCACCTCCATCCAACCTCACCTGCATCTTCCACTCCTTCCACTTATTGTAATACGTTTGAAAGATGCGTGCTACCACATTCCCTTAACACCCCACGGCACCCAAAGCTGCCCCCCATTTAAACCCATTTCAAGTCCTGAACTTGGCCCACCTCCACTCCACCTCACCTGCATCTTCCACTCCTTCCACTCATTGTAATATGTTTGAATGATGCACACTGCCACATCACATTTCACACAAAACGTAAACTCGGCCCACCTCAGCTCCTGAACTTGGCACAGCTCCACCCCACCTCACCTGCATCTTCCATTCCGTGTAATATGCTTGAATGATATGCGCTGCCACAAACCCTTAACACCTCACGGAACCCAAAATTGGGCCCCATTTAAACCCAGTTTAACGCATTTCAAGTCCTAATATTGGTCCAGCTCCACTCCACTTCACCTGCATCTTCCACTACTTCTACTCCCTGTAATATGTTTGAATGATGAGTGCTACCATATTCCCATTGCACCCCACGGAACCCAAAATGGGCCCCCATTCCAACCCATTTTGATCCAACCCAAAACCTAAACTTGGCCCAGCTCCACCCCACCTTACCTGCATCTTCCACTCCTTCCACTCCGTGTTAATATGTTTGAATGTTGTTCGCTGCCAAACACCCTTAACACGCCACGGAACCCAAAATTGCCCCCATTCCAACCCATTTCGAGACTTAGATTGGGCCCAGCTCCACCCCACCTCACCTGCAAATTCCACTCCTTCCAGTCCTTGTAATACGTTTGAATGTTGTTCGCTGCCACACACCCTTAACATTCCACGGAACCCAAAATTGCCCCATTCCAAACCCATTTTCGAGACTTAGATTGGGCCCAGCTCCATCCCACCCCACCTGCATCTTCCACTCCTTCCACTCCTTGTAATATGTTTGAATGATGCGAGCTGCGACATCACGCGTCACATACTCCATCTGCTCAGCAGAGAGTTGTTGGCCTCTCCCCTTCCGCTCCTCTGTTTCTTGGCCCTGCCGCCACCTGTGGTGGTGGGTGGTGGGTGGGTGTGGTGGTGGAACGTGGGGCGGATGGGGGTGGGTGGTGGGGATGGGGTGTTTGACGGGTGGGAGCGGATGGGGTTGGTGGTGTTTATGTGTCGGGTGGGATGGAGGGTTAGGAGGTGGGTGTGGTGGATGGGTTGGGGGGGTTGGGAACGTGGGAGCGGATGGGTGTGTGTGGGTGTGGTGGGTGGAGGAGGTGCGTGGTGGGGAGAATGTGGGATGGGGGGGTTTGGTGGGTGGATATGGTGGGCAGGATGGGGGTTGGGAACGTGGAGCGGATGGGGTGGGTGGGTTGGTGTGTAGGTGGGTGGGGGTGCGTGTGGGGAAGTTGTGGGATGGGGGTTTGGTGGGTGGGTATGGTGGGCAGGATGGGGGGTGGGAACGTGGGAGCGGATGGGGTGGGTGGTATGGGTGTGGTGGGATGGGGGTGTGTGGTGGGTGGTGCGGATGAGGTGGGTGTGGTAGGCAGAATGAGGGGGTGGAACGTGGGAGCGGATGGGGTGGTGGGTGTTGTGGGCAGGATGGGCATGTTGGGAAAGTGGAAAGTGGATGGTGTGTGTGTGTGGTGGCCAGGATGGGGGTTTGGGAACGTGGGAGCGGATGGGTGTTGGTGGGAAGGATGGGTGCGGTGGGTGGGTGTGGTTGGCAGAATGGGGGTGGTGGGCAGGATAGGTGTGTGGGTGTTGTGGTGGGATGGGGGGGTGGGGGTGGGTGAGCGGATGGGTGGTGGGATGGGGGGTTGGTGGGTGGGTGTGGTGGGTGGGATGGGGGGTCGACGGGTGGGAGCGGATGGGTTGGGTGGGATGGGGGGCTGGTAGGGTGTGTTGTGGGTGGATGGGGGGTTTGGTGTGTGGGCGTGGTGGGTGGATGGGTGGATGGGGGTGGGGTGGGTGGGTGCGGATGGGGGGGTGGGGTGGTGGGTGCGGATGGTGGTGGAATGGTGGGTTGGGGTGGGTGGGTGCGGATGGGTGGGTGGATGGGTGTGGTTAGCTCCCTCTTCCGACCAGACAAATCTGCCGTCGTGGGCCCTACCATATTCCCTGCCTGCTTGCTTATCCTTCCTGGTAGCTCTGGCGCCCCTCCTACCTTGGGGGCAGATTGGTCAAAGCCCCCCCCTTGGGGGGGCGACGTCGTCTGTGAGACGGCGGCTGCGGCCTGGCGATGGGAGTTGGCGTGGCCAGGCTCTAAGGCAAGGGCTCTGGCCCCCGGGCGATGGGAGTTGGCTTGGCCCGTCTCCAAGGCAGGAGCTTTGACGGCTTGCTTCACTTCTCTGCTGAAGCGTTGCTGCATCAGGTGGTGCCTCACCTCATCTTGAGCGATCTGAGTTGGGTGTGGTGTTGTGGCGGTGGTGGTGGTGGTGGGGTCAGGGTTATGGTTTTATGCGGGTTTGTGTGGGCGGGGTTTTTGTGTGCGTGGGTTTCTTGTGGCTTGGGGTGGGGTGGGTGGGTGGGGTGGAGTGGGTGAGATTGCTTCACCTCCATGTTGAAAGAGTGTTGCTGCATCAGGTGGTGCCTCACCTCATCTTGAGCACGTCAGTTGGTGGTGGTTGGTGGTGGTAGGTTGGGGGGGGGGCTCAGGTGTACAAGGATCAGCATTATGGGGTTGGGTTGGGTGGGTGGGAGGGGTTATGAGGGTCAGGCTTATGGGGTTGGGGTTGTGTGTGTGGGGGTGCGTTTGCGTGGGAGTCTGTGGCTTGGGGTGGGTATGTGAGCTCGCATCACTTTCCATGCTGAAGCGTTTTGCTGCATCATGTGGTGCCTACTTCTTGTGAGCACCTGAGTTGGTGAGTGGTGGTGTGGTGGTGGTGGGGGGGGGGGGGCTCAGGGTTACAAGGGTCAGCATTATGGGGTGGGGATTGTGTGTGGTGGGGTGCGTTTGCGTGGGATTTCTGTGGCATGGGGTGGAGTATGTGAGCTTGCATCAATTCCATGCTGAAAGCGTTGCTGATCAATGTGGTGCATTACCTCATGTTGAAGCGAGCTGAGTTGATGGTGGTGTGTGGGGGTGGGGGGGTGGGGGTGGGGGGGGCTCAAGGTTACAAGAGTCAGCATTATGGGGGTGGGGTTGTGTGTGTGGGGTGCGTTTGCGTGGGATGTCTGTGGCTTGGGTGTGGTATGTGAGCTTGCATCACTTTCCATGCTGAAGCGTTGCTGTATCATGTGGTGCATACCTCATGTTGAGCGAAGCTGAGTGGTGGTGTGTGGTGTGTGTGTGTTGTGTGTGTGTGTTTGGGAGGGGGGGGTCAGGGTTACAAGGGTCAGCATTATGGCGGGTGGGGGTGGGTGTGGGGGGTGCGTTGCGTGGGGATGTCTGTGGCTTGGGTGGTTATGTGAGCTTGCTTCACTTCCATGCTGAAACGTTGCTGCATCATGTGGTGCATTACTTCATGTTGAGCAACCTGAGTTGATGGGGGTGGGGTCAGGTTATGGGGGTTTGGGTGGTTTGGTGGGGTGGAGTGTTGATTGTTCCCAAACCCAGCCCCAAACCCACACACAGCTTCACCTTCATACACCCTCACTAAGAGCAAAAACACACTCACAGCCACACCGGCATGCACCCGCACCGGCAGCGCCTGTACATGTCTTCTAAACTGTACACTCCTATCTGGATTTCTGTGGGTTTTGCTCTGGCTATTATTCCCAATCCCAGCCCCAAACCCACCCACAGCTTCACCTACATGCACCTGCACCACACAGCGACAAAACAACACACCACAGCCACACCGATGCTCCCGCCTGGCAGCGCCCCGGGACAAACGTCTTTAAACTGTACACTCCTATCTGGTTTCTGTGGGTTTTGCTCTGGCTATTATTCCCAATCCCAGCCCCAAACCCACCCACAGCTTCACCTACATGCACCTGCACCCACAGCGACAAACACACACAGCCACACCGGCATGCTCCCGCACTGGCAGCGCCCCGGGACACGTCTTTCAACTGTATACTACTATCTGGTTTCTGTTGGTATGGCTATAGCTATTGTTCACAAACCCAGCCCCAAACCCGCACATAGCTTCACCTACTGCTCCCGCACCCACACGACAAAACACACACACAGCCACACCGGCATGCTCCCGCACCCACAGCGACAAAACACACACCACAGCACTACGGCATGCACCCTCGCACGGCAGCGCTACGGAATAAGTCCTTAAACTGCATACTCCTATTGGTTTCCGTGGTATCGCCTCTGCTATTGTTCCCCAAACCAATCCTCAAACCCACACACATCGCTTCACCTACATGCTCCCGCACCCACAGCGGACAACACACACAAAGCCAAGCAGGCATGCTTTCGCACCCACAGTGACAAGCATACACACAGCCACTTTGGCATGCACCCGCACCGGCAGCGCCCCGGGACACGTCATCAAACTGTATACTCCCTTTTGGTTTCCGTGGGTTTTGCTCTGGCTATTATTCCCAAACCCAGCCCCAAACCCACACACAGCTCCACCTTCATGCACCACACCCAGCACGCACGCCTCACCTCGCTCCTCGTACACCTGTCGCTTAGGGCTTTCAAACCCTGAGTGCCACGGTCGCACCCACATCTTGTGATTTGGTATCGTCCACAGGGTCATCTGCTTCCACCAGCGGGGCCTGGGCATTGCTACTCTTACTGCCATTGCGTTGGGATATTGCTTTCAGGCGCTCTATCCCACTAGCCCCGACGCTTGTCGTCAGAAGGGCCGTCGATAGGCTGGTGGGTGTGGTGGGTGGAATGGGGGGTAGTTGGTGGGTGGGTGTGGTGGGTGGATGGGGAAGGGGGCGCGGATGGGTGTGGTGGGTGATAGGGGTTGGGTGTGTGGGTGTGTGTGGGTGTGGTGGGCAGGATGGGGGGTGGGAACAGAGCATATGCATCTGTTCCACCAGCGGGGGCCTGGGCGTTGTTACTCTTACTGCCATTGCGTTGGGATAGTGCTTTCAGGCGCTCTATCCCGCTAGCACGTCGCTTATCGTCAGACATGGACGTCAATAGGCCTGGGTGGGTGTGCTGGGTGGGATGGGGGTGGTTGGTGGGGTGGGTGTGGTGGGTGGGATGGGGGAAGGGGGCGCGGATGGGTGTGTGGTGTGGTATGGGGTTGGGGTGAGTGGGTGTGTGTGGTGTGGTGGGCAGGATGGGGGGGTGGGAACAGAGCATATGCATCTGTTCCACCAGCGGGGGCCTGGGCGTTGTTACTCTTACTGCCATTGCGTTGGGATAGTGCTTTCAGGCGCTCTATCCTGCTAGCACGTTGCTTATCGTCAGAATGGACGTCGATAGGCCTGGGTGGGTGTGGTGGGTGGGGTCGGGGGTGTTGGTGGGTGGGTGTGGTGGGTGGGATGGGGAAGGGGGGCGCGGAATGGGTGTGGTGGTGGTATGGGGGGTTGGGTGTGTGGGTATGTGTGGGTGTGGTGGGCAGGATGGGGGGGGGAACAGAGCATATGCATCGGTCCCACCAGCGGGGCCTGGGCGTTGTTACTCTTACTGCCATTGCGTTGGATAGTGCTTTCAGGCGCTCTATCCCGCTAGCAGTCGCTTATCGTCAGAATGGACGTCAATAGGCCTGGTGGGTGTGCTGGGTGGGATGGGGGTGTTGGTGGGTGGGTGTGGTGGGTGGGATGGGGAAGGGGGCGCGGATGGGTGTGGTGGGTGGTATGGGGGGTTGTGAGTGGGTGTGTGTGGGTGTGGTGGCAGGATGGGGGGGTGGAACAGAGCATATGCATCTGTTCCACCAGCGGGGGCCTGGGCGTTGTTACTGCTTACTGCCATTGCGTTGGGATAGTGCTTTCAGGCGCTCTATCCTGCTAGCACGTCGCTTATCGTCAAGAATGAGACGTCGTAGGCCTGGGTGGGTGTGGTGGGTGGGGCGGGGTGTTGGTGGTGGGTGTGGTGGGTGGGATGGGGAAGGGGGGCGCGGATGGGTGTGGTGGGTGGTATGGGGGGTTGGGCTTATGTGTGTGGTATGTGTGGTGTGGTGGGCAGGATGGGGGGGGGGAACAGAGCATATGCATCGGTCCCACCAGCGGGGGCCTGGGCGTTGTTACTCTTACTGCCATTGCGTTGGGATAGTGCTTTCAGGCGCTCTATCCCGCTAGCACGTCGCTTATCGTCAGAATGGACGTCAATAGGCCTGGGTGGGTGTGCTGGGTGGGATGGGGGTGTGGTGGGGGTGTGGTGGGTGGGATGGGGAAGGGGGGGCGCGGATGGGTGTGGTGGGTGGTATGGGAAGTTGGGGTGAGTGGGTGTGTGTGGTGTGGTGGCAGGATGGGGGGTGGGAACAGGTATATGCATCTGTTCCATCCAGCGGGGCCTGGGCGTTGTTACTCTTACTGCCATTGCGTTGGATAGTGCTTTCAGGCGCTCTATCCTGCTAGCACGTCGCTTATCGTCAGAAATGGACGTCGATAGGCTGGGTGGGTGTGCTGGGTGGGGTGGGGGGTTGGTGGGTGTGGTGGGATAGGGCTTTTCAGGCACTCCATGACGCTAGCCCGTTCGCTTTATCGTCAAATGGGCCGTCGAAAGGCCTGGGTGGGTGTGGGCTGTGTGTGGTGTGTGGTGGGGTGGGGTGGGATGGGGTATTTCAGGCGCTCTATGCCGCTAGCACGTCCCTTATTGCCAGAAGGGGCCGTCGATAGGCCTGGGTGGGTGTGGTGGGTGGGAAGGGGGGTTAGTGTGTGTGGTTGGGATAGGGCTTTCGGGCGTTCTTTGCTGCCAGCAAGTTGCTTATCTTGGAAGGGCCATCAATAGGCCTGGGAGGGTGTGGTGGGTGTGGTGGGGGGGTTGGTGGGGGGGGTGGATGGGAAAGGGGGGTTCGGATGGGTTCGGTGGGTGGGATGGGTGGATTGGTGGGTGGGTGTGGTGGGTGTGGTGGGTGGGATGACGGGTGTGGTGGGTGGGTGGGTGGGTGTGGTGGGTGGGATGGGGGGTGGGTGGTAGGGGTGGGGTGGGTGGATGGGTGTGTGTGGTGGAGGGTGGGTGTGGTGGGTTGGATGGGGGGGAGGTTGGTGGGGTTGGAGGGGTTGGTAGTGGGTGCGGATGGGTGGGTGGGTGCAGTGGGTGGATTGGGTTAGTTTGACGATGGGCGCGATGGGGTGGGTGTGCAGGTGCGATTGGATGTGGGTTTGGGTGTGTGGGTGCAATGGGTGGGGCTGGGATGGGGGGTTGGGTGGGTGGGTGCAATGGGTGGGTGGGATGGAGGCTTGGGTGGGTGGTGCGGTGGGCGGGATGGGTGGGTTGGTGGGATGTGGTGGGTGGGATGGGTGGGTTGGTCTGTGGGTGTGGTGGGTGGGATGGGGGGGGGGGGGGGGGGGGGGGGGGGCAGTGGGTGGGATGGAGGTTGTGTGCGTGGGTGTGGATGGGGGGATAGTTGGGTGGGTGTGGTGGGTGTGGTGGTTGGTTGGAGATTGGGGGGTGAGGAGTGGATGCTGTGGGTGGGTGGGTGGGATGGAGGGTGGGTGGGGTGCCATGGGTGTGATGAGGGTTGGGTTGGGTTGGTGTGTGTGCGATGGGTTGGGTGGATGGTGGGTGCAGTGGTTTGGGTTAGTTTGGATGGCTATGGGTGGGTGCGGGTTGGCTGGGTGGTTGGAATTTGCGTGTTGTGTGTGTTGGGGGGGGGGGGGGTAGGGGGTGAGGGCGTTAGACTACGTGGGTGATGGGCACTGCCCATTAAATCAACCAACCAACAACCAGTCACTGTACCTGCTGCTGTACAGCGCCCTGCCGCCTGGTGCCGCGGTCACGATGGCCGAACTTTTATGGGGGCCTGCTGTCTGCTTGGGGGCCTGCTGTGAACTACCCTTTTTCAAGTATCCTGGGGTGTGCAAAGTGGGGCAGGGTGAGGAGAAAAAGGTACTGCAACATAGGTAAGCAGGTTTTTGGGTTGTAGCCCCTTTTAGTGGGGGCGGGAACCCCAAATGTTTGTATGTGCATATGTTTCCTATTTTTTGCCACCCTGGCGGTAGCCCCCCCCCCCCCCCACACACACACACACACCCCACCCTGCCTTGCCCCTCATTGTTGCACACACACCTCACCCTCTGCTTTGTTCCACATCCAGACAAAAATAAAATATGCCACGCCACCAACGCACACACCACCAACGCCTTGCACACGCAACCCACCAACCCAACTAAACCCAGCCCAACTGAACTCAACCCCTGTATGGTTATGACATACCTCTTCCTCTGCTCTGGTCCTTGCTGGACTGTGAGGTGGAGCCGTACCCAGTGCCCGCTCGCTCGCTTGACATTGGCGCTCGACTCTTATTTATGCGACTTCAACGTCAGGAGCTCGCTGTAGACCCACCAGGGCTTTGCTTCGTGGATGCTGAATTCTAGGAAGCCAAATCGCAGAACATGTGCGTGGAAAATTCGAAGAATTCGAATGATTGGCGTCGATGAAAGAAATCCGCAAGGGACTAACAAATGGGGAGCTAGAGAATGTGGCCGTAAGCAGCAGGGGTGCTCGAGAGTTAATCGCATTCTGGAGAGGTACCGGTCAAGTAAAGTCAAAAATATGTTGGTGATGGAGTGATTTCATCGTTTTAGCTTGTGCTAGGCATGCCAACTGGGCGGAGCGCTTTTGTGCCTCTTGCCGAGGGATTTGATAAGGCGAGGAGGTCGGGGTGGGGTGGGGGGAGCAAGCTGTCGCAAGGCTGAATTGAATGAATTGAATTAGCTCATTCTGCTGTAGGTGCTAGCTGGTCAGTGGGCCATGGCACTGGGTTAGCGAAGGTTGGTTCGGGCGCGGTTCGGCGACCTCGAGGCCCAAGGCGAAATCTAGGCTCACTTCGGGCAGAGCGCGCGAAGCTTTAGGCCGAGCTGCCTAGCAGAATTTAATGCCAGATTGGCGAGTCAGCGGTCACTCCGTTCCGTGAACTGCACTGCCTTCATTCTTTTGGCTTGGGCTCGCTTCCCGTTCGACTTCCACCGAGGGCACTTTTTATTACGGAAGATCAACCAACTATAGCTCGGCTGCACCAGACCGAACATAATATAACCACACTGGGAACTTCAGAAACTAGCTTTAGATTTGGTCTGTCACCACTCAGGCCCAGCGCTGCTCAGTGCAATAACATATAATTGCGGTTCGATTTCTGGCTGACTGCCTCCCCTATCTCTAGCGGAGTAGATATCGGCTTAGTTTGAATATTTCGCGTGGCCAGGAGCGATGGCGACCGAACATGTATCCCCTATACACAGCGTTTCGCAAAGTGGCGCTGAGGAACAAATCAATGACTTGGTGGAACCGACGAATAGCATGATGCAAAAAATGGCCATGGTGAGGACTGGGAGAGGAATGCGGAGGAAACGTGCATGCTTTGGACGCGGGCCCAGTGTGGCACATCCATCTCCTCGTGCTGTTGCTGTGTTTGGATACTGTGCTGTAAATGTTTTTGTAGTCCTGGTGCTTAACGTGGGAATTTAATTCCGTCTATCCACATGGTGCCGATGACGCTGCTTGGGTTGCCCAATACGCGCTAGTAGCCTGTGCTTCATATGTCCTCGATGCCGCTTTATAAATGATTCCCAGCTCCTATCTTGCGAATTTCTCCCAACTGCTCAAATATTTGCACAGCTCGAGACGGCGAGTTAACCCTTGCTGTGTGTCTTGCCCTCAACCCCGCCTTTGTTCAGTCCGAGTCGGAGGGGGAGAATAAAGAAGACAAGAACGACCAAGGAGGTTACAGATTCGACAAGCCTGAGCATATAGCTGCCCTTCAGCTGCAGCGGCAACAGATGTGGCAATGGATGAAGAGAGAGGGCACCAACTTGCTGGATCTGACACGAATTTCACTGCCTGTAAGAGCAGGAGTGTTGCAGGGGCTTAGTGGGTTGTGCGATATGAGGGATGGGGATTCCACTGCCTGTATCACTGGCAGTACAAGTGTGGGGCTGCTAGGTCTTCATGGATGGATCCAAGGAAACGAATTGGATCCATCTGTTTCAAAATTGGGGCCTGGTAGGACACTACCCAAAACCCTAATGGGGGTTCAGGGCTCAGGGCTTGTCTTCTGCCAGACAATTTGAGTGCAGTGAATGGATACGTATGTGGATAAGTGGATGGCTGCGGTGAGCTGGTAAGCATGTGGATGGATGGTTGAATGGCTGCATTGAATGTGTAAGCATGTGGATGCATGCATTAATTATATACGTTGTGGGTGGATGGATGGATGGATGGATATGGTGAATGGATACGTATGTGAATGGATGGATGCAGTGAAAGGGTAAGCATGTGGATGCTTGTATTGGGTAGATACGCTTGTGTGTGGATGGATAGATGCATTGAATGTGTACAGCATGTGGATGCATGCATGCATTGGGTAGATACGCTGTGGGTGGATGGATGATAGATAAGCATGTGAATGGATGGACGCAGTGAATGGGTAAGCATGTGGATGAGTGCATTGAGTTGAAACGCTTGTGGGTGGATGGATGGATGCAGTGAATGGATAATCATGTGGATGTATGCATGAACGCAGTGAATGGGTAAGCATGTGGATGAGTGTAGTGATTTGATAAGCAAGTGGATTCATGGGGATGGATGGATGGATGGATGCATTACATGGTAAGCATGGGATGAGCGTAGTGAGTTGATAAGCAAAGTGGAATGGATACATATGTAGATGAACATATGTATCCCACCCACCACCCCAGGTATGCCTGTTTGAGCCGCGTTCCTTTCTGGAGTGTATGACCACCAACTGGGACTTCATGGACCTGCTGGTGTCCTCCCACCCTACCCCACTCCACCACCCCACCACCACCCAGTAACACCCCACCAACACCCCATCACCCCCACCACACCAACACCCCACCCCCGCTCCACCACCCCCCACCCCTCCCCACCAACACCACACCCAACACCCCATCACCCCACCAACACCCATCACCCCACCAACACCCCCATCACCCAGTACCAACACACCACCCCGCCCACCACACCACCGCAACCCCACCACCAACACCCCACCAGCACCCCACCCACCAACACCGGGACCAACACCCAATCACCCCACCAACACCACCACCCCACAACACCACCCCACCCAAACACAACACCAACACCACCCACCCACCACCCCAAGTATGCCTGTTTGAGCCACGCTCCTTTCTCGAGCTTATGACCAACTACTGGGACTACATGGACCTGCTGATGTCTGCAGCCATATCCACCACCACCACACCACCACCACCACCCCAGGTATGCCTGTTTGAGCCGCGCTCCTTTCTGGAGCGTATGACCACCAACTGGGACTACATGGACCTGCTGATGTCTGCAGCAAGCTGCACTGACCCTGCCGACAGGATGCGCTTTGTGGTCGCCTTTGCTATTAGTGGCATGTGCCGACAGGTTGGTGTCAGGGTTTTTGTGGGCTGGGTTGAAGTGTTTGGGTTTTCTGGTTGGTTGTGGGTTGGGTTTTTCTGGGTTGGGTTGGTGGGTTGGTTTGTTTGGCTTTGGTGAGTTTGGTTTAAATCCGCTTTGTGGTCGTCTTCGCTATTAGTGGCATGTGCCGATAGGTTGGTGTTAGGGTTTTGTGGGTCAGGTGGTTGTTTTGGGTTTTTGTGGTGTTGGTGTGTTTGGCTTTGTGGGTCGGGTTGGTGTGTCTGGGTTGGGATTGGTTGGTGTGTTTGGGTTTTATGGTTGGGTTGGTGTTGTTTGGGTTTTGGGGTTTTGTTTGTTTTGGGTTTTATGGGTTGGTGTGTGTTTGGGGTTTCCGTGGGTTGGTTGTGTGTTTGGGTTTTTGTGGGTTGGGTTGGTGTGTTGGGTTGGGTTTGGTGTGTTTGGTTTTGTGGGTTGGGTTGGTGTGTTTGGGTTTTTGTGGGTTTTGGGTTGGGTGGCTGTTTGGGTTTTGTGGGTTGGGTTGGTGTGTTTGGGTTTTGTGGGTTGGGTTGGTGTGTTTGGGTTTTGTGAGTTTAGATTTAATACCCTTTCTGGTCGCTTTTGCTATTAGAGGCATGTGTCGACAGGTTGGTGATTAGGTTTTGTGGTTTGGGTTACGTGGTTTGGGTTGGTATGTTTGGGTTTTATAGGTTGGGTTTAATGCGCTTCATGGACGCTTCCGCTATTGGTGGCATGTGCCGACAGGTTGGTGTTTGGGTTTCATGTGTTGGATTGTTTGGGTTTTGTGGGTTGGGTTAGGTTGTTTGAGTTTGGTTGGTTTGGTTTGGTGCGTTTGGGTTTATTGCACTTTGTGGTCGTCTTTGCTATTAGTGGCATGTGCCGACTGGTTGGTGTTTGGGTTTTGTGGATTGGGTTGGGTTTTGTGTGTTGGGTTGTTTGGGTGTATTGGGTTGGGTTGGTTTGTTTGGGTTTTGTGGATTGGGTTGGTTTGGTGCGTTTTGGTTTGATGCGCTTTGTGGTTGTCTTCGCTATAAGTGACATGTGCCGGCAGGTTGGTGTTAAGGTTTTGTGGGTTGGGTTGGTTTGTTTGGCTTTGGTGAGTTCGGGTTTAATGAATTTGTGGTCTCCTTTGCTATTAGTGGCATGTGTCGACAGGTTGGTGTTTGGTTTTGGTATGTTTGGGTTTTGTGGGTTGGGTTTAACATGTTGGGGTGTCGGGGAGATTGCTCTCGCCTTCCCTGACAGCTCCATCTGCTCCCCAACCCAACCCCAAACCCCAAACCCAACCCCCAAATCCAAACCCCAACCCAACCCCCAAACAGGTGTCGTTCCACAAGCCCTTCAACCCAATCCTGGGGGAGACGTACCAGTCAAAGTACAGCAATGGGGTGGAAGTGTACTGCGAGCAAATCAGCCATCACCCTCCTGTCAGCAGTTGGCAAGTGCAGGAGCCAACAAGGAAGGTGAGTGCATTTTGATTGAGTTGGCTGTGATGCTGTTGCTGCCTCCGCCTTTGACTGATGTTGAAGATGACCCGCCACCACCCTCCTGAAATTGGCAAGCGCATTTTTGATCATGAGTTGGCAAGTGCAGGAGCCAACAGGGAAGGTGAGTGAATTGTGATTGAATTGGCTGTGATGCTGTTGCTGCCTCCGCCTTTGACTGATGTTGAAGATGACCCGCCACCACCTCCTGAATTGGCAAGCGCATTTTGATCATGAGTTGGCAAGTGCAGGAGCCAACAGGGAAGGTGAGTGAATTGTGATTGAATTGGCTGTGATGCTGTTGCTGCCTCCGCCTTTGACTGATGTTGAAGATGACCCGCCACCACCTCCTGAATTGGCAAGCGCATTTTGATCATGAGTTGGCAAGTGCAGGAGCCAACATGGAAGGTGATTGAATTGTGATTGAATTGACTGTGATGCTGTTGCTGCCTCCGCCTTTGACTGATGTTGAAGATGACCCGCCACCACCTCCTGAGTTGGTGAGCGCATTTTGATCATGAGTAAGCGACCGCATTTTGATTGAGTTGGCAAGTGCAGGAGCCAACAGGGAAGGTGAGTGCATTTTGATTGAGTCGACTGGGATGCTGTTGCTGTTTCCTCTCTCAGCATTTGTCGAAGATGACCCTGCCCACCCACCTCCTGAGTTGGTGAGCGCATTTTGATCGTTTGTATTTTTGATACAATTCATTTGATGATTTTACAGAGTGTATGACAAGCTAATTCTCGTGATTATTAATGATTTTGATAAGGTTAATTCGTTCCAATAATGTTATTTAGTGGCCTTGTCGACACGGTTGTTTTGCCTTGTGACTGAACATGGCTTCTGTGTGTGGTGATTGACACAGGTGTGTGCGTGTGTGGTGATTGACACTGGTGTGTGCGTGTGTGGTGATTGTTAACACGGTTGTTTTGCCTTGTGACTGAACATGGTTACATGCCTCTACCCAGGAACTTGGCTGTTAGCCATCTTAACCAGTAAAAGCAAAATGTGTTGCTCACCTTCTGCAGACAGCATGAACCAGTGTAACATGTTGAAGTGAACATTCAGTTACATTGATGGATTTTATTTAAATTAAAACTGTCAAATATAAAACATCAAATTATATTCCTCAGGAATAAAGCGTCAAATTATAATAAAATCCTCAAAACGACTGTCAAAATTTAGGAGCATTAAATTTTCCTGTTAGTTCAGTACATTTTGCCTTCCATTGCTCAGAACTCCCCGGGAATCTCCACCTCTGCGTCCGACCCCCGCTGTCGTTGACTCGAATGACGACAGCTGTCGTTGACTCGGATGACGACAGCGGGGGTCGGACGCAGAGAGGGAGATTCCCGGGGAGTTCTGAGCAATGGAAGACAAGGGCTGAAACACTACATGGTGTGCTGTCGAGGACTTCTACCTGACCAAATCTACCAACTGAAACCATGTAACTATCCAATCCATGAGATTGTATCAAAGCAACTGACACCATGTTTTCGCTTCAGCCCCTCCTGATATCGAGGTTGGGCAAGTCCCTTTAAATTTGCCTATTGGGCTACCCCTGGACTGTAGCATATACATGAACGGCCAAAACACTACACGGTGAGCTGTGAATCGTGAGCGGCATCAAAATGGGTGAATATTGGAGTGCTCCCGTCGATAAGACCTTTCCTAGTCGCCTGTATGCACGTATATATGTATGTTACAGTCCAGGGGGTGGCCAAATAGGCATTAGGGACTTGCCCAGCCGTAGGAGGTAGCCCAACCGTAGTCGTCTGCTGCATATGGTGGACCGGCTCACGCAGCAGGCAACACTTACATACAAAACATCATCTATATAGATAGATATGGTAGATAGATACGCGCCATTCTCCTGTCACTGATTTTTCTCAAACCCAATGTTGACGACACCGATCCGCCGGTCGCGACCGCTACTGTTTGACACAAATCTCTCGACGAGCGAAAAAATCTATTGACCAGATTCCCCACACCCCAAAAACCCACCCTACAACCCCAAACCTCACCCTACACCCCAAACCTCACCCCACCCGACCCCCTCACCTCTCCCCACCCCTCACCGCTCCCCTGCCAGTTCATGTCCCATTGCAATGGCAATCTGGCTTGCTCACACTTACACACATGCACGAACAAAGCTCACCCCACCCCCCTCACCACTCCCCTGCCAGTTCATGTTCCATGGCAATGATAACTGGCTTGCACACACTTCCACACATGCATGAACAAACCTCACCCCACCTCCCTCACCGCTCCCCTTCCAGTTCATGTTCCATGGAAATGGTAACTGGTCTGCAGGCATCAAGGGAAACAGTGTCAAGGGTCGTCAGACTGGAATCAACACTGTGGAGTTCCCGCAAGACGGGTCAAAGATAACCTATGAGCTGGTGGGCATCACTGTGAAAAGGTGGGTTAAGGCAGTGGGTGGGAGGTGGTGGGAGGGTGGTGGTGGGGGCGGGGGGGGGGGCATGCAAGGGGAACAGTGTAAAGGTTGGGCGCCAGACGGGAATCCAAATAGTTGAGTGTCCCCAAACTGTTGAAGGTAACCTATGAGCTGGTGGGTATCACAGTGAAAGGTGTGTAAGGCAGTGGGTACGGTTGGTGTGTGTGTGTGGGGGGGGGGGGGGGGGGGGGGGGGGGGGTCAGAGGGTGTTTGATGAGGGTGGGTGGGTAGGGGCGGAGATGGAGGTGGGGGGGGGGGGGGGGGGTCATCAAGTCAAGTTCACTGCGTCAGTCTGGAATCCACATAGTTGAGTGTGCCCAAACTGGTGAAAGGTAACCTATGAGTTGGTGGGCATCACAGTGAAGGTGGGTAAGGCAGTGGGGGGTACGGTGGGTGGGGGAGGGGTCAGAGGGTGTGTGTTTGGGGGGTGGGGGGTGGGGGGGGCGCCAAGGGAACTGTGTAAAAAGGGGCGCCAGAACGGGAATCAACATAGTTGAGTGTGCCCAAACTGGGGAAAGCTAACCTATGTGTTGGTGGGGCATCACAGTGAAAGGTGGGTGTGGGAGTGGGTACGGTTGGGTGGGGGGGGTGGGAGGGGGGGTAGAGAGGGTGTTGAGGGGGGGGGGAGGGGGGGGTCAAGGGAAACTTTGTAAAAGGGCGCCAGACGAGAATCAACACAATTGAGTGTGCCCAAACTGGTGAAATGGTAACCTATGTGTTGGTGGGCATCACAGTGAAAGGTGGGTGTGGGAGTGGGTACGGTTGGGGTGGGGGGGGGTGGGGGGGGGGTAAAGAGGGTGTTGATGGGGGGGGGGGGGGGGGGAGGGGGGGGGGGGGGGGGGTCAAGGGAAACTTTGGTAAAAGGGCGCCAGACGAGAATCAACACAATTGAGTGTGCCCAAACTGTGAAAGGTAACCTATGCATTGGTGGGCATCACAAGTGAAAGGTGGGTAAGGGAGTAGGTACGGTGGTGTGTGTGGTGGTGGTGGTGGGGGGGGGGGGGGGGGGGGCATAAAGGGAAACTTAGTAAAAGGGCATCAAACAAGAATCCAAAAGCGAGTTGAGTGTAGCCCAAAACTGGTGAAAGGTAACGCATATGGGGATGTTGTGGACATCACAGGTGAAAGAAAGGGGAGGTGGGTAAAAGCAATGAGTTAGAGAAATGGGTTAGTTGAGTTTAGTGAATGAGTGGTGTGAGAACAGGGAAGGGGGGGAGGGGAGTTACCACCATGCATTTCACAAGCAGCAGGTACAACAACAGCAAAACAACAGTACACAAGTACAGACACAACAGCAAACTACAGTAAAACAATCAACAACAACAGCAACAACGACAGATACAACACAGACACAGTACACAACAGCAAAACAGACAACAGACAGCAAACAACAGCAAAAACAACAGTAAAACAATCAGTACATACAACAGCAAAACACAAAGTAAAACAACAGTACAACAACAGCAAAACAACAGTACAACAACAGAAATTTAAACAACAGAAAAGACAACAAACAACACAAACAACATTACAACAACAGCAACAACAGCAAAACAACAAGTGTGAAAATACAACAGCAACAGTAGAAACAACAGTACAAAGAACAAGCAAGTAAGCAACAAACAGTACAACAACAGCAACAAAGCAAAACAACAGTAAAACAAATACAGTAAAACAACAGTACAACAACAGCAAAACAACAGTAAAACACAGTACAACAACAGTACAACACACAGCAAAACAACAGCACAACAAACAACAGCAAAACAACAAGTACAACAACAGCAAAAAAACAACAGAAAATAAACAACAGTAAAAACAACAGTACAACAACAGTAAACAACCAGTATCGAACAACAGTACAGTACAACAGTAAAACAACAGCACAATTAGTTAGCAACAGTAAAAAACAGTACAACAACAGCAAAACAACAGGAAAACAACAGTACAACAACAGTACAACAACAGTACAACAACAGTACAACATAACAACAGCAACAACATAAAACAACAGCAAACAACAGTAACAACAGTCAACAACAGGACAAAACAACAGTAAACAACAGGACTACGACGAACAACAACAGTTAACACAACAGGTACAAAAACAAGTACAACAACAGTACAACAACATATTTTAAGTTAACACAACAGACTACAATCAACAGTTAAAAACATGCCAGTACAACAACAGCAAAGCAATCAACAATACAGCAAAACAGCATATTCAACAACAGTGGTATGAATACCAGCAAAAATAAACAACAGTACAACAACAGCAAAACCAACAGTACAACAACAGCAAAACAACAGTACAACAACAACACAAGTACAACAACATCAAAACAACACAGCAAAAAAACAGTACAACAACAGTACAACAAAATCAAAAAAAACAGCAAAAAAAACCAAAAAAACAGTACAACAAGAGATACAGTACAAACAACAGTAGCAAAAAACAGCAAAAAAAACAGGTACAACAACAGCAAAAAAACAGCAGCAAAAAAAACAGTACACAACAGCAAAAAACACAGGCCAACAGTACAACAAACAACATCAAAACTCAACAGTACATACCAACCACACACAACAGCAAAAAAACAGTACAAAAAACAGCAAATTACAACAGTACAGTACACACAAGCAAAAAAAACAGCATCCGAAAAAACAGGTACACACAAACAACAGCAACAACAGCCCAAAAAAAAACAGTAGCAAAATCATCTAACAAGCAAAAACAGCCTAAAACAAAACACAGTACAGAACTGCGAACACAGTACAGGGACACACAGCAAAACAGCAACAGCAAAAAAACAGTACATACAACAACAGTAAACAGTCACCAAAACAGACAAGGTACCAACAGTACAAAAAAACATACAGGCACAGTACGTTACAACGTACAGGCGCAACAGCAACAATAAGAGACATTATGCGGTACGTACAGAAACAGCAAAAAAACAGGCAAACAACAACAGTATACAACAACATGCAAAAAAAGCACGCCAAAAACAAACAACAGGAAAAAAAACAGTACAAAAAACAGTCTGGACCTCCCCACCAGTAGGGTAACAAACAAAACAACAGCAAAAAACAGCAAAACAACCAAGTACAAAGCGACAGACAAAAACAACAACAGCTACAACAACCAACATACCAACGCAGCAAACAAAGAACCAACAGCAAAAAAACAGGTCATGACAAACAGTACGACACCAGCACAATCAGCAAAAAAGAACAGAAGCAAAAAAAACAGTACGAAACCGAAGCATGCATCAAGAGAGGAAACCCAGCAATCCAACACTCGAACATACACTCACAAATCACCAAATTAAACACAGCAGACAGTTAATCTCTATTCGCATGCATGCATACACTTCCCAATTCCAAACAAGACCGCGAGAGCCAAAACATTCATCCAAACACCTTCATTCAACTTCCAAATGCCTATCCACCATGCAACCATCAAAGCCAACATCAATAACCCAAAACATTCAACCCCACATCAAAAACCCAAACATCACACCCAAACATCCAAGCAAAATCCAAGCAAATCCACACGCCCAAAACCACCCGCACCCATCAATCCTCAACAAACACACTTGACATCAATCATGGAGTAAATCGTGGGGCAATGATATATCGTTACAACATTCAACCTAACACCAACCAAAAACCACTTTTCCCGTTAATGAACTAGCAGCTAACCAATTACGAACCACCTTCAGTTATAACACCTAACTAAACACCTTGCCACATGCAGGAGTCTGTGGGGGCCAACGATCATAAGTATGGCGGAGGCATGTGTGTTCAATTGTGGATGAGAAGAACGAGAGCCTAGTTGTGAGTTTACGTGTCGAAATACTACGTTGATATGATGCCTTACATTGCTCATAAAGGGTGGCTTTGTAATAGTTCCTAGCACTGATGGGTTGCAATGGATGTAGAAGAACAAGCCCAGCGCTGAGCTAAGATGTTCGAGAATGTCTACGTTGGTTGATTAATTCCGCTTATTCATGCTCCATAAAGGGTGGCTTGTATAGGTCTAGCACTGCAATGGTTGTTGTAAGGCTGAGATGCAAACAGCCTAGTGTCAAAATGCTATGTTTGGTAATAAGTAGTGTGATCCGCGGCATATTCGTATGTTTTGACAAAGGCGGAAGTATGATATCATTACAGAATTGCATCATATTATGTTTCTATATAATGTAGCTTTAAGCTCCAGGCCAGAATGCCGAGTATCTTTATGATAGTCAATTATGATGCCGTGATATTGTATGGTATCATATATTGCTGTTCCTAATAATCAGTCAACTTGCTCTGTACAGGGTGTGTATTTAGGTCTACCAATATGGTGTTCAAGACTGAAAATAACCGCCTATGTGTAGTAATACGTGTCAATTAATACTACGTTGATTATCAGTAAGACTAGCTCTGAAAATACGGGTAGCTTATATAGGTCCTGCTACTGGTAAGGTGTTCAAGGCTGCGAAGAACAGCCAAGCGTGAGTAAGATGTTGAAATGCTACGTTGATTATCAGTCTACATGCTCCATAAAGGGTGGCTGTATAAGGTCTACCAAGTATCCGTGTTCCAAGATCTGAAAAGACGCCTAGTGTGAGGTAATGTGTAAAATGCTACGTTGATAATAAGTATACATTGCTCATAGAGGGGGGCTTATACAGGTCTCCTGTATGGTGTTCAAGGCTTGCGAAGAACAGCCAAGCATGGAGTAATGATGTTGAAATGCTATGTTGATTTAATCATATACTTGCTTCCATAAAGGTTGGGCTTATAGCAGGTCTACACTGAATGGTGTTAAGGCTGAGAAGTGACAGCCAAGCGTGAGTAAGTATGTCAAATGAACATTGCTAAGCCGTGAGCAGATGTAAGATGTAAGAGTAAATGCTGTGTTGATTATCAGTATTCAGCTCCATTAAGGGTGGCTTATACAGGTCCTACCAAGTATGGCTGTTCATAGATCTGAGAGAACATGACTAGTTTGTTAGTGAGAATTTCAAATGCTACGTTGATAATAATGTATCACATGCCTTCCATTAAGGAGTGGTTTATAATACAGCTGTCTGCACTGTAATGGTGTTCAAGCGGCTGCGCAAAGATACGACCAAGCATGAGTAAGAAATGTCTGAACTATGCCCACGGTTGCATTTTTTTGTCTACAAGCTCCATCAAGGGTGGCTTATCAGGTCTGCACATGTAATGGTGTTCAAGGCTTGAGAAAAAAACAAGTTTGAGTGAGATGTCAAAACTACGTTTGATAATATTAGTATATCAATGCTCTGAAGAAGGATGGCTTTATTAGGTATTATGTCCTCAATATGTTGGTTGTTGCAATTATATTTGCAATAATGTTGTTTCAATTTGATGAGAAAGAGCAGTCAAGTGTTGAGTTAAAAAGTATAAATTACGCTGGGCGCCAATAGAATTATACAGGTGTATAATGGCTAATCATGTAATTATACATGAATTTAATATGCAATGAGATTACGAATTGTTGTCTTCTCGGTTATTATTTCATTTACTATATCTAGTTACGGGGCCTGTATGACCGGTTGGCTTCTCCTCCTTTTTCTTATTCCATTGATGATGTATGATAACACTTTTTTCTGTTGCCCGTAAGGACTCTCAAAATGGTGCAATTGTTGTGAAGATGATTCCTTTCGTCATATATTAAATTAGACTACGAATGATGAGGTGAAGTATCTGAATGCCCTCGAGGTGGCATCCAGGCAGTTTCACGTAGTTACGACTAGGGATCGGCATATCATATGATTTTGACCAGGATCCTCAGGGCCTCTCTGCCTCCAGTTGTTTTTTCCGCCTTTCCCCCAAGGCCTCTGTATATCAGGCAGGCAACTCACCAAGCCCAATAGAGGTCCAGCTTCCCCCCCCCCCCCTCACACACACACTTCACACTGATAGCCTCATGTAGTTTTTGACTGGTTGTAGCTTTAAATGGACTCTTAATACTGTTAAGTACTTAACGTTGAATCGCATATTGGTACAATACAAACTAGGAAACTGTTAAATGCTCTTATTTGATCATACTTGTAACAATACCAACTAGGAATACTGTCAAATGCTTTTAGTTTGATCCATATTGTAACAAATACCAAACTAGGAATAGCGTTGTTATAATGCTAGTTTGATGCCATATTGTAACAATACAAACTAGTTATACTGCTTTAAATGCTAGTTTGATCCATATTGTAACAAATACAAACTAGGATACTGTTAAAATGGCTTAGTTTTTGATCCATATTGTAACATAAACCAAACTAGGATAAACTGTTGAGGAATGCTTAGTTTGATCCATATTTGTAACAATACCGCTCACTAGTAAACTGTAAGCTACTAAAAAAATAAATTGATACGACACACATCCCACCACTTTACATTTGTGCTGCCTCTGAAGTCACGATTCAACGAATGGTAGAACCGTGAATTGAAATACAAGTAAGGTGTGGGTTTTTGCAATTCCCTGCGGTGCGCTCTACGTGTTTGGCAGGTTGCTGTGTCAAGTCGCATGGGTAGTTTGTCCTGGTAAGTAGGCAGCCCGTTAAATCTAACCGCCGTAAATGGGCGGTCTTATCCCGTTAATTACTCAAGTTCCCCAGGCATGATTATTATATAACTGGTTGTTTCTGCCTGTGGTGTATATCACATATACTGATTTTCCTACCTTTTCCATGCCTGAGAGCCAGACAGCCTGTCACGTACGACTTTTTAACTTCCTACTGTGCCATGCACTGAGGGCCGACAGCCTGGTCACGCACACCCTAACTTCCTAACCATGCATGCCTGAGAGCGTGAGGCAGGCGGGTCACGCTAGCACTTTTAACTTCCTACCTTGCCATGGGAGCTGAGAGCTTGACAGCCTGGTCACGGGAGCACCACTTAACCTTCCTACATGCCATGCAGGGCTGACAGGCCTGGTCAGTCCACACTTTGACTTCCATGACCGTTACCATGCACTGGGTTGGGGTGGGTCCGTGGCCACGCAGTCAGACAGCCTGTCACGTACAACTTTTAACTTGTGCCGTGAGTGCATGGTTGCACTGAGAGCCAGACGAAGCCTGTCACGCGCAACACTCCTAACTATCCTACCTTGGATGCACTGAGACAGGCTTGACAGCTGGTCAGCGTTCAGTCTTGGGTGTAATCTTACTACCGTGTTCGCATTAGTGCTTAACTGAGAAGGCAACAGCCATGTCACGCACGACGTCCTGACATTCGGGCTACCTGTGTGCCATCATGAGAGCCTGTCCAGCCTGTCACGCACCTCTAACTTCTACCCCATTCCGCCAATTGTTTCCTGAGATGCCCGTGACAGGCCTGTCACGTAACTTTTAACTTCCTAGCCTTGCCACTGCACTGAGCAGCCAGACAGCCTGTCACGCATCTTTCCTAACTTCCTACAAGCCATGCAACTGAGAGCCTGGACAGCCGTGTCAGCACACTTTCAACTTCCGCTATCGGGTTCCACCATGTCACTGAGCAGCCAACAGCCTGTCACGTACAGCTTTTAACTTCCTACCGTTGCCATGCCTGAGAGCTTGACGCCTGTCAGTACCTTTTAACTTTCCTACCTTAGTTCCATGCACTGAGAGCAGAAACAGCCTGTCACGCACACTCCTAACTTCCTACCTTGGCATGCACTGAGAGCCTGACAGCCTGTCACGCACACTCTGGGGGAACTTCCCTTGGCCATGCACTGAGAGGGCCTGAACAGCTTCGGTGGTCCCACGTACACTTTGTTAAGCTTCCTACTTTGATGCCATGACAACTGAGAAATTGCCAGACAGCCTGTCACGGCACACTCCTAACTTCCTACCAATGGCCATGCCTGAGAGCCTGACAGGCCTGTTCAACGCTACCAGTTGACTTTTAACTTTCCTTACTTGTTTTCCAATTGCACGTGAGAAAGTTCAGAAGCCTGTCACGATACACGTTTTAACTTCCTACCTTGCCATGCACTGAGAGCCAGACAGCCTGTCACGCACACTCCTAACTTCCTACCTTGCCATGCACTGAGAGCTTCGACGCCTGTCCACATACACTTTTAACTTCCTACCGTGCCATGCACTGAGAGCCAGACAGCCTGTCACGCACGCTCATAACTTCCCACCTTGCCCAGGGATATATTTTTCAAATCAAAAAGGGGAAATCTTATTCCTTTTTCTTTTTTCTCCTTTTTCCCCTCCCAAAACAGGATCCTTATTCCGATTTTGGTCGATTTGGGTCATTTTTAGTCAATTTCAGTAATAAAAACTTTTTTTTTTAAGTTATCTTATCCGGCAATCTGTGGGGCCAAAACAGGTGTCTCATATTTCCGATCGGAATATATTGCGGAACATAAAAATATCCCTGACCTTTGCCATGTTTACAGGTGTGAGGTTCAAGTAGATCCCCAGCCACACCAAACGCTCTTCCAAGCATGGTTCAGAGGGAAAAAGGCGGACTAGGCTATAAAACCCGACCAGGTGAGTGGTGGTGGAAGTATGTCCTGGTGGTGGTGGTGGTAGTGATGTTTGCTTGCTGCTTTGGTGTTGTGTGTATATGTTTCTTAGGAGGAGGAGGTACGGTAGGGTGTGGCCACACCAAGCTCACTCTTCCAAGCATGGTTCAGAAGGGGAAAAAGGCGACGCGGCAGGCTATAAAAACCCGACCAGCGTGAGTGGTGGGTGCGGAAGTATGTCCTGGTGGTGGGTAGTGATGTTTCGCTGCTGCTGGTGTGTGTGTGTAGGAGGAGGAGGTACGGGTAGGGGTGTGGCCACACCCAATCACTCTTCCAAGCATGGTTTCAGAGGAAGAAGGCGGCAGCTATTAAAATACCTTGACCAGGTGAGTGGTGGTGGTGTGTCCTGGTGTGGTGGTGGTAATGATGTTTGCTGCTGCTGCTGCCTAGTAGTGGTGTGTGTGTGTGAGTGTGTAGGAGCAGGAGGTTACGGGTAGGGTGTGGGACCACACCAAACACTCTTTCCCAGCAGTGGTTCAGAAGGGGGAAGAGCGCAGGATATAGCGCATGACCAGGTGACTGCTGTGGTTGTTGTGTGCCCATTGGTTGGTTGGTAGTGGGGGGGGGGGGGGGAGGGGGGGGGGGGGGGGGGAGGGGGGGGTACACAAATTGCAGCAGCTTCCAGCATGCCGTTCAGAGGCGGGAAAAAGGCAGCAGCTGTAAACCTGGTCGGGTTGTTGAGTGTGGCTGATGTGTATGCTGCTGCCGGTGTGAGTGAGTGAGTGGATGAAAAGAAGGCTTGGCAAACGGCTGCGTATGCGTGTGTGTGTGGCTGCGTGGGGGGGGGGGGGGAATAATATCAGATGCCCCTTGCCTGTCTGTGTGCGGTGGTGTGGGAATGCAGGGTGAGAACACAGCAGGACATGCAGTTAGTGGTGGGGATGGCGGACGAGCAGTGAATGGCAGTCTCGGCCAGTACGGCTTGTGGTTCAACCTGTTATCAAACCTCCCAGTACCTTCACAAACAACTCAAACAACCTTTGACAAGTCGAAATTATGCAGCGTCGCAAGTACGCGGAATGGCGGAGTGTGTGGCAAGTCCAGAACGAAAGGTGCAACGATGGAAGCTGACCAAAAGTGAGTTAGTTAAACGACCGTTGGCTGGCGTGTCTGGCTTCAATTTTTGTTTTTGTATTAGTCGGACAAACAGACAAATTGATAGACATGGGGGCTCCCGCCCCCTTGAAGAGAGGGCTCCGCCAAAAACCCTCCGGGCAACCAGCAACCTCCACCCCTAACAAACTCCGAACAATTTTAACAACCTCCGTCCCTAACAAACTCCGAACAATTATAACAACCTCCATCCCTTACAACCTCCCAATAACCAGCAACCTCCACCCCTAACAAACTCCAAACAATTCTTACAACCTCCATCCCTTACAACCTCCCAATAACCAGCAACCTCCACCCCTAACAAACTCCGAACAATTTTAACAACCTCCGTCCCTAACAAACTCCGAACAATTATAACAACCTCCATCCCTTACAACCTCCCAATAACCAGCAACCTCCACCCCTAACAAACTCCAAACAATTCTTACAACCTCCATCCCTTACAACCTCCACCCCTAACAAACTCCAAACAATTATAACAACCTCCATCCCTTACAACCTCCTAATAACCAGCAACCTCCACCCCTAACAAACTCCAAACAATTATAACAACCTCCATCCCTTACAACCTCCATCCCTAACAACCTCCCAATAACCAGCAACCTCCACCCCTAACAAACTCCAAACAATTCTTACAACCTCCATCCCTTGCAACCTCCATCCCTTACAACCTCCACCCCTAACAACCTCCCAATAACCAGCAACCTCCACCCCTAACAAACTCCAAACAATTCTTACAACCTCCATCCCTTACAACCTCCACCCCTAACAAACTCCAAACAATTATAACAACCTCTATCCCTAACAACCTCCCAATAACCAGCAACCTCCACCCCTAACAACCTCCCAATAACCAGCAACCTCCACCCCTAACAACCTCCCAATAACCAGCAACCTCCACCCCTAACAACCTCCTAATAACCAGCAACCTCCACCCCTTACAACCTCCTAATAACCAGCAACCTCCACCCCTAACAACCTCCCAATAACCAGCAACCTCCACCCCTAACAACCTCCTAATAACCAGCAACCTCCACCCCTTACAACCTCCTAATAACCAGCAACCTCCACCCCTAACAACCTCCTAATAACCAGCAACCTCCACCCCTAACAACCTCCGAACAATTCTAACAACCTCCATCCTGTACAACCTCCACCCCTAACAACTTCCGAATAATTATAGCAACCTCCATCTCTAACAACCTCCACCCCCAACCTGTAGGTAAAGGGTGTGCTGAAGCGATTAGACCTTGTGAACTAGGTGGTGCTAGACCACTGCAATGGTAACTGTGACATACCAACCCCCTAACCAACCTCCTATTTCCAACCTCCAAACAATGAGCAACCTCTTAACAAACTTCCCAACAACCTCCACCTCCACCCCGCAGGTAAAGGGTGTGCTTAAACGATTGATCGTTGTGAATGAGGTGGTGCTAGACCACTGCACAGGCAACTGTGTGACATACCAACCCCCCAACCAGCCTCCTATTTCCAACCCCCTAACAACCTCACAGCAACCTCAAAACAACCAACAACCTCTTAACAACCTCCATACAACCTCCACGCCCACCCCGCAGGTGAAGGGTGTGCTTAAGCGATTGGAGGTTGGAACGATCTGATGCAAGACCACTGCAATGGTAACTGTGACGTACCCACCCCTAACCAACCTCAAAACAACTAACAACCACTGAACAACCTCCTAACGACCTCCACGCCCACCCCGCAGGTGAAAGGTGTGCTTAAGCGATTAGACGTCGGGAATGAGGTGGTGCTAGACCACTGCACGGGCAACTGGTTGCAAAAGCTAGAGTGGGAGAAGGGCGTAAAGTCGATCAAGACAAGCAATAGCAAACGCTTGTGGGACATCAAGACAAGCCGCTTGAGTGAGCAGCTGCCGGTGGACAATCCCCTAGACAGTGACTGCCGTCACCGCAAGGACCTCGTGTTTCTCAAGGTGAGAAGCAACCCCCGCCTGCACTCTCACATTAAGACTCAACCGCTCACTCACGCACGCACTCACACTCCCTCACACTCCCTAACACTAACACATACCCACACTCTCTCACATGCACACGCAAGGACACACTCCCACCCATGCAAGGACCTCGTGTTTCTCAAGGTGAGAAGCAACCCCCGCTTGCACTCTCACACAAAGACTCACACGCTCACACACGCACTCCCTCACACTCCCTAACTCTAACACATACCCACACTCTCTCACACGCACACGCAAGGACACACTCCCACCCATGCAAGGACCTCGTGTTTCTCAAGGTGAGAAGCAAGCCCCGCATGCACTCTCACACAAAGACTCACACGCTCACACACGCACGCACTCACACTCCCTCACACTCCCTAACACTCACACATACCCACACTCTCTCACACGCACATGCAAGGACACACACACCCATGCAAGGACCTGGTGTTTCTCAAGGTGAGAAGACCACCACCACAGGCCTTCACACACGCGCACACACACAAATACCCACACTCCCTCACACGCACAAACAGAGACACACACACCCATGCAAGGACCTGGTGTTTCTCAAGGTGAGAAGACCACTACCACAGGCCTTCACACTCCCTAACACTCACACATACCCACACTCCCTCACACGCACATACAAGGACACACACACCCATGCAAGGACCTGGTGTTTCTCAAGGTGAGAAGACCACCACCACAGGCCTTCACACACGCACACACACACAAATACCCACACTCCCTCACACGCACATGCAAGGACACACACACCCATGCAATGACCTCGTGTTTCTCAAGGTGAGAAGACCACCACCACAGGCTTTCACACACAAAGACTCACACTCCCATCCACTCACGCACACACTCACAAACTCACACGCCCTCACACGCTCACACTCACATACCCTCACACTCCCTCACACTCCCTCAGACTCGCGCACACTCTCACACTCCCGCACACTCACACACCCTTCCACTCCCTCACACACTCACACACACTCAAACTCCCTCACACCCACACGCAAGGACAAGGTTCACTCACGCAAGGTTCACGCAAGGTGAAGCAATTCTTGCATGCGATGTCACACAAATACTCATACTCTCACACACACGCGTACACGCACACTGGGACCATCACCCCTAACGTCCCCACTAAATGCCGGCGATCATGCCCATGCACCTACACACATCTCATTCAATCCCACCCACACCTACCCTGACACTGTAAGCCGAAGCTTAGCTTCGCTATAATACAGTGGACTCACTGGTAATGCCCTCTATCAGCTGTGAAACTGAACTCGACTTAAGTAAGGACAGTTAATGCTTTGTTCTCCAAAGGATTGGATTGAAAGACTTAATCTCCTTCAGAGGGCGACTGGTTTTATAGCCGTGGACGCACGTCGTTGTCTATAAAACGGCCGAGTATGACTTTGAGCGCAACGGCGCTAATACTCAACGTACTGATCAACGGTTGCCGGGATTACCTAGCAACGGCCGATTATGGGATCAGCGACTGCTGATCAACTGTCGTCAACTTGACAAGACACTCACCAACGGTTGCTTGGAATTCCTAGCAACGGCCGGTTATGGAATCAGCAACTGCTGATCAACTGTCGTCAACTTGACAAGACACTCACCAACGGTTGCTTGGAATTCCTAGCAACGGTCGGTTATGGAATCAGCGACTGCTGATCAACTGTCGTCAACTTGAAGAGACACTCACCAAGGCGTGAAGGAGGAGACAGAGGAAAGGGTCAAGGATAAAAAACGATCACAGACACCCATACCCACACCATCACCCACACCACTGCAGGCTGATGACCATGCCCACACCAGCACCCTCACCATCACCCACACCACCACCCACACCATCACCCTTACTCTCACCACCGCAGGCTGATGACTATGCCCACACCGCCACCCACACCATCACCCACACCATCACCACCGCAGGCTGATGACTATGCCCACACCATCACCCACACCATCACCCACACCATCACCCACACCATCACCCACACCATCACCCACACCCTCACCCACACTCTCACCCACACTCTCACCACCGCAGGCTGATGACCACGCCAAGGCTCAGGAGTGGAAGCTCAAATTGGAGGAGGTACAGAGGGGGGACCGGAAGCAGCGGAAGGATGGTGGGGGGTATGAGCACTAGAGCAAAGCAGCCATAGGCGGCATGTCCTAAGCCCCCAGCACTACAGCACTACATGAAGTAGAGCCCCCCAGATTCTGGACCGCATGTTCAATATGGTGTTCGATTCAGATGGGAGCTGGAATTGTGGAAGTTTCATACAAAAGGAGGGGGGGAAATAAAGTTGGGAAAAAGTTTTTTAACCCCCCCCCCCCCCCCACCCCCCCCCTCCTAAAACCCGCTTACCTCACCGTACCCCCCCTAAATTGGGGGTCATTCGAAAGATCTTTTCTTGCCCATTTCAGTTATGATCTTACATCTTTCATGGGGTCGCCCAAACGTGATTTATCGCTAAGTTAAAATTTGGGCCGCTTTTGGTGAAAACAACTTTGGACCCCTTTTTTACAACTTTATTTTTGGCTAAATAAAAACTCTTCTTTTTAATTCGAGGATAAGCTCTATTTAAAGCGAATATTCGGTATGGCAGCTTTTTTCTTGCCCCCCCCCTCGCAATAATGTATGGATTTTATGTTGGATGCCAACACATCCGTACCTTGGAGACATGCTTTCACATTGTGTGCATGACTTCAACCCCAACCCTTCATGATTCTTGTGTGTATGTGACCCTACCCCCACCCCAGGAGAGCATGGTTCAGTTTGTGGACCCAATGTTTCGGTTTGTTGACGAGGCCCTGGTAAAGGGCGGTGGGATTCTGCTTCACTGCATTGCTGGTGCACACAGAGCAGGCACCACCGGCGTGGCATGCCTGATGCACTTGACAGGAGCAACACCAGCTTCAGCAACACAAATGGCGCAGAGAATCAGGAAGGTGGTGAATCCCATAGGAATGCTTCTCAATTTCTGGAGAGGCTCCACATGTATCTAGTCTCAAGACCCTCACGAGGCATTGGGAGCTTCTCAGGATCCCCCAGCAGCATTGATGCGGATGCGGATGAGGATGGTGGTGACGATGGTCACTGAGATGCAGGAGGGAGATGAATCCCATGGGAATGCTGCCTCAATTTATGGAGAGGCTCCACATGTAGCTAGTCTCAAGACCCTCACGAGGCATTGGGAGCTTCTCAGGATCCCCCAGCAGCAATGATGGGGATGCGGATGAGGATGGTGGTGACGATGGTCACTGAGATGCAGGAGGGAGATGAATCCCATGGGAATGCTGCCTCAACTTATGGAGAGGCTCCAGAAGTTTCCAGTCTCAAGACCCTTACGAGGCAGTTAAAGCTTCTCAGGATCCCCCAGCAGCATTGATGCAGAAGCGGGTGAGGATGGTGGTGGCGATGGTCTCTGAGATGCAGGAGGGAGATGAATCCCATTGGAATGTTGCCCCAATTTCTGGAGTGGCTCCATGATCCACCAAGACCCTCACAAGGCTCCAGAAGTTTCTAGTCTCTCACAAGGCATTGGGAGCTTCTCGTGATCCACCATGATCAAGCAGTGCTGCTGCTGCTCCTGCTGCTTCTCATGCTGCTGGTGATAATGATGGTGAAAACATCCTGCAGCCATACTGGACTACGGAGCATCAAACAGCAGCATCGATTCTGCTGACCGTGCTGCTGCTCCTGTTCCTGGTGATGATGATGGTCAAATAATCTTGGTGCCATAATGGACTACAACGTGTCAACCAGCAGCACTGCTGCTACAGGTCATTTTCGTGCTCCTTCCACTGATGACGATGATGGTCAAATGATCTTGGTGCCCTACTAGACAATGAAGCATCAACCAGCAGCATTGAGGATGATCATGACAATAAAGATGGTGATGATGTCGAGGATGACCAGAAGTTCCAACGAGGTATTGGGAGCTTCTCATGATCACCAGCAGTATTGATGAGGGCGAGGATGGTGGTGATGATGTTGGCTGGACTCAATAGGATGAACTCCAACAAGGCATTGGAGGGTTCTCAAGATCGCCGGCAGCATTGACGAAGGCCAGGGTGGTGGTGATGATGGTTGTTGGACTCAATAGGATGAACTGAAAGGAGGCATTGGAATCTTCTCATGATCACCAGCAGCATTGATGAGGGAAAGCATGGTGGTGATGGTGGTTGCTGGATCTGATAGGATGGACTCTAACGAGGCATTGGAAGCTTCTCAAGATCTACTGGTAGCATAGATGAGGACGAGGGTGGGGATTGTGGTGATGATGGTTGTTGGACTCGATATGATGAACTCTAACGAGGCATTGGAATCTTCTCATGATCACCAGCAGCATCGATGAGGATGAGGGTGGTGGTGATGATGATTGGCTGGACTCAATAGGATGAACTCTAACGAGGCATTGGAAGCTTCTCATGATCGCCAGCAGCATTGACGAAGGCGAGGGTGGTGGTGATGATGGTTGTTGGACTCGATAGGATGAACTGAAAGGAGGCATTGGAATCTTCTCATGATCACCAGCAGCATTGATGAGGATGAGGATGGTGGTGATGATGGTTGCTGGACTCGATAGGATGAACTCTAACGAGGCATTGGAATCTTCTCATGATCCACCGGCAGCACTAACGAGGGAAAGCATGGTGGTGATGATGGTCACTGGACTTGATAGGATGGACTCTAACGAGGCATTGGAAGCTTCTCAAGAGCTACTGGTAGCATAGATGAGGACGAGGGTGGGGATGGTGGAGATGATGGTTGTTGGACTCGATATGATGAACTCCAACGGGGCATTGGAATCTTCTCATGATCACCAGCAGCATTGATGAGGATGATGGTGGTGGTGATGATGTTGGCTGGACTCAATTGGATGAACTCTAACGAGGCATTGGAAGCTTACCATGATCGCCGGCAGCATTGACGAAGGCGAGGGTGGTGGTGATGATGGTTGTTGGACTCGGTAGGTTGAACTGAAAGGAGGCATTGGAATCTTCTCATGATCACCAGCAGCATTGATGAGGATGAGGGTGGTGGTGATGATGGTTGCTGGACTTGCTGGACTTGGTAGGATGGACTCTAACGAGGCATTGGAAGCTTCTCAAGATCTACTGGTAGCATAGATGAGGATGAGGGTGGGGATGGTGGTGATGATGGTCACTGGACTTGATAGGATGAACTCTAGCGAGGCATTGGAAGCTTCTCGTGATCACCGGCAGCATTGATGAAGGCGAGGGTGGTGGTGATGATGGTTGGCTGGACTCGATAGGATGAACTGAAACGAGGCATTGAAATCTTCTCAAGATCCCCAATAGCATTGATGAGAATGAGGATGGTGGTGATGATGGTTGTTGGACTTGATAGGATAAACTCTAACGAGGCATTGAAATATTCTCATTATCACCAGCAGCATGGTGGTGGTGATGATGGTTGTTGGACTCGATAGGATAAACTCAAACGAGGCATTGAAATCTTCTCACGATCCCCAGCAGCATTGATGGGGTGATAATTAACAGAGAGCCGTAGCTGACCAAAATCTAAATGATCGGGGTGGGCATTCTAGTTACCGCCCTCGATAGAGCAGAGCAGAGACCCCACGGATACAGGGACCCCACGGAGACACCGGTCACACTGGCGGAGGAGGAGCAATTTAACCTAAGGTTTTGACAAGGTCCGAAGCCTTTGTCTCATGCCAGCTGAGGATACCGATTGAGCGTTTCGAGACACAGACACCGCTCTGAGCGACAGACACCGCAAGCTATCATCGCCGAATGGTGGATTTCGTTGCTAGGGCCCCCATCGTCGGTTAGTACCTTTTTCTTTTTTAGACCCTGTTAGTAGTTGGTGGTGTTTTTTATTGCTTTTTTGTGTGTGTGGGGGGGGGGGGGGGGGGGGGGGTATGGATTGGAACAAATATCATGTGTACAAGCTGATGCAAGGAATAATTGAGAGAGATTTGATGAGACGATGAGGAGGGAGTTGATCTCTGCGTCCTGAGACACAACACATTATACAGCCTGCGTCCCGAGACGCAACCAATTATATAGTATGCGTCTTGAGACGCAACCAACCTGCAACCAACCCATAGCCTGCGCCCTGCGACGCAACCAACCCATTGAAGCTGTGTCTGCGATGCAACGGACCCTTCGACGTTTCGTCTGCGACGGAGGACGCAGCGTCCTGAACAACCCAAACGCTGTCCCTAACCGAGATATTGAACGTGGTTTAAAATTCAACTGCCATGGCCAAAAAATGTAACCGCCAAAGCACGGCACTTGGGCCAAGGTAAGGTTCAGTCCAGATTTTAAATTGCCGCCAAAGTTATGGGCCTAGGGCGCAGGATGATTTGGTTCCCTTTTTTTACAACTGCCAAGAACTAAGACAGCCAATAATATGGATGCCTACGGTGATCGAATTGCCCCAAAACTTATCAGGGACACTGCCCCTAACCGGAGTTGATCGAGGGTGCTTCAAAATGTACGTGTTGAGATGTACATAAATAAATGGTACGCCTTATCATGAGGCATGACGGTAAGGGGGCCAGCCCGTTTGCTTGCACTTGGTCCAACCACCAATTTCAGCAAAAACGTAGATGTTTTGAAAATGTGTATTTGATTACCGGTATTTTAAATCTGCATTCCATGCCCTTAAAGCCCGTTAGAGCTGGGGGTCCTCCTAAACAACCCTGGCGACAGCCACAGCTCCTCGTCTGAAGTGCACGTGCTTTTTGTTCTCGCCCAGCAAAACCCGTACCGGGTGATCTACCCTGCTGGGTGCGTGAACACTGAACACTTGGCACTCGCGAGTGTCACAGGCAGCATAGCCGAAGAGGCTGCACCTCCATCAAAGCTTGCCAGCTTCTTCCGCACTCTTCTATGTGCAAGCACCTCTGTCTGCCCTGTCGTCAAGGCGACTGAGCCAAAGGAAGCATGGACTCGGCATTACATTACATTACATGTTAAAGTCTACTTGACACCGCGAGGGTGTATGAGACTCTGTGCTTAAAACAAAAAAAATCTGACCCTGACCCTGAGTGTTCCAACGCTGTCCTGGACCATATGTGCACAAATGGGTATTGCCGCAATAATTGCGGCGATAAGTGTTCCACCTCATCATCCCTAGCAGGTGGCAGAAAGTCGCTGACATAGTAAGACCCAAAGTGGCAGTGTGCGGGACCGCCGGGTAATCATCGTTCTCCTGCTGGGGCATGCATTAATGTCAGAACGGTGAACTACAGGCACATGGATGCTATATCGGAATCTAGATGCCAATATAGCATCCGTGTGCCTGTAGTTCACCGTTCTGACACAGAACTCAGAGGCACCTCTCAATCTCAAGCCCATTCGTGACACACAAGCAATACGTTGTGCCTTGATGAGACGTTGGGAAGGTTTGGAATCGAACAGTTTACGTGGCTACGGTATTCGCAGTTTGTATGCGCCTGAAGGCATCTTGCCACTTCTGTTTCTTGTTGATGCTACAGGTAGTAGCCGCTAGGAATGGCTTATCTTGCCTGTATGTATGTTACAGTCTAGGGGTAGGCTAAAGGGACTTGCCTGCGACCTGTCTATTTAATGTATGTATATGACCTTATCGTATATGACGGTCCATACTGGTCGATTATTGTGTTTTTTTTTTTTTTTTTTTTACCGCCTATCCTTATTTGTGCCTTATAAGGTGGTGTATATCTGTGTGGCCTTGAACACATTAGCTACCTGTAAACACAGCATTAAATGGCAAGAACATGTATTGGCAAAATATGTTTTTAATATTATTGCTCTCAAAAATGCTTGAAAAATACTTCGCAAACGGGTTCCATGGTTGAACCTACTCTAGTTGAGACCTAAAACCAGTTGGCAAAACATGAATTTGCTCGTGTTACATTTCCTGGTTGCATGTTCAAAGAGTGTGTTAGCTGGGTCATATCGTCTGCCCAGGCTAGCTGTAAAATCATATAAAAATTAAATTCCGTTCCGGACTTTATTTACCGTATTTAAATATTTATTCCGGACTTCTGGACTAGAGGTAGGCTGGATAAAAAACGGTTCCCAGCCATGTTGTTACTAGGATTGTTCAGGACGCTGCGTCCTGTGTCGCAGGCGCAAGTGCGCAACGTCGAAGGGTCCGTTGTGTCCTAGTTAAACCCAAGGTGTAACTTGTGTTTTACCAATATATAACCTCGAATGACTCAATAATGGCGAACATCCAATAAAAAGCAGGTGCATTTTGTGAAAGCTACTAAAATTTCCTTTCGAATGGTGTACTCAAAAGTGAATTTGATCAAGCTGGTGGCCTCACTGTACTGCCTAGTGCATCAGGCATTCAGGCGCTAGGAATTACATGACAATGGCGAGCTAGCAAGGACTAACTCAGGTTCGACTCGAAACGGTCGTTTGCCATTTAATGCTGCGCGTACAGTAACCAGATATCTTGCTTTTTCAGTTCGATTTCAGGTAACACGATACATTGTCATCAGGTGACACGATATATCGTAGGACAAGGATATATTGTAGGATGCCAAACTAAAATATCGTGCGATGCCGCCTTATTATCCTGAGATATCTTAGGATACACAATATCATAGGATGCTACCCTTGACAGCCCATGCAATATCACACACGAGTCAGCGAGCCTGAGGACAAGATGATAATGATTACATTTTCCTGTTGCCCTAATGAACTCCAAATGTGCCCTCGGTTTGACGGAGTAGCTTACAAGCATCATGCACAAAGAAAACAAGAAACAGAAAACACAAATTTGTATGTGCCAATCTGTTTGGTGAATTTTTTCGCCGGTCATTTGAGTACATAAATCCAGACAGAATCGTGATCCAAGCATGCTAGGGGCACATTACATTACATTACATTTCATGTTAAAGTCCAATTGACACCGCGAGGGTGTATGAGACTCTGTGCTTTAAACAAAAAGAAAAAGCACCCACAAAGCAAAAAAACCCATTACATCAGGGGTGTGTCCAGGACAAACAAACCAAACTCCCAACGCACGTCCAGTGAAATCAGAAGATGTAGAACTCTATCCGTCTAGGCTGCATAAGTGGTAAGGATGATCAGTTATCATCGCAAAATAAATGTGACTCATAATATCTGACCATCTTAAGCAATCTGACCAGCATGAGCAATCTGACCAGCATCTGACCAGCATGAGGCATCTGACCAGCATGAGCAATCTGATCAGCATCGGACCAACAATCTGACCGGCGTGAGCAATCTGACCAGCATGAGCAAGATGATCAGGTACTTGAGACATTTAAACACTATGATCAACATCATGCTGTAGCCATTCAGTATAGAATGCACGGTTTCTCCTCTCTGTTCATAGCTCATCATCTCATCTGCTCAGAGCTCATCATGTCATCTCCTCATAGCTCCGCCCCTTATTTTTACGATTTGGGATAAGGGCATATCTTATTGCATAATTAAATTATCAATGTAGCATGAATTCAGGGCCCCCGTCGGTAAAACGATTGTTTGGGGTTCCGTTCATAAATGCTTTTTCTTTTTAAGCCCTTCCTATCAAGGTTGGGCAAGTCCCTTCAGCCTATTTGGCCTACCCCAGGACTGTAACATACATCCACATACATCTCGAGCCCGAGGGAAAGTCTCCCCACCCATGACGTGCCACTGTACTCGATCAATATGCAGTGGCAGCTGTATGCAGTGGCAGGTGGCAGCTATTATGTGCAGGTGGCAGGTGGCAGCTATATGCAGTGGCAGTGGCAGGTGGCAGCTACAGGTGGCAGGTGGCAGCTATACCTATGCAGTGGCAGCAACATGCAGTGGCAGCTATCTGAGTTGAAAGCGTCGATGTGGGAAGTCTTCAAAGGCCAAGGTGGACATGTAGTAGGGCATGCACCAGTTTATTTAAAAAAAGAAAGGAACACGTGTCCTAGCATAGCACCGTAGCTCTCCGAGTAGCCTTTGAGGTGCTACTAGCCGCAGTTTTTTCCTTCAGATTTCTGCAGGCAAGTTTGAGTAGCTTCTTGGGCTACTCAAGCCTGATTTCAGGGAAGTTGAGTGGCCACCATTTGAAGGGTGAGTAGCCTCTGAAGTGCTACTAGGAGCTTTGTTTTCATATTTATGTAGGTAACTTTGAGTAGCCTCTTGGGCTACTCAAGCCTGATTTCAGGGGAGTTGAGTCGCCACCATTTGTAGCGCGAGTAGCCTCTGAGATGCTACTAGCCGTCTACTAGCAGCAGTTTTTTCTTCAGATTTCTGTAAGTAAGTATGAGTAGCTTCTTGGGCTACTCAAGCCTGATTTCAGGGGAGTTGAGTAGCCACCATTTGTAGCAAGAGTAGCCTTGTAGGTGCTACTAGCCGTCTACTAGCAGCAGTTTTTTCTTCAGATTTCTGTAAGTAAGTATGAGTAGCTTCTTGGGCTACTCAAGCCTGATTTCAGGGGAGTTGAGTAGCCACCATTTGTAGCAACAGTAGCCTTGTAGCAAGAGGTGCTACTAGCAGCTGTTTTGTCCCTCCAAAGCTTCCTCCAAAGGCTCTAATGCAGCACCCCCCAACCACCAAGGTGCATAATGTAGCATTTGATAAAGGCCTGACATACTCCATACAATACCTCAACCTGAGGAATAACAAACTGAAAAGTCCTATGCAGCGTCGTAAGCGTCGCGATTATTGGCCGAGAATGATGGCAAAGGAACGACAGGTGGCAACTGACTGGAGCTGACCGAAGCCAGTTAGTTATGAGACAGTTGGCTGACGTGTCAGGCTTCGTTTTTTCGGTCGGACGAACCGAAAAACGGACAATGGGGTGAATCTGGGGGGCTCCTGCCCCCCAGGATTGGTTGCTCCGCCAAAAAATCAATGATCTGGCAGATCACACTGATCACAGACTGAACACACACTTATCACACACTAATCACTGATCACACACTGATCACAGGCAACAAAAACTAATCACACACTGATCACTGACCACACACACAAAAATCAATGGTCTGTCAGCTCTTTGAATCAGTGTATTGGTCTCATACCGGAAGAATACCTCAAACTGAGGAAGAACACACTGAAAAGTCAATGATCTGTCAGCTCTTTGAATGCTTTGAAGGACAGTTGTACGATTGACAGTATTGTTTGTTTCCCATATTTGAGTCCGCACACACCTTGGTATCAGTGTATTGGTCTCATACCGGAAGGGTACCTCAAACTGAGGAAAAACACACTGAAAAGTCAATGATCTGTCAGCTCTTTGAATGCTTTAAAAGACAGTTGTATGATTGACAATATTGTTTTCTTCCCATATTTGTGCCGCAAACACCATGGCATCAGTGCATTGGTCTCATACCGGAAGGATAGCTCAAACTGAGGAAGAACAAATTGGATGGTCGATTATCTGGCAGAGGACAGCTGCATGATTGACAATATTGTTTTCTTCCCATATTTGAGTCCGCACGCACCTTGGTATCAGTGTATTGGTCTCATACCGGAAGGATAGCTCAAACTGAGGAAGAACAAATTGGATGGTCGATTATCTGGCAGAGGACAGCTGCATGATTGAAAATATTGTTTTCTTCCCATATTTGAGTCCGCACGCACCTTGGTATCAGTGTATTGGTCTCATACCGGAAGGGTACCTCAAACTGAGGAAAAACACACTGAAAAGTCAATGATCTGTCAGCTCTTTGAATGCTTTAAAAGACAGTTGTATGATTGACAATATTGTTTTCTTCCCATATTTGTGCCGCAAACACCATGGCATCAGTGCATTGGTCTCATACCGGAAGGATAGCTCAAACTGAGGAAGAACAAATTGGATGGTCGATTATCTGGCAGAGGACAGCTGCATGATTGACAACATTGTTTTCTTCCCACATTTGAGCTCGCACACACCTTGGCATTAGTGTATTGGTCTCAAACCCATAGAATGCCTCAAACTGAGGGAAAACGCATTAAAAAGCCAATGATCTGTCAGCTCTTTGAATGCTTTGAAGGACAGTTGTATGATTGACATACAGTTTTCTTCCCAGATTTGAGCCACACACACCTTGGCATCAGTGTACTGGTCTCATACCGGAAGGATACCTGGAGCCACAATGCTCTTTGTTTCTTTTTTGCCATTGTTTCTTCTTTGAGCTACCCACCCACACCCACCCAGGCCTTGTAGACACACCCATCCACATGACCACACAACCAAAACAAAACGTTATTTGGCATTAGGAGGAGTGTAGGAGTGAATTCCCAGTCATGAGAGTGCCCCACCACGACCCACACAAACAGACGCGGCGATGTTCACATTAATAAACCATACAGTCATAGGAGGACCCTGCCACTACCTACACATCCATGGTAATGCCCCATCTAGGCAGCTCCCTTTCCTCATACTTGGGCTGAACCAAAAGCTAGCTGGTGCGTCTTACAGCTGACATGACAGGCATTCCAATGCAGCTGAACGCTTTGGGCTTGACCCACAGGCTGGCTAATGGAGCTGGCTGGAAGCTGTCATGTGTAGCACAAAAAAAAGTGCACAATGCACTGTAGTGCACTGTAGTACACAATGCACTGTAGCCCCGTCCCCCCTCACTTGGAGCGTTCCTTCATTGGGACTTCTCTAGTGCCAGATATTGCTTGCGGTATCGAATATCTACTACGACAGTGACGAGGAGCCCCAAAACGTGACATAGAAGCAACCAATGGAGAGAGATTCCATAAGGTAGGATGCAATTCAACACCAGCATGCTGAGGTTCTCTGCCAAGGCCCTCAGGAAGCGGATGGGCTCGGCCGCTGCTCGTGTTAGCCTATTAAAGAATACGAACATCACAATGTTGGGAGGATGGATAGCAACCCATATGTGATGGAAGAATGCCTTTCGCACGAACGACCATGCCAAGAGAAGCTTCTCGACGCCCAAGTAGTCTCTCTTGTACAATGCCCAGGTGGTTGGAATTGAGAAGAGGCATGCCAATAGAATGGCATGCAGGGACAAGAGACAGAACCCACCCCTCAGGGCAATTGCCATCTGGCCGAAGAATTGAAGGAAACAGACCATCTTCATGACCGTGGCCGTCTTCTCCATCTTGTACATGATGAATTTGTTCTCCTGCTCAGCATTAGGTGAGGGATCCAGGCTGAGCCAGAGCTGTTTCATCAGGGAATACCATGGGGTAGCAGCAGCAAGGCCCAGGCAGTTGGTGGATACAGCAGGGACGCTTTCAGCATGGGGAAGCTTGGGAGGCAGGCCATCACAGGGCTGACCGTGGGCAATGTGATCTCTGCCTGGATCTGGAGGGTCCATCTCTGCTGTCTCAGGTGCTAGCGCCTTGACTGCAGGCAAGGTAGGTGCAAAGTTAGATGGGGCGGGGTCCAGCAGCGAGCTGTGCAGTGTGGGGATGCCCCTCTTCCTAGCCGGGATCCTCAAGCCAGTCCTCCTGTGTCCATGGTGATCCACCATACCGCTAGCGACTTGAGGGATTCTGGCAATCCTCATGCTGAATTGCTCAGGGGATCCAGCGCGCCCTCCATTGTAGTGCCAAGCTCGCATCAACACGGGACACCTCTTCTGCAACAAGAAGGTTGCCATCCCTCCCTCGTTGATGAGTACAGAAAGGTGCAAGGGCGTCATTCCAAATCGATCTTGTACCACCCAGAGGCTGGGAAGCTGGTAGGCATGAGTCCAGCGTAGCACCTCATCCACCATGGCACAGCAACCACTCTTGATGGCCAGGTGCAACATGTTACTACCCCGTGGATTTATTTCTCCACCAGAGTAGTCATAGAAACTGCCAGTGCAATCTGAACCCTCCCTCTGCATCCTCTGATGGACCAAGGGGCGCAGAGCTGGGGAGTTGAGAAGCACATGAACAACATGCTTGGCTGCAGCCATGCATCCATTGCCAACAAGATGCAGCAAAAGACGGTTTCCAGCACTCCACATCCTTTCAGACAGCTCTGAATCTACTGCCCCCCCTTCTTTTCTGCCATCTCCTCGCTGACGATCATCGTGCATGGTCTGCAACCACCAACCCACAGCATATGCAATATGAGCACCGTAGAGTTGTTTCTGCAAATCAAATGTGAGGCCGTGGGCCTCGTCACTGTGGCTCAGAAGGCGCAGGGAGCACAGGTCAGACTCCATATCGGTCAAGTCATCCAGAAGCAGCACTACCGTCCTGTCACCAATAATGACGTGATCGGCAAGGCCCTGTACGTTCACTGTCAGCAAGCAGCATGGCGATCCACTGAGGGCGTCTGTAGGGAGCTTTACTTGGAAAGTGACGCAGCTCTGCTTGGCTCCAGGGCCGATGTTGGGATCACCCTCATCACTAGGACTGACAAGGACATTGCACTCCAAGACACGAGCTCCAAGGCTTGCTTTGAAGGCAACATCCTGGGGGGATTGGGAGCACTGGAGGGGGAAGGTCAAAGTGACAAAGCCCTTCTCAGACTTGGGGATAGACGTAGCCAACGGAAAGCCATCCAACCAGCTCACTCGGCGGTCGGTGGGGACATCTACCTTGCCTGACATACCCATGTCTGTGGGCAGTCCAAGCCAGGATAGCCATGTGGTGTTGCTGACGCCATTGAGCATTTGCGAACCTGAATCAGCACTACTTGGCGATTCAGCTTCCCCTGGGCAGGAGACTCTAATCCCAACCAACAGGCTCCCACGCTGGAACGTGATTTCAGTAACAGTATATCTTGGGAATTGAGCTTCAAACTCACTCTTCAGCTTGGCCTCGGCATCAGGGCCCATGTCACTTGGGTCTGCGTCTGGAATTCTGAGAAACACCTTGTGCTCCCTTGTCACCACAGACAGCTCGTAGGTACTACTAGTGGCAAGTCGGCACAACTCCATGAACTCCTCATCATTCATATCACTGTACGAATCGCAATCGTCGCTGGCCTTGGCAGGAGCAGGGTGCAGCTTCAAGAATGCTGCTCGAGATTTCATGTCATCCCACAGGCGCAGAGCTATCCCACAGAAATGTACGAGTAGCTTACAGGGAGTACTGAGCTCAGCAGTGGATCTAGCAACAATGAATGGCACTAAGGCGCTATGGATAATGAGCACCCAAAATGCAAACTTGAAGCGAACATGTGTGGCGAAGTTACCCACAACGACGAACAGCAAAAACATGGTGCATGATGAGTGACTGCTGAACATGGCCTCCCACTGATGGTGGTCAAATGAGGAGAAGGCAGGTGACAGCCACATAAGCTCCCCAATGAGCCTGACTACAAAGCCTGCAATCGCCATTGGCTCCACCCATCGCCAACGCTCCAGGGTAAAAGCGATCACTGACAGGAGACAGTTTAATGGAACCCCGGGCCGCAGAAGTAAGTAGGGGACTGTCAGGGTGCCTGCGGCTGACCTTCGAAGGATGTTAGGCATTGCCCCTGCAATGGCAGTGATATTGAAACCACACAGAAGAATCTTGCGCACTTTGATTTGATGCTCGAGGAACTGCTCTTCCACAGCTGCATCTGAGAAACCAATAAAGCTCTCCCAGGAGCGTTGTAGCAGACTGGACCTCCCACCGGGCGTCATCGTCATGTGAAGCGTGTGGCGAAGGGCAGTCAAGCACACGGGTAGATGGCACCAGCCTCCTTGGGTGCCTTGTGTGCAGTGGAGACTACTTCAGTCTTGTTGACTAAGCACCTACACAGTGATGGAATGGGTGTGTCAGGGACGCAGTTGCCAGAGAGAAAGTTGGCGAGGTTAGTCTACAATCCTGAAATTGCTATAAGAGAACACGTTGAGCGCAGCCCGATGGCTGGCGACCGTATTCATGAAGTACCTGGGATTCCGTACATGGACATCTCGATTGGCCTGTTCGGCGTACGCGTACGATAGAAACCCGATGGACGGATATCGGTATATGGGGTGGTGTGTGGGGGGGGGAAGGGGGGGGGGGGGGGGGGAAGGTTTCCAACTCTAGTGTGGAAGGCTGGGACAGACTCTGCTGCAAGATTCTCCCAAGCTCCATAGAGGACGAGGTTGAAAACCCTCCCTGCCTCCCGCACGTTTTCCAGATGTTCCTTTTGTGAATGAACATCTGAACTACGTGCGGGAGGCAGGGAGGCAGGGAGGAACGTGCAGGAGGCAGGGAGGAAAGGGGAGGAACATGCGGGAGGCAGGGGGGGGGGGGGGGGGGGGGCAAGACAACGAGGGGAACAAGAACAACCGGGGGAACTCCTGGCGGCCTGGGCCCTGGGTGAATGGATAGGTGGGCGGGGTGGGGAGGTGCGCAGAGCGAGGGGATAAGCGAGGAATACTCAGCAGGGACATTGGGTCGCTCTGGGTCGCACTTTAGGTCGAAGTGCCGAGATCAGGGATTCAGGATGCCGGCTTCATGGGAGCGAATTTGCGTGAGGCCAAAACGAGGTCCCTGGTAGCGAAAGATAGATCGGGGGAAAGTATGCCCTGAATCAAATACCTCAAATACACTGAGACGATTTGTCACTAGAACCCCCAACCCGAGCTGCGAACTTCTGCATGCAGTAACCACATGGTAAGCGAGATAGCAAATAAAAGCAAGCTGCGTATCCCTGAAGCGAACAATTTCGAGCGCCCACGAGCCAAGCGCGAACTTGTCGGCCGCATACCCACCTTGACCTGCCAAGACACGTCTTTGAACTGTCTGCATCACTGTGATAACATTTCGTTCTCGGGAGCTGGTGGTGTATGCAGTGGTGTGTTTATAACCCATGTCTATTCCGCCTGCAGACGGTGAGCAGCCCGAAGGCTCATAGACCACGAAACCAAAGCACCAGGGACCCACCTTGCAAGCGAGATGGCAAAGAATTGGTGTTGGCTAGCGTCGGAGAATCTTGTGCTCTGCAGTGCTGGAGTGCTGCTCGGCTTCGGGGAACCGTCGATAGAAGGGATAAGAAAGGAAAACAAAAATGTGTGACTTAATCGGCCGCTTGACCTCTGCCGTGCGGACGAAAGTTATTCTCCGAGGCTGCCAGCGTCTATATACAAGATAAGAAATGGGATGCGCATGGGCGCAGGTGCCGTACGCGTAAGTACGAGCTATTTTGTAAAATAGCGTACTGGCAGATGCGGACGAGCGCGCCTCCTGTCAAGTCAAAAAACTACGAGGAAGACATTGAGAAGGTGTACAGCGTGTCCAAAAGGCATGCCAGGTCACTCGCCAGCATCGCTGACTGGTCATAGGTCACTCGCCCCGATTCGACAAAATCAACGGTGGGTGGGCATAGATCTACCTTCTGAAAGATATAAGATAAAGCAGTACTCTAACTGCCACGCCGAGTTGGAGTACTGCTTCCTTCTGGTCGAAGTGGCTTTTTCGAGATTACGATTTCAACATCAAACAAATTCAGTTGGCTTGGTGATCCGCAGCCTTGTGACTAGCGCCAAGCGTTAAGCATTGAAAGGATCATGTTTGTAGATTATCCTAGTAGGTTACTCATAGAGCGCGTTCCATACCGGTAGCTCCAATTCCCTTGTGTTACAGATCCAAGCATCACTTTCAGATCAGGCGTGGGCAATGATCTTGGTGCATACATGTGTTGTAAAGTAGTGCCTCTAAAGTGTCTAGCAACAGCGTTTGAACTTGTGACACAGTGCAACGTGTCTGTTAACTCAGATATCTGCGAGTATAAGTTGTCTCGTCCCCTCCCTGTAATACTCTTTACCGCACCACCGTAAGCCGTGAGAAGAAAGGAGTACGCTAAACTCCTGGATAAACACATTCTAAGATAGATTCGCAGGCGACAGCTGGGCGACAGCGTTTTTATTCGCAGGGCCAGCGTGGCGTTTGTACCCTAAGCGAACTATCGTAGTTGTTCAATAGGAGGCGCGTGCGAGCTAACTATTAGAAGAATATCCGTTGTAGTTGCCTGCCATATTGCCGAGTACTATATTATTGCTGCTTTTTAGACACCTCCGTCTTTACGTTTATACGTTTTCTGTAGCTATTGGAATCATGGAGCAGTCTTCTCATCTCACTACAACTCAAATAACCTCAAATCAGTAGGGTATCAAACCTGTGTTATTGCTGCCTTATTGCTGAGTACTCCATTTGACGATTTGACGATTTATTTATGCCTTATTATATGTATATAGGGCCGTAATCGAGGACCCTTCGTTATGTGGATTTGCCGTTTTGTCGCTTTGAGTCTCTCCAATTTTCAAGCTGTCACAATTTGTTACAAGTCATAACGGTGTTAGAGTAAGTTTATCAAGCTGATCATGCGCAATATATAGGGCCGTAATTGCTGAGTACTCCATTTGACGATTTTACGATTTATTTATATGTTCTTCTACTTAAAACTCTAATTAATAGGTCTGGATTTCTGGAACAGTTTAATGTGCCTTCCTAATCAGAAGGAGCTTGACGATGTCGTCACCATAGGGTAGTTCAACACATATTTGTCTGCGTGTCAACATGCACACTTCAGGGTGGGCAACATGCACACTTTCACTTGGATTTGCGTGTGTTCACGTTTGTTTATAGATTTGTAGGGCTGTCAATCCCATGCTGATTTTGGATCTGGTACGATATCGTGCAATTTCTGGTAAGTATGAGTATTCCTGTAATATCGTAATAGCCTTTATATCTCGATGCACAAGAATTCAAGACAGATGAACAAATATTGAAGAAGATAGTAAACACGATAATGTAGTCGCCCTATACATTGTATGGGACAGCAGGAGGTAGCATCCTCTACGAAAAGTTGAAAGAAACCTGAAACAAGCCGATCGATTTATTCCGAGTAGTATGGGTGGTCTAAGACTGTCATTTAGAGGTCCGAGTAAAAAGCTACCAGACAAATAGATACTTATTGCACGAGGTCCAAAGTGGTGCCAATGGACTGCCCTTGCCGAGGCCTACTCGTGGGTAGTCTCGGAATTTCAATTGGTTTGGGCTGTGCGTGGAGTGGTGGTGGTGGTAGTGGGTGGGGTGGGGTAGAGGGGGCTGGGGGCGGGGGTAGATACTTATTGAACGAGGTCCAACGTGGTGCCAATGGACTGCCCTTGCCAAGGCCTACTCATGGGTGGTCTCATAATTTCATTTGGGGACCTGGGTAAGAAGTTAGCAAAACACGAATGAGGGCTACCCCCCCCCCCCCCCCCCCCCCCTAAATGAGGTTCTCAGAAAATTCTGGAAAATGCTAAATAAATCGCAAATGTTCATGCCATATACTTCCTATAGAATTAATAGATCTGCTTGAATCAACTTTTGGCACAGGATGATACCTCATGCATACACAGTAATTGTATTTGTACTGCCGAGGATGGTGAGCAGCCAAATTGCTGGCTGAAGCTATGTACAAGTTTAAGTGTGTAAGCGAACAGTTCAGCTACCACAGTCTGCATGGCTGCTAGCCTAGGTAGGGAGAAGTGCAACGAGGAATAGCAAAGAATATCACGTTACAAGCGACTCGATCAGGGTTGTTCAGGAGGATTGTGATTTGTTCGCGTTTACATTTTCCTGGTAATAATTGTATTACTTCAGAAGGCGGGGAGCAGCCAAATTGCTGGCTGGAGCTTTGTAATCAAGTTCAAGTTCAGGAGGATCTCCAGCAGTGATTTGTTTTTCAAACCTGAAAGTGGGTTTCTTCTAGCTTTATGGTCTAAGGCCTCCTCCGGGGACAGCGTTTTAGTGCTTTCTATAGCTTTTATAGCTTATTAGGGCCATTGAGGGGGGGGGGGGGGGGGGGGACTTTTTCTTTCTTTTTTTATAGCGATGATTTCGCCAAAACGGGGTCGAAACTAGCGATCGCTATATATATCGGAAATAAAAACCCCTGACCTCTAGCCCTGCTTCCTGAGACGCAATCAATTTTGTTATGGTACACCTTATTAGGTGTACCATACTGACCCTGTGTGCATGAAGACCGGCAGGGTCTGTGACCTGGACCGCAGGCTAGCTAGCGGCTGGGACCACCAGCCAGCTATGGACCTTTAATAGTAGTAGCGGCATTCCCCGTGGCCGCCATCTCTAATTGGCTACTTAGCTTCCGCAAGTCTCGCTTGCGAGTATCTTGTACATCGTGTAACAACTGTGTTAGCGCCCATTGTCCCATTGCCCCATCATCTACGAGAAGCAAGCAGAACTAAACAAATCATGGCCTGCGCCCTGAGACGCAACCGACCCATAGCCAGCGTATTGCGGCGCAACGAACCCACTGAAGAGAGAGAGAGGGTTCGTTACATAAACTCAGCAAGGATGATAACCATGGACACCCCATGAAGGAAAGAGGGAGACCAGCCGAAAAACAGAGAGGCCAGAAACCAACCTAGCAAACCTTAGAAAGCAAGCACACATGACAGGGGCAAGAGAATACACCACACTTGGCAGACAGAGAGAGGGTTCGTTACATAAACTCAGCAAATCACTGCCGAGACTAGACAGCAGCACAGCCTGCCGACCATCAAATTTTATAACACGGAAGCACGAGGGTTTTTAAGGCACCCCCTCAAACCTAAAAACAAACTAGGTCAAGTCCAAAAAAAGGAAACAGACTAGAGAAAATAAAGATTACAAGGGGCTCATGTTGTGAGTTTCCGGAGTATGTGCAGAGCACAGAGACGAGGGGAAGACGGTCAGGATAAGATCTTTACAGTTAGATAAGCATTCGATCAATGCGCTAGGAGGAAGTATTGAGATGGCGCGGCACCTCAGGGTACCGGCGTCAGAGTCCGTGCCATAGCTGGCAGCGGCATCACAGTACAGTGCAGCAAGGAGGTAGTCCTGTGCACTCTAAGTCACTCTAGGTGAGCCGGTGAAACCCGGTGAATATCATCCCCCCCAATTCCTAGTATTCTTCATTCTGAAGAATTCCAGGAATTAGAGGAGTTAAAAAACTAGAGTGACAATTAAAAAACTATTATGGAGGTACAATACATTTGTAACTCATCAGGCTTGTCAAGGAGTTAATGATAAAATTATACCGGCTGTGGCAAGGCAGGCTGGCTCAGCAAAGGTGGTTATCATGTCTAAAGAACTCTCAATCACTGATCTAGGCTGGCAGCTTAAAGGGCTGCCGTGGAGGTACAGACTTAAACTGGATAGAAGAGAGCAGCCAGTCATGGTGCAATCAATCAATATCAAGGAAAGGTCTGCGGGATCAGGCTCGGGCCTGTTAGGAGGGTGCTGGGGTGAACTCCTAGGAGCTGCAAGGAGGCTGCATAGGATACTGCAGGGAATGATTCAAGATGCATAGCACATTAGTAGATGTCTTCAAAGAAATGTCAGTCTACTAAAGTAGCTGGCCCTGATAGGAAGCTGCAAAGGGACAGCAGGCTAGATTGCAGGGAAGCTGCTAGGAAACTAAAGGAAGCTGCAGGTAGGCTACATGCTAGGGTGCAGAGGGGCTGCTATGGGGCTGGAAGGAAACTGCCAGGCTTGGTTAAGGCTTGTGGAGATAACCTTGGTTACGAGAAGGGCATGATGTCTGGACTAGTCCCCCCATAATTTGGGTTGTAGCTGGATTGCTTGTAACCTAAATTAAAACGCAGACATCTGGTAGAGACTAGGATAATTCTAAATTCAAAAATTTGACTGCCTGTGAAGGTACATGGGGCAGTACAGGTGGCGTACAATCTAATAAATTCTAGAGTGTTCAGGTCTAATACAACAGATGGGGAGCAATGTTTTAACTACTAGGTGCCTGGCGTGCTGGGGAAGCTGTCAAGGGCAAGCTGATGGCGGACTTGAGCTAGGAATGCTGCAGGGTAACTACAAGGTGTCAGCAGCTTGGGGCTGCAAGGTAGCTAGGGTCGCTGCAAGGACACTAGGGGCGGATAAGAAAATGCTTAGACGGTAGGGACTGCTGGTGATGTTGGGGCCTGCTGGGTCATTGCAGATCAACGTAAGCATAGCTGTGAAAGCTGCAGGGAATGCAAGGGCTGCAGGGAATACAACTGATGATGTCTGTGCTAGGCTCCCCCATAATTTGGGAGTGAAGGCTAAGCACTGAAATGCTAAATTAGAATCGGGCAGGCATCATGTTGTCAGCATGAAAACATCGAAGGGGTAGAAGCTTGAACAGCACGTGGCTAAGTACATGTGGCAGTACGGGGCAGATCAAGAATGAATTCCTAGAGTGTTCATTACTAATTATTTAACAGATGGTGGGGATTATCAAATCGCACTATGTAACTATGCCATGAGGTTGACTATGCACTGGAAGGTACATTGAATCTGCATGTCAGTGCTGTACAGCGCTGCAGTTTGGTGCATGTAGATCATCACACGAGGGTATCGCTCATGCAACAGGTCTGTTGTACAGCATTGCAGTTCAGTGCACAGCAATTCAGTACAGCAGTGCATTACACATGGGTTGTACGTTAGTACCGTACAGCACTTCAATCTGTGCAGTACAGTACATCTGGCTGTACATCAGTGCATCAGGATTATGTAACACGCAGATGAAAGTCAGCTCACGAGGGTATCGCTCATGCTTATATCTGCAGGGAAGAATAGGTCACATCACATGATGCATTGCAGTTTAGTGCAGCAGTACTTCTGTACATCAGCACATGGGCAGTACGTTAGTGCATTACAGCGCTGCAGTTTATTGCATGTAAGTCAGAACACGGGGAGTAAATGATCCTCTTAAAGCTAATGTTCCCCCTTTTCCCTCTCATCTACTAATCAGTTATCCGATGCTTAGAGAAAGGCGCAATGCCTTGATGTGCCTACGGCTGGTGGGCAGGGAGAACAGGGGGTTCCTTGATGTGTACGGATGAGTGTGGATGAGTGTGATTATGCAAAGCTCAGCGGTGGTGGCATGAGCCTGGTGCTTGTCGAATTCAGGGGGAAGAGGTGGGACACGTGGTTGGGTAGGTGTGTTGGTGAAAGTGTGATCCCAATCAGTTGAGATGGATGGGGTCATCTTGTCACTATTGTGGATGACGGGAATGCAGGCCGTGGTTGGCATGGTGCCTTGCTGGGTGGAGCAGGATGAGGTACCAGTGGTGGATGGTTTAGTCGTGGAGGTGGATGTGGGGTTTGTGCTCAGATCCCCCTCATGCAATTCATCAGAGTTGACACAAGGGCTAGGTGCTGAAGAGGTGGCAGTCTGTGAGATGTTATTGTTCTCATATTCGAGGATCAGTGATGCAACACTTGTATGAAGGATGACAGGATTGTCAGACAGTTCCCCCCCATGCAAGTGTTCAATGTCAACGACAGTGGATCTAGAGTTGGAGCTGGATCTGGAGCTGTTGTCCTCAATTGTTGCATTTGCAGGCATTAGAGAGACGACTACGACAGCGGGCACAGGCGTGCAAGCAAGGGCAACAGTCGGGACAGATCGATGATGTTCGGCCATGACAGGGTTGATCTTTCCAAAGTGCAATCTGAGGTCTCGCAGTAATTTTGCCGCAACGTCTGTGTGCGTGGCAAACATGCGAACAAGGGGAGTGGACAATGAGTTGACTAAATACCTAAATGCTACGCCGTTTGCATAGCTACAGATTCTAGCTTCGGGATAATCCTCTCTGTCGGGGTATCGCTCATCATAAGCATCATCATCATCATCATCATCATAATCATAATCACCGAAGGGTGATGGCTCATCGTCCGGCTGGTAATCAAGCATAGCATCTGCCTTGATGAACTTGCTATAGGGGGCATTTTCGATGTCATGGCAGATAGCTGAGTACCACTCACCAAAATCCTTGTCTGGTTCATAGACGTTCCAATGGACAGGCTCAATCTCTCTCAATGTCAAACGTTCAGGATAGGGATGCATTGGGGAGGTGATGAACTTACGTTCCATCTCCAAGAATCGTGTGAGGTGAAGAGTCGAGCGAGATGGCCAAGGTTGTGCCATTCGCGTTCGCGTACGGCTTCGGTTTCGGTTTCGGAATCGTACGGGTTTTTGAAGGTCGTTCGGTTGCGTTCGGTGGAACTGTAACTTTAAAATGGACAATGATACGGATAAAATTCATATGACAATGTTATATCCTGGAGGCAAGCAACTCTGGTTATAATTTCATATTTTGTCATACACAGCTGTAGTACTTCTCTCCAAAATGATATTACTCTGACCCATGATTTTATCCCGGTGCCGGGGATCGAACCCCCGACTACGATACGCTAAAATAATACGTGGTGAGCCGACGCGGTAATACCACATGGAAACATGTATTTGACGTGTACTGTCTACACCTACTAGCTGGAAAATGGGTTAGGCACCGAACGACCGAATGCACCGAACGCGAACGAGATTTCCACCGAATGCAAACGCGTTCGGTATTTTGGTGCATACGGACCGAATGGCACAACCCTGACCTTGGCGATCAGGATGTGCCCCCCATCAGGAGATTGCCGGATAGGATCCGTCAAGTGTGGCCACGGAGCAGAATGGCGTCGGGATCGATGACAGAGGGTGTTATTAGAGCGGCGGAGAGGGGTGGGGGGGGTGGGGGTGGGGGTGGGGTGGGGTGGGGTGGGGGGGGGGAATGTTGCGAGTAACAGGGGATGAGGATTCGGGAGGTTGGAGGCGAAGGGAGGGGAGGAGATTGGAAAAGGTGGTGAAAAATTGCGAAGCAACATGGGTGGGAATAAATGGAATCTGGTGGTGGTGGTGGGGGGCGAGTCGGAGGTGGAGGCCAACTTGGGAGAGATCTGGAGGGTTTGATAGGTCAGGAGGTGGTTGAGAGACGGCTGAGGTTGCGTAAGCAACGGGAATGGGAAGGGGGGTGGTGGGGGCGCAGTGGAGGTGGAGATGGTTGTCAGGGGGGGGGTGAGGGGGTGTGCTGGACGACAGCTTGAGGCTCAATGGAGCAGAATCAATCCGGATACGCGGATGATATACCGCACAAGAGTGGTGTCCCAGCGGGGAGGTTCTTGTCGGGTGGAGAGCCTTACTCGATCCTTTCAACTGATTCACTCCGCGCGACAACAATCAAAATGTTCTTCAGCTCGGAATACCGTCAAGCAAGAACAATCTAAAGCGAATGGGACCGTAACCTGTGAATTTCCGGAGCGTGTGCAGAGCACAGAGACGAGGGGAAGACGGTAAGGATAAGATCTTTACAGTTAGATAAGCGTTCGATCAATGCGCTAGGAGGAAGTACTGAGATGGCGCGGCACCTCAGGGTACCGGCGTCAGAGTCCGTGCCATAGCTGGCAGCGGCATCACAGTACAGTGCAGCAGGGAGGTAGTCCTGTGCACTCTAAGTCACTCTAGGTGAGCCGGTGAAACCCGGTGAATAACACATGTCCTACCAGTGAAACGACACCGCCTTATACAGAATGCTATCACACAAGTCGGACTTGAGAAACCACCCGCTGTCTTCCGGCAGCGAGGTTTGAAATAGAGGCGGGAAGACGTATGTGACGCAGCGGCATAGACAACTCTGGTCCTGATCCTGATGCAGGAAAGGCGGCCATTGGTGTATGAACTATAAGTTATAATGAGGTTAACCAAAACCGTAGGAGTCCCCGGTTCGAACCTGCACTCTGACATGTGCATTACAAATCCCTGGTTTCCGTGGCAATCTTGTTCGCTGCAATATGCAGACGGTTAGACGCCTGGCGTATAGACCCTTGTAACAATTATTCTTCTTCTTCCAGGAAAGCGGCTGTTAAGAACCACACCAATCAGGATAGGAACTGGCGGTCCTGGATTATACAACAAGGCAGGCGGGGAGATAAATATCTTACACCACTCACACTGGGCTGCATAGATACAATACAAATCTAGTATAATATTGTATGCTTACAATACACTATTTGAGCATACAATTGTAACGAGATGTAATACAATATTCATGATTTCAAAATATTGATCATTATGACACGTTGGAATAGTACAATTTATTATCTTAACATATTGATCATTACGACAACTTGGAATATAAACAATCACTATTTAAACATATTGATCATAATGATAAGTTTGTTTTAGTTGTGAAAGGTATTTCATCCCAGGTGGCGGGTCTCCCGACACAAATCAGCGACACCAAGGATTCAGTTTGAATTGAATGGCGTTGCCACTCCCACACAAGAGTAGGCGCACTTAGGGTCGGCGGGAGATACCTTCAGTTGTAATAGTAATTGAGTCCTGTAGTCCTGTATCATTTACGAAAGGATGGGCAAGTCTATGTACCCTAATTGGCAACACCCTCAACTGTAACATTCATTTGAATAGGTAGAACAATAAACAGTGAGCAGTGCAACGTGAGCCTAACAAAGATGAGTGCTTCCTGAGGTGCTCCCGTTGATAAGAACATACATACATGCATGCATACAATATTAGCAGGCAACGTCTACCATGCACAAGCATGTGACCCGTCCACATTCGCGGCGTTTAAAGAGGTCCCAAACGTCCCTCAGGGGATCTATCGAGAGGCTCAGCCATGAGATGCGAGAAAGCTTGTTGAGTGCTGCGAGTTGAGCCGGCAGGCGCAGGCTGCAGGTCCCAAGGAGGGGGAGTCAGCCCTATGTGGAGGCTATACCCTATTATCGCGCCTGATAACGGGTTGGCGGTTGCTCCCGTCAAATAAAAACGTCAAATTTCTGACAGTACGGTAGTAGCAGGCAACGTCTACCATGCATAAGCACAGTATGTTCAAATAAGTAACAAGAATAAGTAACAATAATAATCCCCTTTAGACTGAACCCCATCGAGATCACCTGGGCCCACCCGGAGGTCTGTCGACCGGCATGGTAACTGGACTCTAGGTGTGATGTAAGCCCGTCCATCGAATACTTACGAGCCGGTTCCCTTAACACCACGTCCTTAGAAGTGTCATTGTGACATATTTTGGAAGTTGAGATTTATTTATTTATCCCCTTTAGCCTATTTGACTACCCCTGGACTGCAACAACATACACACATACTGTAACAAACCCTGGACTGTATAACATACAACACGTATGTAACTGTAACCCCTGTAACCCCTGGACCGTATAACATACACACGTACCGTAGCATAACACAGGCTAAATGGAAAGTCGTATGTTCCAATACTGCTTGAACCTGAATATGTCTTCTTTTTTTTGGGGGGGGGGGGTATAAAGGGGTGAGGGGCCTTTTCTGGGACCCTCAAGGGTTCGGCCCTGAGGGGCCTTAGGGCTCTCTTAATAGCTAAAGCCATAGGCTCCTTTTCTATTAAACTGAAAACACTTATGTGATAGCATTCTGTATGTAATCACAAAGCTGTAGACTAGGGTACTACTAAGCACGCGCGGCAGCGCGGTGCCGCGCTGCCTTTTTGAGCCCCACTGCGCGTTTCGCGCAGTTAACCCCCTATGGGCGCAGCACGCAGTTTTTGCGTTTTTTGCACAAGAAAGCGCTGACCAGTTTGACGTTTGCGCGCTTTAAGCGCTGGCCAATTTGGTAAGAAGTAGTACCCTGCTGTAGACAGTTTGTATACGTGCCTGGGTCAGAAAAATCGGGTTTAAATACATGTCAGGTCCAGGGTACTTCAGGAGGACCCCCGGCTCTGCTGCCTGAGACGCAACCAATTGTATAGCCTGCGTCCTGCGATGCAACGGACCTTTCCTTCTGGTCACCAGACCCTCCCCACGTTTCGTCCTACAACACAAAGGACTCTTTGACGTTGCGTTTGCGACGGAGGACGCAGCATCCTGAACAATCCTGGTCAGGGTCTGGCCTTAGCAACAGGCCAGATGGAAAGTATGTTTCGATACATTTTGAACCTGAACACGTCATTAACTATCAACGCTCATGTGATGGCACTCAGTTTTGTTTTGCAGATCTCCCTCTTCAAGGGGGCTGGAGCCTCTAGGGTTACCCATTTGCCCGTATGTGTGTCTGACCGACCGTCTGACCAAGACCCTGACACGTCCGCCAACGGCCTCGTAACTAACTCGCTACCATTGCCACCTGTCGCTCCGCCGAGAATACTCTCTGCCAATTTCTAGCGTCGCATGCGACGCTGCATAGATCTTGTTTTTTGAAGGTGATTCTTGAAGCACCAGTGCTAAAGAAAGTACCGAGATTACATGGTGGGGTGTGGGATGTGGGATTGTGGGATTGTGGGTTGTGGGATGTGGGAATTTGCCTTGTTGTGGGATGTGGCCTTGCGGGTTGTGGGTTGTGGGATGTGGCCTTGTGGGATGTGGGATGTGGGTTGTGGGATTAAGGGAGACAGTAGTACTGAGCTAGAGTACGGGTGGCTACCTGACCTGGACGTAGCTACCATGGCGGTTGACGGCGACCGCGAGCGCTCAGGCGCACCCGATAGGATTTGAACCCCGGACCTGTTTTGCCGAGACAAATGGTCGACCAGTCAACCAATCGTCGAAACGGGATACGAGTGCTAAAGGATGCACCTTGATGTATTGGGGGACCTCACGCCTCGTAATAAGGCGTACTATTTATTTCTGTACTTTGCTGTATTGAGGGTGCTGCGTTAGAGCCTTCAAAGACACTGGTTCATTTCCTTAGAAAAAAACCTGATATCATTACGTACATTATCATTGGGCTGTTGGCAGTATACCTGCCCAGGCCATTCAGTTTAATGATGTGTCAAGGTCTTGTTTTAGCCACAGGCTAAATGGGAAGTAGTACGTTTCAATACTGGTTGAACCTGAACATGTCTTCAACTGTCAACAACTGTGTGATTGCATTAGTTGGAAGGCCCCTCCCAGTTGTTGTGGAGCGGGCTTGTCTTGGGTCATCAACTGCCTGTTGATGACAATGTCATGTTATGTAACAACCGTCAAGTTGACTACAGATTTTGGAATTGGGACTTGAGATGTGGGACTTGAGACTTGAGAGTTGAGACTGGGGTCAACAACAGCCTGTTGATGACAATGTATTGTTATGTAACAACCGCCAAGCTGACTGCAGATTTGGGACTTGAGACTTGAGACTTGGGTCAACAACGGCCTGTTGATGACACTGTCATGTAATGCACTGCATGTCTACTCACCAGTGAGCTCTGCCACCTGTACTGCTAGCTGTCTAGTGTACTGCTGGCTGGCTTGTCTACTCACCAGTGAGCTCTGCCACCTGTACTGCCGGCTGGCTGGCTGGCTGGCTTGCCTACTAACCAGTGAGCTCTGCCACCCTTACTGCTGGCTATCTTGTGTACTGCTGGCTGGCTGGCTTGTCTACTAACCAGTGAACTCTGCCACCTGTACTGCTTGCTGTCTTGTGTACTGCTGGCTGGGTGGCTTGTCTACTAACCAGTGAGCTCTGCCACCTGTACTGCTAGCTGTCTAGTGTACTGCTGTCTGGGTGGCTTGTCTACTAACCAGTGAGCTCTGCCAACTGTATATGCATAACACGTAGGTGCAAGCTCGGTGCTGCTAAACAGCAGCTCTGCCACCCGTACCCCATTCTCAGGAGATGGAAACGAGAGAGACAGATTATGGTGCACAAGAGACAGTTAGCACTGTGACTAGCACACAGTTGTATGCTGGGTGTTGCTAAACAGCAGCTCTGCCACCTGTATCCCATCCTCAGGAGGTGGGGAAGAGAGAGACAAATAATGGTTTGACAGTTAGCACTGTAACTAGCACGCAGTTGAATGCTCGGTGTTGCTAAACAGCAGCTCTGCCACCTGTACCCCATCCTCAGGAGGTGGGGAAGAGAGAGACGGATAATGGTGTGACATTTAGCCATGTGACCAGCCCGCAGTTGAATGCTTGGTGTTGCTAAACAGCAGCTCTGGCACCTGTATCCCATCCTCAGGAGGTGGGGAAGAGAGAGACGGATACTAGTGTGACAGTTAGCACTGTAACCAGCACATAGTTGTATGCTCGGTGCTGCTAAATAGCAGCTCTACCACCTGTGCCTCATGCTACGCAGATTTAACGAGAGAGGCGGGTACTAGTAAGACAGTTAGCACTGTAACTGGGACACAGGTGTATGCTCGATGCTGCTAAACAGCAGCTCTGTTAACTTTGTCTCAAGCTACGTAAATGGAAGCAAGAGAGAGACGGATAATGGTGTGACAGTTAGCACTGTAACAAGCACGCAGTTGTATGCTTGGTGCTGCTAAACTGCAGCTCTACCACCTGTGCCTCATGCTACGCAGATTTAACGAGAGAGACAGATAATGATGTGACAGTTAGCACTGTGACTAGCACACAGCTGTATGCTAGGCGTTGCTTTACAGCAGCTCTACAACCTGTGCCTCATGCTACGCAGATTTAACGAGAGAGACAGATAATGATGTGACAGTTAGCACTGTGACTAGCACACAGCTGTATGCTAGGCGTTGCTTTACAGCAGCTCTGCCACCTGTATCCTATGCTACGTAGATGGAAACGAGAGAGACAGATAATGGTGTGACAGTTAGCACTGCGACCAGCACACAGTTGTATGCTTGGTGCTGCCAAACAGCAGCTCTGCCACTTATGTCCTATGCTCACCAGCAACCAAAAGAGAGATGGAGAATGGTATGACAGTGGCCACTCTAACCATCATGCACAAGCATGCTGCGAATGTCTTCAATCAGCTCTACCGCCTGTGTCCCAGCCTTCAAAACCAAAAGAGAGATGGAGAATGGTATGACAGTAGCCACTCTAAGCATCATGCACAAGCATGCTGCGAATGTCTACAATCAGCCCTACCACCTGTCTCCCATGATCTCACAAAAACAGAGAGATGGGGAATGGTGTGATAGTAGCCATCTTATCCAGCTTGCCAAACTAAAAGTCATCCATGGACTTGCCCACTCGGATTCTCTGTTGTGTCATGTCCACTTTGCAAAGATTTGCAAAACGTTGCACATAGACATGCACACTTGGATTCTCCTCTGTGTCCTGTGGGCTGGCCTAGCAAGTGTTGTTTGTCCCGGCTAAGTGTGCCTAACTAAAAGTCATCCATGGAATTGCCCACTCGGATTTTCCGGTGCATCATGGCCACTTTGCGAAGATTTTCAAAAGTCGACCATCAACATGCATACTTGGATTCTCCTCTGTGTCCTGTGGGCTGGCCTAGCAAGTGTCGTTTGTCCCGGCAAAGCGTGCCAAACTAAAAGTCATCCATGGACTTGCCCACTCGGATTCTTCGTTGTGTCATGGCCACTGGAAAATGGTTCTCTTGACGCGAAGATTGCGCCATTGCACTTGTAGGACACACGGTTTCATAGTTGCCGACTTTGCCTAGGTGCTTGGGGGTCGGGGAGACGGGGGTCTTGGCTCCCTGCTCATCATGGGTGGGGTGGGGGTGGGGGGGGGGTGGGGGTGGGGTGGGGGGGGGTCAGTGGTCAGATGCACTCGGGCTGAGGTTGTGGCTGCAGTTGGGGTGAAGATTGCGCCATTGCACTTGTAGGACACACGGTTTCATAGTTGCCGACTTTACCCAGGTGCTTGGGGTCGGGGAGACAGGTCTTGGCTCCCTGCTCATCATTGGGGTGTGTTGTGTGTGGTGTGTGTGTGTGTGGGGGGGGGGGGGGGGGGCAGTTGGTCAGATGTAATTGGGCTGAGGTTGTGGTTGCTGCAGTTGGGGTGAAGATAGGGATGCGGATGTGGATGTGATAACACACATTTATGATAGGTCCCCAGCTTAGCCGTGTGCTTGGGGTTGGGGAGACGGGGTCTTGGCTCCCTGCTCATCATGGGGGGGGGCAGTTGGTCAGATGTAATTGGGGTGGGGGTGGGGGTGGGGGGCAGTTTGTCAGATGTAATTGGGGTGGGGGTGGGGGTGGGGGCAGTTGGTCAGATGTAATTGGGTGGGGGTGGGGGTGGGGGCAGTTGGTCAGATGTAATTGGGGTGGGGGTGGGGGGTGGGGGCAGTTGGCTCAGATGTAATTGGGTGGGGGTGGGGTGGGGAGGGCAGTTTGGGTCATATGTAATTGGGGTGGGTGGGGGGTGGGGCAGTTGGTCAGATGTAATTGGGGTGGGGGTGGGGGGTGGGGGCAGTGGGTCAGATGTAATTGGGTGGGGGTGGGGGTGGGGGGCAGTTGGTCAGATGTAATTGGGGGGTGGGGGGGGGTGGGGTGTAATTGGGGTGTGGGTGGTGGTGGGGCAGTTGGTCAGATGTAATTGGGCTGAGGTTGTGGCTGCAGTTGGAGAAGAGGATGAGGATGTGATAACACACAGTTTTAATAGGTCCCTAGCTTAGCCAGGTGCTTGGGGGTCGGGGAGATGGGGGTCTTGGCTCCCTGCTCATCATTGGGTGTGGTGGTGGGTGGGTGGTGGTGGTGGTGGGTGGGTGGTGGGGGGGGGTCAAATGGGTCAGATGTACTGGGGCTGAGGTTGTGCTGCAGTTGAGAGAGGATAGGGATGAGGATGTGGATGTGGATGTGGATGAGCCTCATGGGGGGGTCAGTGGGTCAGATGTACTGGGGCTGAGGTTGTGGCTGCAGTGGGAGAGAGGATAGGGATGAGGATGTGCATGTGGATGTGCCTCATGGGGGGGTCAATGGGTCAGATGTACTGGGGCTGAGGTTGTGGCTGCAGTTGGAGAGAGGATAGGGATGAGGATGAGGATGTGGATGTGGATGTGGATGTGCCTCATGGGGGGGTCAGTGGGTCAGATGTACTGGGGCTGAGGTTGTGGCTGCAGTGGGAGAGAGAATAGGGATGAGGATGTGGATGTGGATGTGGATGTGCCTCATGGGGGGGTCAGTGGGTCAGATGTACTGGGGCTGAGGTTGTGGCTGCAGTTGGAGAGAGGATAGGGATGAGGATGAGGATGTGGATGTGGATGAGCCTCATGGGGGGGTCAGTGGGTCAGATGTACTGGGGCTGAGGTTGTGGCTGCAGTGGGACAGAGGATAGGGATAAGGATGTGGATGTGGATGTGATAATACACAGTAATGATAGGTCCCCAGCTTAGCCATGTGCTCTTGAGTAGGGGCGATGGATTACTTGGTGTATCATGGGGGTGCTCAGTGGGTCGGAGGTAATGAGGATGAGGATGAGGTGTAGCGGATGTGGATGTGGATTGGGGGGGCGGGGGGGGGGGGGGGGGGTCAGTGGGTCGGAGGTAACGAGGATGAGGGTGCGGTGTTGGATGTGGATCGGGGGGGAGGGGGGGGGGGGGGTTCAGTGGGTCAGAGGTAATGAGGATGAGGATACCCTCCATTCATCCCTTCCTCCCTCCCTCTACCCTTTCTTCCTCCTTCCCTCCCTTTCTCCCTCCCTTCACTCTCCTTCCCTCCTGTCCTCCGCCCTTCCATCCCTTCCTCCGCCCCTCCCTCCCTTTTTTCCTCCTTCCCTCTCTTCCTCTTTCCTTCCCTCCCGTTCTCCCTCATTCCCCCTCTTCCTCCTTCCTTCCTCTCCTCCCTTCCTCCGTCCTTCCCTCACTTTTTCCCTCCCCCCCTTCACCGTTTATCCCTCCTCCCCTCTCTTTTTCTGTCCTTCCTTCCCTTCCTCCCTCCTTCCTTTTCTCCCTCCTTCCCTCCTTCTTCCCTCCCTCCCTTCCCCCTCCTTCCCTTCTTCCCTCCATTCCTCCCACCTCCTTCCCTCCCCCCTCCCTCTCTTTACTGGGTTGACTCAATAGGCAGCTACTCACTGGACACCTGTGCATGCTGCCGGAGCCAAACATACTGTCAGTTGGTGCGTTGTGTTTTTCTGATGTTTCATGTTGTTCCTTCCTCCTCCCCCCCCCCCCCCCCCCTGCCAACCCTCCTTCTCTGTACTGGATTAACTCAACACGCAGCTACTCACCGGATACCTGCGCATGCTGACGGAGCCAAACATACTGTCAGTTGGTGCGTTGTGCTTCCCTGTTGTTTCAAGTTGACCCCCCCACCCCACCCCACCCCACCCCACCCCACACACACCCTCCCACCCTCCCACACACCTGCATCCCTCCCTCTCCCCACAACACGCAGCTACTCACCGGATACCTGCGCATGCTGACAGAGCCATACATACTGTCAGTTGGTGCGTTGTGCTTCCCTGTTGTTTCAAGTTCCCCCCCCCCCCCCCCCCCCCAACCCCCCCAACCCTCACCCCACACACACACCCTGCATCCCTCTCTCTCCCCTCAACACACAGCTACTCCCCGAAAACCTGCGCATGTTGACAGAGCCATACATACTGTCAGTTGGTGCGTTGTGCTTCCCTGTTGTTTCAAGTTGTCCCCCCCCCCCCTCCCCACACACACACACTCACTCACCACCCTGCATCCCTCCCTCTCCCCACAACACGCAGCTACTCACCGGGTACCTGCGCATGCTGACGGAGCCAAGCATACTGTCAGTTGGTGCTTTGTTCTTCCCTGTTGTTTTAAGTTGACCCCCCTCCCCCCCCCCCTTCCCCCTTCTTACACACACACACATACCCTCCCTGCATCCCTCCCTCTCCCCTTAACACGCAGCTACTCACCGGGTACCTGCGCATGCTGCCGGAGCCAAACATACTGACAGTTGGTGCGTTGTGCTTCTGCCGGCTTTCTAACCGTCCGTTTTGCTGCCGGCTCTCCAGGCGGGATTGTGGGGTGGGCGTACTTCTGTACTGCTGTGTCACGCGCTGGCCATCAAGCTTCATCATGCTTTGGTGGAGCGAAGCTTGCTGTGGGGCACAGGGGAAGGGTGCAAGTGAATGTGAGCACACTGCAGGGTGGACAGGGAGCAAAGGGAAGTCCTGGTGTATGGGGGGGGGGGGGGGTCTCTTATCATGCTTTGGTACAGTGTAGCTTGCTGATGGGATCAGGGGAAGGGTGCAAGTGAATGTGAGCGCACTGCAGGGTGAACAGGGAGGGAACTCCTGATTTCACCTTGGGGCGTGTAACTAAGCAGACGCCACCCTGGATGGCTTGTGTATAACTATTTAGACATACAGATATAGCTAAAGGCATGGATGCATTGGGGCTCGTGCTTCATCATACTTGGGTGCAGTGTAGCTTGCTAGTGGGCACAGGGGAAGGGGAGAAGTGAACGTGAGCAAACTGCAGGGTGAACAGAGAGCAAATGGAAGTCCTGGTTTAACCTTGGGGTTCGTGTGGGAGCAAAGGGAAGTCCTGGTGCACAGGGGGGGAGGGGGGGGGGGGGGGTTCTTCTCATGCTTTGTACAGTTACCTTGCTGTGGGGTACAGGGGAAGGGAAGAAATGAATGTGGACACACTGCAAGGTGAACAGATAGGGAAGTGTGTGATGCATGGGGGGGGGGGGGGGGGGGGGGCGGTCTTATCATGCTTTGGTACAATGTAGCTTGCTGTGGGGTACAGGGGAAGGGAAGAAGTGAATGTGAGCACACTGGGTGGACAGGTGAGGAGCAAAGGGAGTCCTGGTGAATGGGGGGGGGGGGGGGGCGGGGGCGGGGTCTCATCATACTTGGGTGCAGTTTACCTTGCTGTGGGGTACAAGAAGAGGGAAGAAGTGAACGTGAGCGCACTGCAGGGTAAACAGATAGGGAAGTCCTGACATGCTTCTCGAGGATCGACTCATCTTCTCCTACCCCCACCACCCACCCCTGCATCACTGATATGCATTACCATTCCAACCCACTCAAAGCCAGACCCACAATATCCTGACCTCTCCCTGCCCCTCTCCCCCCCCACCCCCCACCCCCCCCACACACACATCAACCCACCTACACATCCACACATCACCCCCCCCCCCCCCTCCCCCCCCCCCTCCCCACACACACACATCCCCACCCCACCCCACCCCACCCCACACACATCCACACACAGTGCTTCACCATAATACACTCCTGCCAGCTTCAAGATACCGGCGACAAATGTGTGTACTTGATACTCAGTGGCAGAGCAAAGGTCAAAAATTGAGGCAGGTGCGGGGTTCAAACCCCCTTAAGTGCGCTTGGGCCCGTCCGGAGGGTCGTCGACCGGCACGGTAACTGGTATCTAGAGGCGATGTCGGCTCGAGCATCGTATACTTACGATCCAGTTCCCTTAATCCCACTGGGCACGTCCTTAGAGGTCATTGTGACAATTCTTGGATGTTTAAATGTTCAAATTTCCATTCTGTGTTTACTTGATGCCTAGTGGACTGAAAGAAGCTCACATGCTCACATACACTCAACCCACCCCTGCACACATGCTATCCATCCCAACATATTTGCATCCTACCGATGAGCTGCACATGTACTGCACATGTACTGTTAATTGCAGCCTTGCCCTCCGTCCCCTTCCCCCTGCCCGTGACTGCTAAAGCGTTTTCCGTACCGCTTGTTTTCCGACACGCGCTTAGGACTTTATGCTATCGACCTCCTTGAACAGCTAGTCAGGTACCCCCTACCCCCTTCCACTACACCACCCACACCACCCCTGCACACTCTTCAAGATAACGGCAACATCTGTGCACTTGATACTTACACAAACGCTACCCAAGCTTGATACATACATACATACATACATACATACATACATACATACATAAAATACATACATACAAACTACTTGAACAGTTGTTCATGTACCCCCTACTCCCCTCCACAACCTCACCCACCCACCCCATAGTCCAACAACCACATTAAGCCACACGTCTCACGCTCTGCCCTGCCGCTCTCCCTTGCCTATTTTTCATGTGCGACCACACGTCTGAGAACGCACTCAGAGCTCCTTGCTGCAAACCCTTCCTAGCATCTGCGGCATCCCAGCCAGCCCCCCACCACCACCACACCACCACCACACACACACACACGCCACACACACACATCCCATCACCACAATAAGCTGTTCATCTCACCCGCTGCCCTGCCGCTCTCCCCTGCCCATTTTTCATGTGCGACCACACGTCTGAGAACGCACTCAGAGCTCCTTGCTGCAGACCCTGCTTAGCTTCGGCGGCATCCCAGCCAGCCCCACCCACCACCACCCCCACCACCACCACACACACACACGCCACACACACACATCCACAGCTCAACACCACAAAAAGCCGTTCATCTCACCCGCTGCCCTGCCGCTCTCCCCTGCCCATTTTTCATGTGCGACCACACGTCTGAGAACGCACTCAGAGCTCCTTGCTGCAGACCCTGCTTAGCATCGGCAGCATCCCAGCCGGTAGTGAGCAGGTTGGTGGGACCTGCCGCCGCACTGTACTTAGGCAACGCATCTGTTGATTTTCTCATCACCCTCACAAGGGAGTGGAGGGGAGCTTGCCAGGGGAGATCATGGGGGGCGGGGCGACCAGCCTGCGTGGTGTGGTGAGGGAGGCTTGGGAGGTGTGTGAGGTGAGGGAGGTGTGTGAGGTGAGGGAGGTGTGGGAGGCGTGTGAGGTGTGTGAGGTGTGTGGGGTGTGTGAGGTGTGTGGGGTGTGTGAGGTGTGTGAGGTGTGTGAGGTGTGTGGGGTGTGTGAGTTGTGTGTGTGTGTGAGGTGTGTGGGGTGTGAGGTGTGTGGGGTGTGTGAGGTGTGTGAGGTGTGTGAGGTGTGTGGGGTGTATGAGGTGTTACAGGTGTGCATGCATTGACAGATGTGGGGGATGTGGGAGGTGTGCGAGTGCGGGACGTGTATGAGGTAAGGTTAGGGAGGTTTAAGAGGTGTAGGAGGTTAGGGAGGTGTGTGAGGTGTTTGGGGTGTTTGAGGTGTGTGGGGTGTATGAGGTGTGTGAGGTGTTTGGGGTTTTTGAGGTGTGTGGGGTGTGAGGTGTATGAGGTGTCACAGTTGTGCACGCATTGAAAGATGTGGGAGGTGTGTGAGGTGTGGGAGGTGTGGCAGGTGTGTGAGGTGTACAAGGTGTGTGAGGTGTGTGAGGTGTAACAAGTGTGTGAAGGTGTACAAGTGTGTGAGGTGTGTAGGTGTGTGAGGTGTACAAGGTGTGTGAGGTGTGTGAGGTGTGTGAGGTGTACAAGGTGTGTGAGGTGTGTGAGGTGTGTGAGTGCAAGTGTGTGAGGTGTGTGAGGTGTGTGAGGTGTGTGAGGTGTGTGTGTGAGGTGTAGGTGTGTGAGGTGTGTGAGGTGTGTGAGGTGGGTGAGTTGTGTGTGTGTGAGAGGTGTGTGAGGTGTGTAAGGTGTGAGAGTTGTGTGAGGTATATGAGGTTTGGGAGGTGTGTGAGGTGTGTGAGGTGTGGCAGGTGTGTGAGGTGGTGAGTTGTGTGTGTGTGTGAGGTGTGAGGTGGGTGGGGAGGTGTGTGGAGGTGTGTGAGGTGTGTGAGGTGTGTGAGGTGTGTGAGGTGTGTGAGGTGTGTGGGGTGTGTGAGGTGTATGAGGTTTGGGAGGTGTGTGAGGTGTGTGAGAGGTGTGAGAGGTGTGTGAGGTGTGTGAGGTGTGTGGAGTGTGTGAGGTGTGTAAGAGGTGTGTGAGGTGTGTGAGGTGTTTACTGTTGTGCACGCATAGAAAGATGTGTGAGGTGCGTGAGGTGTGTGAGGTGTACGAGCAGCTACAGTTGAGCACGCATTGAAAGATGTGGGGTATGTGGGGGGGGCGGTTGGTGTATGAGGTGTTATTATTGTGCGGGCTTTGAAAGATGTGGGAGGGTTAGGAGAGGGGGAGAGGGAAGTAAACTTATTGCTAGGGCCCATCTTGAAGGTGGGGAGTTGGGGACTATATTCGCATCGCACGCGCACAAGCACAATACGCCCGCACAAGCACGCGTACACGCACAATAAACGTGCACGCGCACAAGCACATTCACTATATCCGCATCACACGCGCACAAGCACATGCACATGCACTACATTCGCATCACACGCGCACAAGCACATGTACTAAATATTGGCATCACACGCGCACAAGCACATGCACTATATATTCACATCACACACACACATGCACTATATCTGCATCACACGCGCACAAGCACATGCACTATACATTCACATCACACACACACATGCACTATATCTGCATCACACGCGCACAAGCACATGCACTATATATTCACATCACACACACACATGCACTATATCTGCATCACACGCGCACAAGCACATGCACTATACATTCACATCACACACACACATGCACTATATCTGCATCACACGCGCACAAGCACATGCACTATATATTCACATCACACACACACATGCACTATATCTGCATCACACGCGCACAAGCACATGCAATATATATTCACATCACACACACACATGCACTATATCTGCATCACACGCGCACAAGCACATGCACTATACATTCACATCACACACACACATGCACTATATCTGCATCACACGCGCACAAGCACATGCACTATATATTCACATCACACACACATGCACTATATCTGCATCACACGCGCACAAGCACATGCACTATATCCGCATCACACGCACACACGCACATGCACTGTATTTGCTTCACACGCGCACAAGCTGCATGCAGGGTGTGGGAAGGCCCTCCCTACCCTACATCCCAAGTCCTTCATATTCCTCGACCTCGCACCAACGCCTTATCCCAACCCAGCCCCCTCCCCCCCCACCCCACCCCACCCCACACACCCCACAACCACCACCACCATAAATCCTCCGACCCAAAATCCTTCAACTTCCTACACCTGGCACCAACAACTTCTCCCAACCCAACCCCTCACCCCACCCCAACCCACCCAACCCAACCACCCCACCACCACCAGTCCACCACCACCATAAATCCATCCCAAGCCCTTCAACTCCAAACACCTTGCACCAACCGTTATCCCCACCCAGCCCCCCATAAATCTTACATCCCAATTCCGTCAACTCCAAACACCTTGCACCAACCGTTATCCCCACCCAGCCCCCCACCCCCAACCCCAACCCCACCTCCACCCCACCCCACCCCAAACACCCCACAACCACCCCAATAAATCTTACATCCCAATTCTGTCAACTCCCTACACCTTGCACCAACACCTTATCCCAACCCAACACCTTATCCCCCCCCCCCCCTCTCAAAACCCCGACCCCCACAAATCCTCCGACCGAAGTCCTTCTACTCCCTACACCTTGCACCAACACCTTATCCCAACCCAGGCCCTAATCCTACCAACACCACACCACAACCATACCCATAAATCTTCCAACCCGAGTCCTTCTACTTCCTACACCTTGCACCAACACCTTATCCTAACCCAGCCCCTCATCCCTCTCACCCACACCCCAGAAATCCTACGACCCTTGTCCTTCAATTCCCAACACCTCGCACACACACACACACGCACACATACACCACACACACACACAACCTCTTAAACCCCTTTCCCCCACCCACTTCACATGTACACCTCCAGCCCTCACCCCCACCCCACCCCAACCCCAACCACTCCCCTTACCTGAACTTAGAGGAGGCTTGGACGCAAGCGCGTTACGAAAGCAATAGCCCAGAGAAATTGAGCGTTCAAGAATGAATGGTTAGCTGCGATACAAGCTTCGCAGTTCTATGTTAGTTCACTATTTCGCTATTTGGCTCTCCTTCCGCCAGAAAAAAACTTGAGAGCAATTCGGCACTAGTTTGGGCCGGTTCAAGGCTAAGGACAAAAGTTCGAACGAGAATTCGGACAAGACGAAATTCGATGGAAGCCCTGCCGAAGACAGTTGGACTGCCTGCTAGCCGTTACTGGACCAGAGGGTATCCCGTAGAGCTTGGTAAATGATGCATGCGCAAGAATAGCGCGTCATCGTTGAGAGGAGATAGGGCGGTCGTTTGGCTGAGGGTGGGAGTTCGACTCTTCAAGTTGACCCCCTGGCTCTGGCTAGTTTGATCCGGGAAGTTCGTACTACAAAATGGGCTCGTAATGAAGTACTGCACGTGGGCTTCGTGCTCCTTTTCATCCAAGAAGTTCGTACCACACGTGGGCTCGTAGTGACCTACTGCACGTGCATGGCAGGATGACTGTGCCGCGTCCCGTCCTCCATCCTCCAGTCCACCTCGACCCCGTCAAGCTGCAGAATCAAGCTGCTGGCAATTGTGGAGTCCAGACGAGTCCAGGGTTGTTCAGAACGCTGCGTCCTGCGTCGCAGATACAACGTCGAAGTGTCCGTTAAGTCCTCAGAGGCAATGTAGGGAGGGTCCATTGCGTCGCAGACGCAGCTGCAGTGGATTGGTCGCGTCGCAGGACGCCGGCTATGGGTCGTCGGTGGGCCCACGCGGTGGGCCCACGCCACCACTCCAGGTCCGCGGGCCCACGCCACCACTCGACAAATGGATCACGCCAAACGCCAGTTATGTTGCTCGCTTATGTTGGCCCAATATTACGTCCCACGCCAATCTACGTTTCACAAGCACTAACCGGCATCACGACTGCCAAGTTTTGACAAGCACCCTAGTCTACAGGGGCGTCCAACTATATTTCCAACCCAACCCTTCATGCCCCTACCCAAGATAGTGGGCACTGGGTAGTGCTTGGGGGGTACTCTGTGACGATACTGGCATGCAGCCGTCCTCATGAATGCCGGCAACTATGTCCATGCATCCTATGGATGGTAGTGTAGAATAATCTCCCCACAGAACATTGTGAACATGGGGTCTGAAAATTTTAGTTCTGTCTCATCAGCAGACGAAGGTTAATGGAGGGGACAAGTGAAAATCAAGAAAATAGCTCAACTTGAGCTCCATGAGATCATTCGGAGGAGCACTCTCACGACATCCGCCTACCCTACACCAGAGGAGGTTGCTAGAGCAGTTAACAGGTACGGTTATGTCCTCACAACCCATGTGAATTCCATGGGTATCCAAACAGACATGGAGAGGAACTTGCCTAACCTGAAATGAATACTACTTGGAGGTTGGAAGTCTGTACATCTTTTTGTACTTTATATTGTTTCTGTACGAGTGCTTTTGTCTTGGGGACAGAGATTTTTTTTTCCAGTGATTATATGATCTATGACTGTCAATAATAATATTTAGTCTTGACATGGCCTCAGCCACCTTCCCCGTGGTTCCATAAATAGAAATCATAGTAGACTGCCTCACCAAATTTATAAAGCCAGTTCTACACATTGCCTTGCAGCTTTCAATATATACACCCGCTCAGTCTTTTAATGTCACGAGTGCATTAGGTATACTGCTCCAGTCTGTGTGTGTCACTGGGAGTACTTGCCATTCTCACCCATCCACAGACAAACACCCACTGACTCTCACTCACACACACCAACTAACACATCAAAATTTAAAATATCGTATGCAACAACACACACCAAATCTATATAATGATATGATCAAATATGTGAATTTCGAGGCCACTCTCTTGACATAAAGACACACCTGGAGTGTGTTTGGCGGAGCCCCCTCTTTAAGGGGGTGGGAGCCCCCAGGGTTACCCATTTGTCTATCTGTGCGTGTGACCGTCTGACCAAGACGAAGCCTGACACGTCAGCCAACAGTCTCGTAACTAACTCCCTTCCGTTGCCCCTGTCGCTCCCTGGCAAACACTCTCTACCATTTTTTAGCGTCGCTTGTGACGCTGCATAGAACTTGTCTGCAAATGCATGCTCTCTACCCCCCCCCCCCCCCCCCACACACACACACACACACACACACACAAGGGAATCTCATACAGAAACACAGCCCCGCCAGTATCCCCCCACCAGCATACAACAACACAAATGATACCAACAATATTTACTCAGTATGCATGCATGAGAGCAAGAGCTGATGCCCACAACATTCATTCACACAAATCTGTGTTGTGCTTGCAAGGATTTATACAAGTTGAGACGTCATTAATCAATGAACTCCTGCTTATCCAAGGATGATGCATTGGACATCCAAGCAACATCCGTATCCAAGGAACCTGCGTTGGACAGCATAGGACTTGAAGAAGTTATGGCACAATTCAGGGCCTTCAGCAAGTCTACAACAACAAGTGCACACAGGTTTGACCATATTCAACACATTACATGGCTATCATCATTTTGAACCATGTTTCCTGACAGGAATCATATTAACAGGCCTGTGCATCCATGTATCCATATTAGTCACCAGAGGATACTATGCAAACACTGATCAAACACGTTGTCCCCCCCCCCCCCCCCCCCCCCCCCCCTTAACATCCGATATTTCTCAAAACACTACACACACAACGACCCCCAATATCCCACCCCACCAAAAATATAACCTCTTCACCCCACACCCCGTACCCTGCATCCCTCTCTCTATTTCCCAATCCCTACACACCACAAACACACACACCACAAACATCACACACACACACCACATGGACCACACACCACACGCAAACCACACACAACACACACAACACCTCAAACCACACACTCCACACACCACACACCACTCACACGCACCCCAAACCCTTCACACCACACACACCCCAGACAACCATACACCCCACACTCCGCAACCCACACCCCATACCCCACACCCCATACCCCACACCCTATACCCCACACCCCACACCCCGCACCCCACTCCCCAAACCCAAAACCCCTACCCCACACCCCGCATCCCGCAACCATACACCCCACACCCCACATACCACACACCATACCCCACACCCCCTAATCTACACATCACACCCTACTAAACCGCACCCCACACCCCGCACCCCGCACCTGCACCCTGCACCCCTCACCCCACACACCGCACCCCACACCACACACACCACACCCAACACAACACACACTACTCACCACACACCACACCCTGCATCCCACAACCCGTACCCCTCATCCCAGAAAACACACACACCACACACAGTCACACACCATATATCCCCCACTATCCACAAATTCCACTCAGATAATACACCCCATAGACCTCATTCGCCGCACCCCACACCCAACTTCCCGCACCCCATACGCCACACCCCACACCCCATATGCCGCACCCCACATCCCACACCCCAAATGCCGCACCCCACATCCCACACCCCAAACCCCACACCGCACACCCCAAACCCCACACTCCACACCCCATACGCAACAAACCACATCCCAAACCCCACACCTCATACAGTCATACCCCATAGGCCTAAATAACCCCACATCCCACACCCCACGCCCCATACGCTGCACCCCACACCGCCGTTGGGTAGGTCTCTCTCATAACTTACTTGAGACTGTTTTTGAAACAGTTTACATACTAGATTTTGTCAAATTGGTCAGCGCGTAAAGCACATAGACCTCAAATTGGTCAGCGCTTTTTAGTGCGAAAAGCGCGCAAACTGTGCGCCCCGCCCACAGGGGGTTTAAAAAACTGTGCGAAACGTGCAGTGGGGCTAAAAAAGCGTGCGCATAATCGCGCTGCCGCGCACGCTTTGTAGTACCCTGGTTCCATCCAGGACACCAGAGCATACATATACTCACATCTCTTGAGTTTGTTAAGCACAATTATTGTGGAATGCTTGATAATTGGATAGCCCGTTTGAGTGATACGATCGGTTTAAAAAAAATGGTTAAAATCGCTTAAACGAAGCGGGGTCGGGGGTTCGACTCCCCCTAAGGTCACCCTGAGTGTTCCAGGTCGTTGTCAACTGCGATGGTACCTTGTCCAGTCGAGGTGGTAGACTGGCGTGTAGAACCTTGTAACAATTATTATTATTAAGACACAGTTAGGAGTGGGAGAGGTGCATGAGAAGGAGGCCGTTGTCTTAGTTGAGGACGAGGGAGCTCCTGAAGCCTAAGCTGATATCTACTCCCACGGCATCTCACCAACCTACTGCCCCGCCCCCATTTCCTAACTCTCCCCTCAGACAGAGAGCAGCCTGAAGGTTGATCAATCAGGTGAACAAACCAACTGTCCCACGTGCAATGCCCTACATATCGAAGGACAGCGGTGGGGTGGGTGTGTGGGGGGGGTAGGGTAGGGTGTCCAACCGCATATCCAGCCAATGCTTGGGGAGACTATTCTTAGATGGCTGTCTTCCACCTCTCATATATCACTTATGAATAGGGTTCGGCTATGTTATATAATATTAGTGAATAAATAATATTATATAACATTATATATAATATTAGTCGGACGAGCCGTCTCACCAGAATTGCAAAATTAATTGAAAAAATAAAATTATTGTGACACTTAAATAATATTACTTAATATTAGTTTTTTAAACACTAATATTAGTTGCCGTTCCCTACTTATGAAACGAGCCAAGTGCCTAAACAATGTATAGATACGTATCCACAGTTGTCAAGTTTTTATATTGGTACCGGTACTCAGCGATGTTTCTTTTTCGGCTATGCACAGCAGCTTCTAGCCAGCTCCATGTGCCAAGCACTGGGTCAAGCACTAAGTTTGCTACTGTAATGGAATACTTGTTGTGCCAGCTTTCAGGCGCAGGTTCCTAGCTAGCTTCAGTTTGAGTCCCATGTTGGAGACGGGGCGGAAGCTACCTTGAAACTGCTACATGGAGCTACAACCAGAAACATTAGTACCGGCATACAATACCGCATCTAGGTATTATTCACATGTTTTCTGATTCACATATATATACATCAAAACTTGTTTATATAATTACTACCATCTCGCCTCAGGCTTAGACGAGAAGCCGACAATAGGGTAAATAGTTAAATCGTATGACTTGCAACTATCTTCCTATTCCAAGTCCCCCCGTGCGATACTCGGAAACCAGGAACTAGTCTAAGCAGATTAGACGATTTAAAGACTTGCCCAGGACCATGGGTGGTAACACTGCTGCATATATATCATTGGGTTAGAATCAGGGTTGTTCTTGGGGACTCCAATATCTGCATATTGAGAGTTGAGACACACCCAGTCCCAAGATCTGCATTTGAGACGCATTTGGGGCTACGCATAGCAGCTTCTAGGCAGCTCCTTTTCACCGTCTTTCAGCCAGACCTGGAGCTAGCTAGTGTGTCTGACAGTTGACATGACAAGCATTCCAACAAAGCTGAAAGCTGTGGGCTTGACCCAGTGGCTGGCTAATGGAGCTGGGTGGACTCTGCTATGCATAGCCCCAAAACGAAACTCTGTATGTGGGCCATCTATTTTTCTTTTCGGTTATGAGCATCAGCTTTTAAGTAGCTCCCTGGGACAGCCACTGATAGTAGTACCAATGTTTAACTCTACCGGAAAGCTGGTTCTGTCAGCTTTTAGTTGCAATTCGTCGCTTTAGGTTTGGCTGGGTAGCAAGTTAGGGGATCTGCCTACAAGCTGCTGCCCGTAGCCGGAAAAAAAAGCTATGGTAGCGTGCACTTTTGATTTCTATGAGCTGAACTTGAAGTTATGAATTTTAATTTGAATTGTTGCACGTCTTTTCAGCCAACCCTGGGCTGCCCGCCGTCTTCAAATTCCTAGTCCCCTTGTGCGATACCCACGGAGACCAGGGATCACACTCTGCATATTAGACGGCTTAAAGACTTGTTCAGGTCCTGAAGTTTAAGTTGTGATTTATGTATTTGTATCCTTTGGTTCTGAAATGAAGCCATACAGAAGACAAATGCGGTGAGTAGCCTACAAGCTGGAGCTGGAGCGGTGAGTAGCCTACAAGCTGGAGCCATTCAATTGCGCTCCAGCTCAATACAGTAACTCCTGAATTTTTTAAACATGTGCATGAAGCTTTCCCAATTCTCGGTATTTGGTCATTTGGAACGAACATGGAGCCTGCGACTAAAACTTGGTGTGCAGATGTAAGTCCTATCATATCGACACAATTGCTATGTTTGGTTGTCTGAAGTGCAGAGCTAGGTTATCCCCAGTCCTAGTACTCACACCCTTACTTGAGGTGGCCAGGTGGGGCGATTCCCTCTAGCCTATATACCAGCCAGTATCCCTGTACTGTAACATACATGCAGCTATACGCACCAGCTTGTATTTATATTCAACCAGATCCTCTTAAGTCCAAACCTCCTGCATATCATTTTATTTTCGGCCAGCACAAAAGACAAATCATATTTGTGTGCATTTACTCTCCTAAAATGTGTCGGCACCACATGATCCACTAAAGAAACTTTGGAACCTGGTCACATACCACAGCTTTATTTTCAGCTTGGATGGAAATACTTAATACGATGTATAAAACAATGCGGTAAGAATCGCACAATCAGATGAGATGATGATTTAATTATATTGTATAATTAAATCATCACTGTAGCACGAACGCAGGGCGTTCGTCGGTAAAACGATTGTTTGGAGTTCAGTTTATCATTAGTGCTTTTTCTTTTAAGCCCTTCCTGCACGATAGGGATGATTGGTGTGTTCCCCCACCACCACCCACCCACCCACCCACCCACCCACCTCAACCCCTAACCCTAGCCCACCCCGCCACTACCCCGTTAGGGGGCGATTTGGGTGGGACTAGCCCCAAGTAACTCCAGTTTTTGGCTGCCCCCTGCAAAGGTAAAGGGTGGCGGTGGGACTAGCCCCAAGCTGAGATTACTGTCCCGTTACCGTCTTGTTTGAAATAATCAGAACTCCAGTTTCTGGCCGCACCCTGCAAAGGTGAAGGGTGACTACGGTACTTGGGCAACCCAAAGGGGGGGGCATAATTGATTCTTGACTATCACACGATCCCTGAGTGGGAATTCTGAGGATGCCATTGTGTGCGCCATAGTGAGAATACCCAATATCCATCTATAATTTAAATCGTGCATTTTATTCATATTTAAGGGGGGAGTGGGGGGGTGGGTGAGAGCTTAACAATGGTCGGTATTTATAGACAATCCCTATTAGTTTATAGAGTAGTTATGAAGATTTTTAACTGTAGTTTCAAAAACTATACGCTAAACTACTCGATCAATAGTCTTGACTCCGTAACAGGGGACTACAAAGCGCGTGCTGTAGCGCGATTTTGCGCACACTTTTTGAGCCCCACTGCGCGTTTCGTGCAGTTTTCTCAACCCCCTGTGGGCGCAGCTCGCAATTTTTGCGCTTTTTGCATAAAAAAGCGCTAGCCAATTTGACGTTTGTGCGCTTTAAGCGCTGACCAATTTGACGAAATGTAGTACCCTGCTCTGTAATGAAACTATTCAAACTACCCCAAAGTACGGTATCCAGACTTCCCCAAACTACTCAGGCTACCCCAAACTACCCCAAAGTATCCAGACTACCCCTTACTATTCAGACTACCCCAAACTACTCAGACTACCCTAAACTACGGTACCTCAAACTATTCAGACCACCCAAAATACTCAGACGACCCCAAACTACTCAGACGACCCCAAACTACTCAGAATACCCCATGGGTTGTTTGAGTAGTACGTGTAAAAACAAATTCCCACCCGCTACTAGATGCGACACCACCCCATCACCCTTTTTGGATCCACTTGGTTAGTCCGGCTGTGAACGTCCCTGTCCAGCCTGTGATACACGGACTCTTCTCACGTAATGTGGCAAGATCTGAAGCTTTCCGGAGTATTACAACTGAAGCGATACAGGGAGACCCCCTATCCCCACTCCTATTCGGTCTGTTCATTGATAGAATTGAATCGTTCCTCCAATCCAAGCTCCCAAATGTAGGGGCTGAGCTTAGGGGAAAGATTCTGCAACTGTTACTTTATGCTGATGACCTAGCTATAATGGCAGAATCCCCGGCAGATATGCAAGCGATGCTTGACTGCCTGAGAGATTTCTGCGAGGCTACTAAGATGGCTGTGAATATAAAGAAAACTGAGATTGTCGTTTTCAACAAACAATTCTGTGATGAGGCCCGCATGGATCCTGATTACAAATTTGTCTATGATGGAGCACAACTTTCTACAAAGTTATCTTTTATCTACTTGGGATCCCTCTTTGTGGATGGTGACTCAAGCAATCGTGCAAAAGCTGCTTTTTCTAGGATGCTCACTAAGGCCCAAAAGGCACACCACATGCTTCGTAGGCGATGCCATACTATGGAGATATACAATATTGATATTCTCACCCACCTGTTTGATTCTCTTGTACAACCTATCCTGAATTTTGGCTGTGAGGTGTGGGCTCCTTCTATTCTGAACAACACACTTATCTCAAATGACCATGCTTGTGAGAAATGGCATAGAGGTATACTTAAACAAATGTTGGGTGTTTGCCAATCTACTACATCTAATATTATCATGGAAGAGCTGGGTAGAACCCCGTTGTGTTTTGCTTGGCTTAAACAAGCTTTGCGCTTCTGGAACAAGACCATACATAAAGAACCTGAGGATCTCATTAGAATGGCTCTTGAGGAATCTTTTGACTCCAACACTGGCTGGGTTCATGACTTGCGTTGTGCTCTCCACAAGCTAGGATCCAGTAAAAACATCAACATTTTGGAGGCTGTCGATGTCGAAGGTATTATGTCTGAAGTTTTTGAGTCATGGAGGTTTAAGTACCCAAGTGACACCAATGCAGTTAGAGACATCCCTGATGAGAGAAGGGTTGGCTTTAAACGCCTCCGATACCAAAAATGGTTCGCAGCCAACAGCAATGATGAGAATGGCTTGATTCCTTTTACATCCGCCTTACATAAGCAGGATCAGATTCGTTCTATAGCACAGTTTAGAATGGGTTCCCATTGGCTGAACACAGAAAGAATGAGGGTGGTGGATAGAGCACACATCCCTCGCTCAATGAGACACTGTCAAATGTGTGGGTTCCAAAAAACTGAGGATGAAATGCATATGTTTGAGTGCCCTTTTTATAATGATATTCGCCTCCGCTACCAGAATCTGTTTACAGATATTTATAGGCATGTCCATGAGGATACCGACTTAACCGTATGGAATGTGGAATTCTGCGATTCCACATTCAGAACCTTTATGAATGGAAATGGCACTAAGTCTTTTTGGAGCAACCTAGCCGACTATCTTTCTACTTGTAGAAGAGCAAGACAGGAAGCCCTGGACTGCTTAGTGGCACCGTAATTTATTATCCCTTTTTTTTCTTCTTGAGACTTCTCATTTGTTAGCTTCTTACCTCCGCCACTGTAAGTGGTTGAGATCTGGGTCCTGCTCTAAGGGGTTTAATACCTACGCCACCAAAACGGTGGTTGGGAGTTTGGTTTGTTTGTCCTCGACACACCCCTGATGTAATGGGGTTTTTTGCTTTGTGGGTGCTTTTTCTTTTTGTTTAAAGCACAGAGTCTCATACACCCTCGCGGTGTCAAGTAGACTTTAACATGTAATGTAATGTAATGTAATGTAATGTAAGGGAATGGACTGGAGGGTTACAATCGGGTTATATGCGAGATAGGTGTCGGGCAGTGGAGCCCGACATATGAAGGAGATGGCGGCAGTACATCAGGGTACTGGCGCCGCTGGGTGCAAGCCCTATTGGGCAGAAGCACTACAGCACGTGCAGCCAGGCGGGAAGCCTGGCGCTCTAGGACACTCTAGCAGGACCGGGAGAACCGGTCAATAACAAGATCGGCATCCTTTACTAGGATCAACACACGTTCATGCTGTTTGATCGCAGGAGCCAGGACGGTCAGGCACGCCCCCCTCTTCGTTAGCAACTCCGTGTCCAGGATGATCTCATTGTCAACACTGAGCCCGGAGGAGGGGGGGGGGGGGCTATGGGGGGGGGGGGGGGGCTGCACCACAGCCAAAACCCTAATACAGGGATGGCCGGGAGGAAGGTGCATCTACTCTCCACTCTTAATTTGATGTAGGATGAATATTTATATGTATATCAAGCTCTGACTTTGCTGAAAAGTTTGGAGAGGAGTGGACCAAACTCTCATCTAGGCCCCCAAACATTGGCAAAAAAGGGGGGCACTTTTTTTTGCAGGGAAATGTTTATTTTTATTTTTACAATTATTTTCTTAGTATTAATTAGTTTTACAGTTAGTTAATTTTAAAAGTTGAAACCTAAGTTGAATAGCTGTAACTTATCAAACCCGTTATATTTTAGTAGGATATGACGCACAGATCAAACCTGGAACTGTTTTTACTGCATATTACTAAAATATGGCCCACATTTGGTAGATTTTTTGACAAACATTTACAAAGCTCCCCTTCGGATTTCAGATATAGCGGCCGTCTTTATTCCCTAAAAAACACAGCAAAAATCTATAAGCCGCATCTATTTTGCGACCAGCTTCTCGGTCACTTGTTTGCGACCAGCTTCTCGGTCACTTGGCAGACCAATGCCCCATACACATATGAATACCATGTGATGCCTATTGGGAGTATTTATTACAAATGGGGCGCACAGTACACTGATTTCATGATCTTAGACACCCATGTTGCCCATCAAGATCAAGCTATACGGTTTGGGCCAGGACTATTTTTTGAAGGCTTGGATACCTCCGTTAGGTGCCCCCCCCAAAGCTGTCAAAAAATGGCCGATCGGGCCATGCAGTTTTGTGATACAACAGGCAGAGCCAGTCCAGTCAAAAGTACGAAAATATATGCAACATAGCCACATGGGCTCGCGCCAAAGTCCAAGGTTTGCAGTTGTGGTACAAGGTCGGTTCCTAGCCTCCGAACTCGGCGAAACAGGTCCTGATAGTGGACCACCACGCTTCAGATATGCCTTGTGGATAGTCGATACGAGCAGGAGCTTCTAGGCAGCTCCCCTGGCTTGCTAATCAGCCGAACATAAAGCAACCAATGCTCATTGAAGCTGACGTAGTCAGCTGTCTAGCGCTGCTGAAATTGTGAGGCTTAGCCCAGTGGCTGGCTCAGGGAGCTGCCTAGAAGCTGCTGCTAGTGGCCGAAAAGAAAAACAGTACAGGCCACCGGGTCTTCAAGCTTTGCAGTACGCAAATTGCATATCATGACGAGGCAAGGTGCACACATAGCACAGCAGTACGCAAATTGCATATCATGACAAGGCAAGGTGCACACATAGCACAGCAGTACGCAAATTGCATATCATGACGAGGCAAGGTGCACACATAGCACAGCAGTACGCAAATTGCATATCATGACGAGGCAAGGTGCATTAGAAACAAATTGTATGTATACCAGGGTACTTCAAATGGCCAAATTGGCCAGCGCTTTAGCGCACTTACGCGCAAAAAAACTGCGCTGTGTAGAGCAAAAAGCGCAAAAATTGCTTGCTGCGCCCACGGGGGGGTGCAAAAAACTGAGCAAAAAGCGCAGAGGGGGCCAAAAAGTCAGCGCTCAAAAGCGCGCGCTTTGAATTACCCTGATCATGACGGGGCAAGGTGCATTAGAAACAAATTGTATGTATACTACCCCAACACGTTTCAAGAATCGGGCCATTACAGACCTAGTTATAGAGTGTTTAAAGGGGGTTTACAGTTGACTGTAAACTTTGTTATAGAGTATAGTTACAGACTTCGCAAACCCTATTTAAACCCCCTATAAAAGCTCGGTATTTTTGCCACCTACATACAGGGGGAAGAGGCAGCAGTCGATAGCATCTGGGGGTTTAGGAAGTAAGGATGGAGGGCAGAGGCGGAAAGAAGGGGAGGGAGGGGGAGGGGATGAGGGGAGCATGAGTGGTATGGAGGGAAGGGGACGATGGGAGGGGTGGGGTGGCGGTGGTGGGTGGTGGTAGGAGGGGGATGTTTGAAGAAACGAAGGCAGTCCATGGTAGCAGTCAATGACACCTAAATACAGACATGCTCAGTTATATAAAACCTTGTAGACTTGCATTACAGACCTCTGCAATCCTTCTGTAACTAGGTCGACAACCCCTTTGTAACTAGGTCGATAACCCCTCTATAACTAGATCTACAACCCCTCTGTAACTAGGTATGTAATCCCTCTGCAACCAGGTCAGCAATCTTTCTAGCATATCTATTAATCTATCAACCTAGCTAACAATGTTCGATACCTAATATTAGCGCCTAAAATCGACAAAGCGAAGTAAATAAGGAATGCACAATAAAATTTCTTCTGATTTTGACAGCTTAGCAGTAGACTACGGGAGATAGCTGACAGAGAAGGAGCGGCTCAGGATATTGGCCGACCTACACAAGCCTCGTAAGTAGGGAACGGCAAATCATATAAAGTTGACCAAAGACGAGTATGATATCACATGATATCATACAAAAATCATATGATTTAATATCATATGATATGATGGCCCGGGCCAAAGTTACCTAGTCAGACCACCGGCATCATGTCATCATATGATATCATATGATATCATATTGCCGACCCCTACTTGTGAGCCCCTCGTCTCATATGTAGGGATCAGCATATCATATGATGTTGACCAAAGTCGAGTATGATATCATATGATATCATACAACTTGCATCATATGATACTACATATACAAGTTAACTCTGGCCTAGTCAGACTGCTGGCATCATATGATATCATATTGCCGTTCCCTACTAATCAGTAGTTAACTATGGGAGATGGCTGACAGAGAAGGAGCGGCCCAGGATATTGGCCAACCTACACAAGCCCCGTAAGCCCCTCGTCTCATATGTAGGGATCGGCATATCATATGATGCTGACCATAGTCGAGTATGAAATCATATGATATCATACAAATTGCATCAAATGATATTGTATATAATTGGCAACTTTGGCCTAGTCAGACTGCCGGCATCATATGATATCATATAATGACATGATATCATATGATGCCATGTTGCCGTTCCCTACTCATATGTGCTCTCGTAAGAATCTGTCCAGTGTCAATAAGTCTTATAATTGTTATACAGTATATAATGTTCCGTTTTTTTTGTTATTTGAAGTGAGACCTGAAAAAGGAGTTTGTGACATACAAACAAACAAACCCACCCAAAAACAGTTCTGACAGGCTAATACCTCAATCAAAAATCTTGAGATTTTCTTCATTCAGCCCCGTGAGCCACCCGTCTCACCACCATGGGCTTACGCATGTTCAGCAGGCGGTAGTGCACTACGCAACATGAGCTCTACCTCGATATGCCCGTTTTCTGCACCTTCCTTAATTGCCTCTCCATCCCAGCACTCAGCTCGGGCAGCATGCCCCACACCACCCAGGCTTATGCATGTGCATCAGGCGGTAGTGCACTACGCAACATGCGCTCTACCTCGATATGCCCGTTTTCTGCAGCTTCCTTAATTGCCTCTCCATCCCAGCACTCAGCTCGGGCAGCATGCCCCACACCACCATGGGCTTATGCATGTGCATCAGGCGGTAGTGCACTACGCAACATGAGCTCTACCTCGATATGCCTGTTTTCTGCAGCTTCCTTAATTGCCTCTCTATCCCAGCACTCAGCTCGGGCAGCATGCCCCACATCACCATGGGCTTGCGCATGTGCATCAGGCGGTAGTGCACTACGCAACATGCGCTCTACCTCAATGTGCCCATTTTCTGCAGCTTCCTTAATTGCCTCTCCATCCCAGCACTCAGCTCGGGCAGCATGCCCCACACCACCATAGGCTTGCGCATGTGCATCAGGCGGTAGTGCACTACGCAACATGCGCTCTACCTCAATGTGCCCGTTTTCTGCAGCTTCCTTAGTTGCCTCTCTATCCCAGCACTCAGCTCGGGCAGCATGCCCCACACCACCATGGGCTTGCGCATGTGCATCAGGCGGTAGTGCACTACGCAACATGAGCTCTACCTCAATGTGCCCATTTTCTGCAGCTTCCTTAATTGCCTCTCCATCCCAGCACTCAGCTCGGGGAGCATGCCCCACACCACCATAGGCTTGCGCATGTGCATCAGGCGGTAGTGCACTACGCAACATGCGCTCTACCTCAATGTGCCCGTCTTCTGCAGCTTCCTTAATTGCCTCTCCATCCCAGCACTCAGCTCGGGCAGCATGCCCCACACCACCACGGGCTTACGCATGTGCATTAGGCGGTAGTGCACTACGCAACATGCGCTCTACCTCAATGTGCCCCTTTTCTGCAGCTTCCTTAATTGCCTCTCTATCCCAGCACTCAGCTCGGGCAGCATGCCCCACACAACCATGGGCTTGCGCATGTGCATCAGGCGGTAGTGCACTACGCAACATGCGCTCTACCTCAATGTGCCCATATTCTGCAGCTTCCTTAATTGCCTCTCCATCCCAGCACTCAGCTCGGGCAGCATGCCCGACACCACCACGGGCTTACGCATGTGCATCAGGCGGTAGTGCACCACGCAACATGAGCTCCACCTCGATGTGCCCGTTTTCTGCAGCTTCCCTAATTGACTCTCCATCCCAGCAATCAGCTCGGGGAGCATGCTGTGGGGCATGCAGCAACATGTGCACTACATCGATGTGGCCATGCCTTGCTGCTTCCAAAAGTGCAAATCCATCTTGGCAATCAGCACGGGCAGCATGCTGTGGGGCATCGAGCAACACGCGCACTACCTCAGTGTGGCCACCCATTGCTGCATCCACAAGTGCTCTTCCATCATCACAATCCGCACGGGCAGCATGCTGTGGGGCTTGCAGCAATAACCGCACTATATCGGTGTAGCCACGCTGTGCTGCACACTCAAGTGCACAACCATTTTGGCAATCAGCACGAGCAGCATGCTGTGGGGCATCGAGCAACACACGAATTAACTCGATGTGGCCATCAATTGCTGCATGCACAAGTAAACTCCCATCTTGCAAATCAGCATGGGGAGCGTGTTTTGGAGCATGTAGCAATGCACGCACTACCTCACTGTGACCTCTATTAGCTGCAATCAGAAGTGCACGCCCATCTTGCAAATCAGCATGGGGAGCGTGTTTTGGAGCATGTAGCAGTGCGCGCACTACCTCCCCGTAACCTTCTTCGGCTGCAATCAGAAGTGCTCGTCCATCTTGCAAATCAGCATGGGGAGCATGTTTCAGGGCATGCAGCAACATGCTCACAGCCTCGCTGTGACCATTCTCTGCTGCTTCCACGAGTGCCAGCCCTTTCTGACAATTGGGAAGAGGAGCATGTCGAGGGGCATCAAGCAACATGCGTACTACCTCGCTGTGGCCATTCATCGCTGCACTCACAAGCACCCAACCATTTTGACAATTCGCTCGGGCAGCATGCCGTGGGGCATCAAGCAACAGGCGCACTATCTCCTTGTGCCCATTTGCAGCTGCACCCACGAGTGCGTCTCCACCCAGCAAATTAGCCCAGGCTGCATGTCGTGGGGCTTCAAGCACAGGCGCACTACCTCCTTGTGGCCGGATAACGCTGCTTGTATAAGTACCTCTCCATTTCGACAATTCGCTCGGGCAGCATGCCGTGGGGCATGCATCAATATGCGCACCACCTCGCTGTGGCCACGCTTTGTTGCATACACAAGTGCGTCACTATTTTGACTGTCCGCACGAGCTGCATGCTTTGGGGCATTAAGTAAAATATGCACAACCTCAATGCGGTTACTCGCAGCTGCTTCCACAAGTGCTAGCCCCCAGTACCACCATCATCACCAGCACAATCCGCATGGGCAGCATCTTGGGGGGCTTCTAGCAGTAAACGCACAGTTTCAATGTGGCCACCCGCTGCAGCCTCTAAAAGTGCCTCTCCATCTCGACAATCAGCACGGGCAGCATGCTGTGGGGCTTCTAGCAACAGACGCACTATATCACTGCGGCCGCCCATGGCTGCTTTCACAAGTGCTAGCCCGTCCAGACAATCAGCTCGGGCAGCATGCTGTGGGGCTTCAAGCAACAGACGCACTACATCACCGTGGCCGGCCATGGCTGCTTTCACAAGAGCTAGCCCATCCAGACAATCAGCTCGGGCAGCATGCTGCGGGGCTTCAAGCAACAGACGCACTACATCACTGTGGCCAGCCACGGCTACTTTCACAAGTGCTAACTCGTCCAGAGAATCAGCACGGGCAGCATGCTGTGGGGCTGCAAGCAAAGTACGCACTACATCACTGTGGCCAGCGATGGCTGCTACCTCAAGTGCTAGCCCGTCCAGAGAATCAGCGCGGGCAGCATGCTGTGGAGCTTCAAGCAGCAGACACACTGCCTCATTGTGGCCACGCGATGAGGCTTCTACAAGCACTCGTCCGTTTCTACAATCCGCACGGGCAGCATGCAGTGGAGCATGTAGCAAAAGACCCACTATTTCACTTTGGCCAACACTTGCTGCACGCATGAGCAAATGTCCATTTCGGTAATCAGCACGTGCAGCATGCTGTGGGGCATGAAGCATCAGGCGCACTACCTCACTGTAGCCGCGTTCTAGTGCAAACTCCACTCTGCCTTCTGGAGAATCTGCATGGGCAGCATGATGTGGGGCTTCAAGCAACATCCGCACGATCTCGCTGTTGCCTCTATCTGCTGCAGCCCAAAGTGCATCTCCACCTCTGCAATCAGCATGGGCAGCAAGCAGGGGTGCCTCAAGAAGGCTCCTAGCCAAGTCTGCTCGCCCAATGAAGAGCTGCATTCGAGTCGTCCAAGGATCTTGGCCTGGAAACGAGCTGACGAGCCACATCAAGCTTGCGACGTTCGAGGGCACGTAAGAGGGCAGCCGCCATGCCTCCCTTCTGTCTGAGGATTAGCATCTCGGCGAGGTTGTCCTTCACGATCGAGCGCCAGAGGCGGCAAACAGTGGAGATGTCGCATATTGGGGCCTCCAGGCTACTGGCGTGCAACAATATTTTAGTCACGACTTCGGCGGGAAGATGGGGAGGAGACGCCATTGAGCATCTGCAGAACAATTGCTCGGACGGGCACATCTGCTCTAGTGCTCTTATTCCCTGGGTGTTCAGGCCCCCCCGATGATGGCTGATGGCCCCATGATGGCTGCCCCAGGAGGCCAGGGCACGGCACGTTCCGAAAACCCCGAGCCATGATGATGTCACTTGCGCGCATTGATCATGTCCATCTAAACGCGCACTTTACTATTACATGAACCCCGTATGCATAATATGGATCCCAAACCCATATCGATCACAAGTTTTCTCACTGAGCGTGTTGAGTCCTATGCGAGCCTATAGACAGACTTGGACAAGGAACTCCAGTGCGAGCTTCGAGGAGCTCCATGACGCGCAATGATCTAAACGCTTAATAGTACCTCATTCTGGTGGCTGCTAGCCGCTTGCCACTGGTGCGAGACGAAGAACCAGTAGTCGGGGAAAATACGAATCCCCCCTTGCAGTGGAATTCGTCACGATGCGGGGTCTAATTTCGTGATGCAACTGCTCGTAATATCTATCCAAAGCATGAAAATTCATTGTCAGCACCTGTTTCGCTGAGATCGTGGGCCAGGAACCGACTTTGTACCACAACAGCCAACCTTGGACCTTGGGGTGAGCCCATGTGGCTTCGTGAAGATACAGGTTTTGAACTCTTGATGCACTCATGGTATGAAGTGCTTTATGTCGAGGTAGGAGGCACTACTAACCAACAATATTTGCTTTCAGATAGCGTAATCAACCCTGGATTGGGACACCGGCTGGTAATTTAGCAGATACCAGGCAACAAGACTAAGACTGTATTTAGTGTGGACACCCCACAGTAGCCTCCAACTCACTTCCAAAGCTAAAGCTAATGCAATAAAGATGCATGTTGCACATTTGGGGCCAAGCATCACGACCTCAAGAGGAAAGCCTTCAAAGCGGGTCTATGATCGAGGTCTATTACCATGCCTGCATGCATGTATATGTTAATTAACATGCATGTACCAGTGGGGTTGCCAATGTAGCTGCTAGCCATCTCCCACCTCCACCCGCCCTGGTCCTGGGTTTTGGTCTGGGATACAGAATGGGTAACGCCCTTGTATGTACCCACACCATCGAGATATTCCCCCTTTTAAAACTGAAAATACATAACGCACGCCCCCTTCCCTTCCCTACTCTATATATACCCCCCCACCCCCACCCACACCCACACCCACACCCACACCCACCACACACAAACTCACACAGGACCTACATGATCCCCTGCTTTCCCCTAAATCCTGCTGCCTCCCATCCCCATCACTTTGACACACATTATATTTCTCCCCTCTGCCCCCCCCCCCCCCCCCCCCACACACACACACCCCTCCCCGCACCACAGACGAAGACACGTACACCCCTTCCCCTACCTCTACCCCTTCACTTCAGCAGCCCCCCACCCTGTATCACACACGCATACCATTCCAACCCACCCCAAGAAAGACCCACAGTATCCTCTTCATTCCCCAAACTCTTCCTGCCCCTCAACCACCCACACCCACACAAACACAGCCATCCCCATCCAGGGTGGGCCACTCTCGACCCTTCCCCAAGAACCTGCGAACGCTTGCATAGCTACCAACCCCGCAGAGAAAACCGGACATGCGCGATCGCAAAGCTACATACCTGAAGCTTGTTCTCCGCGCTCGGTTGCCCAGTCGGGCCAGTGGTGTTGACCGGAGATCCATTTATCACCACTGGAAGGTATCATTGAGCAAGATTCGCGTAACAGTTGCAACAGCTTCTGCTACTGTGGGGCGGTAGTCAAAAGTCATCAGAAATCCTGTTGCTGCTTGCACAAGTCAAAGTATGGGCCACCCCTATTAGAAGGTCAATCATACAGCTTTAGCCCCCTTTTTTAATTGGGGTCTTTAAAAAAGGGGGGTAAAGAGTTTTTCCTTTATTTACAGGACCCTAAGTCGAGGAAGGACCTCCATGGGGTCAACTCTGTCACGCACTCACTATTTGCATCAACGGCGCTGCAGGTATTTTGAGTCCTATTAAGTTTCAAGTCTGTAGTACAGTACCGCAGGCAATTTTCTGTGTCCGCCATTTGGTTTCAGAGACCCTTCACGGGGGGGATATTCCGGTATGTGTATATGCATACAAATGTTTCCCTGCATTTATTATGCATGTCTGCATGTATATATGCATGTCTTGCTTGCAACCTGACTGCCGTGTCTACTGTATCTTGAGACATAACCGATGATGGAAAGTAATGGTGGGGCATGGTATAAAGAGAGCCCCGTCTTCAGGCGGTAGGGAACGGGCTGCTACTTCACTTGGACAAAGCTATTCGAACCCGGCACCTTTGTCGTTCAAGGAGCTCTGCCATTGAGCCATTCTTCGAAACGGAGATTATATAACTGGTATAAATGCAAGCCCATGCGTGTGTGTCTGGTTTCTGTTGGGTTGGGTCCTCTAAATTGAAATTGATATTGAAATTGTTACATCCGTGTAATACATTCACTCACAGGACGTGAAGTTAAGGACACCATAGCGTAAGCCGGAGCTAGCTATAGTCACCGTGGATCCTCTTATAATTGTTACAAGGTTCTATATGCCAGGTTTGGGGTCTAACCGTCTGCACATTGCAGCGAACATTTACCCCCCGTGCGAGAACCACGGCAACCAGGGATTTCTAGTGCACATGTCGGAGTGCAGATTCGAACAGGGGACTCCGGTTGTGGTGACCATTCTAACCCGTGCACCACTCGGGAAGGTAAGGTCCTCTAAGCAGTGTAGACCAGCTACCAGCGGGGATGTTGCCATAGCGCGTGCCCTTGGGGTCATAAGTGATTTTTTGTTCGGCCCTCCTCTCTTGTGTTTGTTGGGCTTCGTGCTCTGGATTGCCGACCTTGGCATCCCTCCCCTAACAGCTCTCCTTTCCACTTCTAGTTTGTTTCCTTTTTTATTGTTCTTAGTTTGTATTTCAGGTTCGTGGGGGTGCCTAAAAAAACCTCATGCGCCCTGTCATAAAATTTGATGTTCAGCAGGCTGTGCTGCTGTTATGTCTCGGCGACGAATTGTGAGTTAATGTAACGAATCCTCCCTCTCAGTCAACCAAGGTAATGGTAACTTCTAGTGGGGCGTGGGATTAAGGGAGCCCTGTCTTGCGGCGGTAGAGAACGGGCTGCTACTTTGCCTGGACAGTGCTCCCATAGCGGTTGGTAGCTACCGCGCAAACTTAAGCGCACACGCAGGGATTAGAACCCCGCACCTCCTGCCTAATTTCAACGGACGCAATTATAGCGCCAGTTGTCAGTTGATGTCAGTTGACATTATTGGACTATAAAGAATATATATATTGTTCAGTAGGGAGTTTTACATCTTCTTTCGGTTTCTCGAGTCCGACTTTAGGGCGGTGTTGTTTCACTGCTAGGACATGAGCCCCTTTTTTTATATAAATCCCCTTGTCATCTTTATTTTAAATCATGTATGTATGTATGTATGTATGTATGAATGTTACAGTCCAGGGGGAGGCCAAATAGCCTCAAGGGACTTACCCAACCGTGTAGGAACTAGGAAGGGCTTAAAAAGAAAAAGCACTGATGAACTGAACCCCAAGCGATCGATTTACCGAAATGATGCAATGAAATCAAACCGAACACTGAGCATGAAGTCACCAATTCGCCAGGAAATTGATTGCTTTTGATTGTTTTTGTTAACGATTACATTTTCCTGGTAATTTATTTTACTGCTCAAGACGGCGAGCACCAAAATTTCGCTCTTGCACTCAAAAGCGCTGAACAATTTGACGTTTGTGCGCTTTAAGCGCTGGCCAATTTGGCAAGAAGTAGTACCCAGATGTCATCTAGTACGTCTCATCAAGTGTTCGTTTTAATTAGACCCTCCAGATATTCTATCAGTGGCTATCTGGGGCGTTTCACGTATACAACGGAGATATGGGAGGGTCTACATTCCAGCCACGTTTGAACGTCTCTCACGTCTAAAACACAGATTTGGCTCATGATACCGTTACGCAGATTTTGAAAAAGATAGAACTAGACAATCGTATAATTTGTACTCTTGAACAACCCTCTTAAGGGCCCAGTTCCAGGCTAGGTAACCTTCCACACTCTGAACACATTTCAGGGATGGTCAGACAAATGGTAGGTAGTGTCCACCGTGTCTATGATACACGCTGAATTGGGCCAACGTTCTGGCTTTAACATGCACTGCGGACACTATCAGGGGCCCAGCTCAAGACTAGGTAGGCTTCCACACTCTAACGAATTGTGACAGATGGTCAGGCTAAGGGAACGTAGTGCTGACTGCGTCTACGGTAGGCTCTGAATTGGGCCAACATTCTGGCTTCAACGTACCCTGCCAACGCTATCAGGGGCCTAGCTCAAGACTAGGTAGGCTTCCATACTTTAACGAATTGTGACAGGTGGCCAGACAAAGCGTAGGTAGTGTTGACTGCGTCTACGGTAGGCTCTGAATTGGCCAGCGTGCCTGGTTTGAGCACAAAGCAAGCGTTCATGATTTGTGCAAAGGCAGCTTGTATGTCTTTGTTGTCCTTCGGTGTGAGTGTTGTGTTGAAGTCGAGCAGCAGAGGTCGCATCAAGTAGAGCACCTAGGAAGGACGTGCAGTGGGAGGTGGTTGAGGGTGAGTGGGGTTGGTGGAAAAGAAGTGGGCAGTGTGTGTGTGTGTGTGTGTGTAAGTGAGGTGGGCAGTGTGTGTTTGTGTGTGTGTGTGTGTGGAAGAGACGTGGTGTTGAAGTCAAGCAGCAGGGGTCGCATCGAATAGAGCATCTGGGAAGGACGTGCAGTGGGAGGTGGTCGAGGGTGAGTGGGTTGGTGGAAGAGGGTGGGTTTGGTGGAGGAGGGCGAGTGTGAGGTGGTAGAGGGTGAGAGGGGGTGGTGGACGAGAGGTGGCAGTACGTGCAGTGAAGGGCGGTTGAGGGTGAGTGAGGTTGGTGGAGGAGAGGTGGCAAAGAGTTAGCTGAGAGGTGGAAGAGAGTGGGGTTGGTGGAGGAGGGTGAGTGAGAGGTGGTAGAGGACGAGAGGGGGTGGTGGACGAGAGGTGGCAGTACGTGTAGTGGGTGGTGGTTGAGGGTGAGAGGGGGTGGAGGAGGAGAGGTGGCAAAGAGTTAGCTGAGAGGTGGAAGAGAGTGGGGTTGGTGGAGGAGGGTGAGTGGGAGGTGGTAGAGGGTGAGAGGTGGTGGTGGACGAGAGGTGACGGTAGGCTTAGTGAGAGGTGGTTGAGGGTGAGTGGGGTTGGTGGAGGAGGGTGAGTGGGAGGTGGTAGAGGGTGAGAGGGATTGGTAGACGAGAGGTGACAGTAGGCTTAGTGGGAGGTGGTTGAGGGTGAGTGGGGTTGGTGGAGGAGGGCGAGAGAGAGGTGGTAGAGGGTGAGAGGGGGTGGTGGACGAGAGGTGGCAGTACGTGTAGTGGGGGGTGGTTGAGGGTGAGAGGGGTTTGTGGAAGAGAGGTGGCAAAGAGTTAGCTGAGAGGTGGAAGAGAGTGGGGTTGGTGGAGGGTGAGAGGGGGTGGTGGACGAGAGGTGACAGTAGGCTTAGTGGGAGGTGGTTGAGGGTGAGTGGGGTTGTTGGAAGAGAGGTGGCAAAGAGTTAGATGAGAGGTGGGAGAGAGTGGGATTGATGGAGGAGGGTGAGTGGGAGGTGGTACTGGGTGAGAGGGGGTGGTGGGCGAGAGGTGGCAGTACGTGCACTGGGTGGTGGTTGAGGGTGAGAGGTGGTGGTGGAGGAGAGGTGGCAAAGAGTTAGCTGAGAGGTGGAAGAGAGTGGGGTTGGTGGAGGAGGGTGAGTGAGAAGTGGAAGAGAGTGGGGTTGGTGGAAGATAGGCGGGCAGTGTGTGTGTGTGAAAAAGACATGGTGTTGAAGTCGAGCAGCAGGGGTTGCATCAAGTAGAGCTCCTTGGAAGGACGTGTAGTGGGGCTGTGGGAGGTGGTCGAGGGTGAGTGGGGTGGGTGGAAGAGAGGTGGTAGAGGGGTGAGGTGGGGTGGGATAGGGGAGGGATGGGGGTGAGGTTGGCGGAAGAGGGGGAGAGGAAGGGTGGCAGGGAGGCGTAAGACAGTGCGGCTGGTTGAAAAAAGCTGGAAGAGAGGTGCTTAAGGGTTAGGGTGTGGTGGGTGGAAGAGTGGTGGTAGGGGTGGTGTGGGGTGGGGAGGGGAAGAGAGGTGCTTAAGGGTTAGGGGGTGGTGGGTGGAGGAGTGGTGGTAGCGAGAAGGAAGATATTCTACCAGATTCAAGGTGCACTGGGTTTCTTTAGGTTAGGCTGAATAGCCCGACCACACAGTGTCTTTTGGGGCTACACATAGCAGCTTCCACCCAGCTCCATTAGCCAGACACTAGGTCAAGCCCCAAGATTTCAGCTACATTGGAATTCCTGTCATGTTAGCTTTCTGACGCACTAGCTAGCTTCAGGTTTGGCTCAAGGACGGGGGAAAGGAGCTACCTAGAAGCTGCTACTCGTAGCCCCCAAAAGAATAAGTGTCCGACACGAGAGCTGCCTTGAAGCTTTCATGTACAGCGAAACATAAAATTAGTATCAGCCACGTACACACCTGTACATCCTTGTACTTCTCCAGCTCTTGGTACAGCTCCCCTGCATCTGCCCTCCAAGCAAACATTGATGTTGAACCCCCCTGCTGTCCAAGGCCCCCCAGCTGTCCAAAGCCTCCCTGCTGTCCAAGGCCCCCCTCAAAGCTACCACCTCGAGGGCCTGCCCCCTCGCTCATCTTCAGCCTCCTGGCAGCGGCTGCCACGCTCGCTCCATCATACTCTTCCGTCTCGCCGTTGCTTTCATACTCGTCCCCATAATTATCCTCCTCGTGCTCTCCCCCATAGCTGTCGTTCTCGTCCTCGTCCTCGTGCTCTCCCCCATCGCTGTAGTGCTCGTCCTCGTCCTCGTGCTCTCCCCCATTGCTGTAGTGCTCGTACTCGTCAACATAGTCCAGTAGCTGCATATCCTCCTCCTCCGCCCCATCACGGTCGTGCTTGTACTCGTCAACATAGTCCAGTAGCTGTGTATCCTCCTCGTGCTCCCCTCCAGAGGTGGCAGCACTGAGGACACCATGAGCGTCATCATACTCTCCCACCTCGCCGTGACTTTCGTACTCTGCCCCATAGTTCCACGCCCTCACATCTACCTCGCGCTCCCCTCCATCGCTGCCATATGCATCACTTTCCTCCTCCCCATAGCCATCCTCCTCCTCCCCATCGCTGTCGTGCTCGCGCTCTTCCCCATCGTTCCACGCCCTCACATCCACCTCGTGCTCCCCTCCAGAGGTGGCAGCACTGTGAGCAAAGTCATACTCATCCCACTCTCCATACCTATAGTACTCGTACTCTCCTTCGTAGTACAGCATAGTGCCAGCCTGGTCGCCAGCCACACTCTCAAGGGTGCCAGCCTGGGTGCCAGCCTCACTCTCAAGGGTGCCAGCCTGGTTGCCAGCCGCACGCTCAAGGGTGCCAGCCTGGTTGCCAGCCGCACGCTCAAGGGTGCCAGCCTGGTTGCCAGCCGCACGCTCAAGGGTGCCAGCCTGGTTGCCAGCCTCGCCCTCAACCAACAGACTTCTGCGGTACAGATTGTCGAAGGCGCCGCCTGTACCGCTGCTGCCCAGCTCATCACCGTCCCTGCCACCACCACCGTACTCATCACCACCACCACTCAAGCGGGCTCCCCCAACTTCAGCGCCCCTCTTCCTCTTCATCCGTCTCTTTTTTTGCCTCATGCCCCCACCCTCACCCAGGCCCCCAATTCGCCCCCCTTGGCCGCCTTCACCCAGCATACCACCACCAGGACCCACTTTGCGGCCTAGGCCCCCTCCCATGCCACTCCCGGCACCCCCTCTGCGGCCTAGGCCCCCTCCCATGCCACCCCCACCCCGCATAGCTCCACCTTGACTACCTTGTCGTCCCAGCCCCCCCCCAGTGCCAGCACCACCATGCGCGCCAATAGCTGTCCCCCTGCCCCAAGCCACCAGCACCAGCACCAGACCTCCGTCTCCTCTTTTTCCTACGCTGACCCATGCCTTGTCCTGAGCCCCCCCCTACGCCCCCCAGGCCATACTCCCCCGCCTCCTCTTCCTCCTGGAGTTGCCTGGAAGCTACCACCTCCTCCATATGAACCTGCCCAGAAGCTACCACCTCCTCCGTATGAACCTGCCCAGAAGCTACCACCTCCTCCATATGAAACTGCCCAGAAGCTACCACCGCACCGCTTAGCCCCTTCGCCAGCTCATCATACACCCTCAAACCCTCCCCAGCCTGGACTTGCGTCAGCTGACGGAGGCTCTGTAAGTCATCCCTCTCGCCGTCCTCACCATCCTGCCTTTCGCTACCACCACCCCCACCACTTCCACTGCCATCCTCATCAAACTCAAGACCCCCGCCTGCGTCCCCTCCACCCCCTCCTAATCCGCCCCTACCTAGCCCTCCACCACCTACTCCCCCACCTAATCCACCCCTACCTACACCTCCTTCGCGGCCCATGGCTTGTGTCCATCTCCTCTTCCTCTCGCCTGCCTTGACCCCCGACGACCCCCAAATCCCCTCCCCCCCACCATCGGCCCCCTCGCCTTCTGCACCACCACCAAGACCTCCCTGTCCCCCCCCCCTGCCTTGCCTCTTCTTTCGCTTCCTCTTCCCTCCCCCTCTCCCCCCCCCCCCCCCCCCCCCCCCTGGATCTCCATCTGCCCACCACCACCTTCATACCCTCCTCCACCCCCAGAAATCTGACCGCCAGCTCCGAAAGCCCTCAGTCTGGCACCCACACCACGCGCCCCAGCCCGCAGGTTTAATTCCTCCCAGATCAATATCCCCTCCCCCCCTTCCACACCTCCACTCATGCCCCCACCTACACCCCCATCCATCCCCCCTCCCCTTCTGCACCACCACCATTACCTCCCGGTCCCTGCCCCCTGCCCTGCCTCTTCTTTCGCTTCCTCTTCCCCCCCTCCCCCCCCACCCAAAGCCCCCCCCCGTCTCACCATCTTCCCACCACCACCTTCATACCCCCTCCACCCCCAGAAATCTGACTGCCGGCTCCGAAACCCCTCAGTCTGGCTCCCACACCACGCGCCTTAGCGCCAGGGTTAATTCCTCCCTGGTCAGTCTCCCCACCCCACCTCCCCCCTTCCACACCTCCACTCATGCCCCCACCCGCGCCCCCACTGCCCTCTAGAGGGGTTTTGAGTGGAGGCCAACAGCCTGAGGGTGTTAGTGTGCGAGGGGAGTACATCATCGACTCCTCTTTCTATCATCAGCTTCTTGTATGCTTGGAACTCCCAACTCATGAGCGCGTGCAGGGGGCCGGACACGCAGCCAGCTAGCATGAACTGGGCACGGGGTGGGGTGGGGGGTGATGTTGAGTGGCTGGGGGTAGGCATGTGCGTAGTTGTGTTTTGTGAGTGGGGGGGGAGGGGGAGGAAGGGGGAAGGAGTATGCTTGGAGCCCCCAACTCATGAGCGCGTGCAGGGGGTCGGACACGCAGCCAGCTAGCAAGAACTGGACACGTGAGGGTGGGGGGAGGGGGGGAGGGGAGAAAGGGGGGGGGGGGGGGGGGGGGGGGTATGCATGAAACTCCCAACGCATAAGCGCGTGCAGGGGGCCGGACACGCAGCCAGCTAGCATGAACTGGGCACGGGGTGGGGTGGGGGGTGATGGTGAGTGGGTGGGGGTAGGCAAGTGCGTACTTGTGTTTGTGAGTGTGGGGGGAGTGGGGGGGAGGGAGAGGACAGGGGTAGGGGTATGCTTGGAACTACCAACTCATGAGCGCGTGCAGGGGGCTGTACTGTACACTCTGAATATTTTGCACGGAACAACCTCTGCTCTCAGGTCCCCTGACCATTCAATACAAAACCAAGCAGTACAGTCCCTTGCAGTACAGCAGTATACTCACATGCTGCCAGGTACAGCGTGCCTCCCCCTCAGGGCCTCGGGCCATGAAGTCAGCATTCACCAACAGGGGACCCCCTCTCTTCTCGCCCCCATCTGTACTGCTGGGCTTGCCCCATCCTGATTCAGAGATCCAGGGAAGTGAGCAAGGGAGATCTGGCACTACAATTGCACGACCTGTCAGTATGGACAGAGTGGCAAGCCCACGCAAGATGGCCTGGGTTGCAAAGGGGAGAGTTGAGGGGGCGTTGAGTGTGGGGAGAGAGGGTGGTGGGTGGGGTGGAGGGTGAAGAAGGGGGAGGAGAGGTTGGATCTCTGGGTGATGTGTGTAGGTGTGTGGTGGGGACAGCTTTACAGGTATGGTATGTGTGGTATTGGTGGCATGTATGCTATACTGGCACGTGCAGTATGTGTGGTATGTGTGGTACATGAGTGATAGCATCAGCTGTACATGAGTGATAGCGTTGACTGTACATGAGTGATAGCGTTGGCTGTACATGGGTGATAGCGTTGGCTGTACATGGGTGATAGCGTTGGCGGTACATGAGTGATAGCGTTGGCGGTACATGAGTGATAGCGTTGGCTGTACATGAGTGATAGCGTTGGCTGTACATGAGTGATAGCGTTGGCTGTACATGAGTGATAGCGTTGGCTGTACATGAGTGATAGTGTTGGCTGTACATGAGTGATAGCGTTGGCGGTACATGAGTGATAGCATTGGCGGTACATGAGTGATAGCGTTGGCTGTACATGAGTGATGGCGTTGGCTGTACATGAGTGATAGCGTTGGCGGTACATGAGTGATAGCGTTGGCGGTACATGAGTGAGAGCGTGGCGTACATGAGTGATAGCGTTGGCTGTACATGAGTGATGGCGTTGGCTGTACATGAGTGATAGCGTTGGCTGTACATGAGTGATAGTGTTGGCTGTACATGAGTGATAGCGTTGGCGGTACATGAGTGATAGAGTTGGCGGTACATGAGTGATGGCGTTGGCTGTACATGAGTGATAGCGTTGGCTGTACATGAGTGATAGTGTTGGCTGTACATGAGTGATAGTGTTGGCTGTACATGAGTGAGAGCGTTGGCTGTACATGAGTGATAGCGTTGGCGGTACATGAGTGATGGCGTTGGCTGTACATGAGTGATAGCGTTGGCGGTACATGAGTGATAGCGTTGGCTGTACATGAGTGATAGCGTTGGCTGTACATGAGTGATGGCTGTGGTATGTGGTGTTATGCGTGGCATACTTTTTTTTAGTTTTGAAAGGACTTTCACCCCAGGAGGTGGGTCTCCCGACACAAACCAGAGACACGGAGGATTCAGTTTGAAAGGTGGTGCCCCTCCTACAATATGCCAAGTATGCGCACTTAGGGTTGGTGATATATGTGGTGAGTGTCTGATGGGGTTGTCATAAAGCTTGTTGTATGTGTGGTGCGTGCGTGATAGGGTCGGCTTTACTTATGTGGAACATGTGGTAATGTGTGTGTATTATGCTATGTGTGGTGCATGCAGGATGGGGTCGGCTTTAACACTTGTGGTGTGTGTGGTATTGGTATGCTAGTGCGGTGCATGCGGGAATGGGATGGCTTTACACTTTGCTATGTTGTTGAATGTAATGCTAATGTGTGGTGCATACAGGATGGGATGGCTTACGACTTGTGCTTATTGTGGAAGTATGCCTATGGGTGCGGTGCAAGCGTGATGGGGTCGGCTTTACACTTGTGGTGTGGTGTGGAATGCATCTATATGTGGGTGCAGTGCGTGATGGGTCGGATTTGGCACATCAACTTTATAATTGCCCCCCCCCCTCTTCCCCCCCCCCCCCCGACACACACACCTCGAATAAATAAAAATATACCAGCTTCAGCATTGCCAACCATATAACAAAAAACTGATATATATTATGATACCCCCTAGGCCTTCAGCACTTGCACATATAGATAATTAAATACACCATACTATACATACCCCCCAGGCCTTCAGCAACTTGCCATTATATATAATTAAATAAACATATATACATACCTGCAGATCCTCAGCACTTTCAGGAAACATAGAGAGCTTCGAGATTGGGGTTGGAGGGATTGGAGCTTGGGTACCTCACGTGGCTTTGTGTGTGTGAGGCACTTCAATAAGTGCGGTGTGTGCGGTGCGTGCGGTGCTGAGGTAAGCAAGTGTGTGGTGTGAGTGACGCAGTATCTTAACTCTTCCCTGATGTCCTATATATATATTTAATACACATGCACATTCTCTACTCCTCCCTCTCTCTCTCTATAGTATATACGTATATATATCAATATACAAAGAAACTAAGCCAATATATATCTTACCATGAGGCCTATATATATAGAATACAGTACAAATCTAACACTTACCCTCAGATCCTCAGCACTTGCAGTAAACATAGAGAGCTTCAACTTGGGGTGGAAGGGATAAGATCTGGGTATCTCAAAACCTTTGTGTGTGAAAGGCAAAGAACAAGCCGTCACCAAATTTGGCCCTAATGGGTGTGGTGTGGTGCGGTGTGGGTGAGTGATAAGGTGCTGTGGTTGCGGGGTGGTGTGGAGTGGGTGATGGGGTGAGGTGTGGTGGGTTAGTGAAGTGGGTGAGGTGAGTGGATGGGGTGGGTTGGGTTGGGGTGAGTGATGGGTGAGATGGGGTGAGTGATGGGTTGGGTTTGGGTTGGGGTGAGTGGATGGGGTGGGGTGGGGTGAAGTATCAGGTGTGGTGGGTAAGTGATAAACTGATAAGGTGGGAAAGTGTGGTGTGGTGTGTGGTGGAGGGATAAGATTTGGTATCTCAGCGCTTTGTGTGTGAGGCAAAGGACAAGCCCGGCACCATTGGCCCTGGGTGTGGTGTGGTGCGGTGAGTGATGGGGTGTGGTGGGGTGTGGTAGGGTGAGTGATCAGGTGTGGTGGGGTAAGTGATAAGGTGTGGTGGAGTGTGGTGTGGTGTGGTGGAGGGATAAGATCTTGGGTATCCTCACACTTTGTGGCGAGGCAAAGGAAAGCCGGCAACCGATTGGGCCCTGGGGTGTTGGTGTGGTGGCGGTGAGTGATGGGGTGTGTGGGGTTGTGTGGGTGTGAGTGATCAGGGTGTGGTGGGCGTAAGTGATAGGTGGTGGTGGATGTGGGTGTGGGTGTGGGTGGAGGATAAGATCTTGGTATCTCACCCCTTTGGTGTGCGAGGCAAAGAAACCAGACGTCACATTTGCCCTAGGGTGTGGTGTGGGGCGGTGGTGGGGTGAGTGAGTAAGGTGCTGGTGGGGTGCGGGGTGGGTTGGAGTGGGTGATGGGGTGTGGTGGGGTGGGTTTAGTCATAGGGGTGCGGGTGAGTGATGGGGTGGTTTGGGGTGGGGTGAGTGATGGTTTGAGATGGGTGATGATGGTTGGGGTGGGTGGGGTGAGTGATGGGTTGAGAAATGGGGTGAGTGATGGGTTTTGGGTTGGGTTGAGGTGAGTGAATGGGGTGGTGAGTGGGATTTGTTTGTTTTGTTATCTTTGGGTTGGTCTGGTTGGCGGGTGAGGAGGGTGAGGGTAGAGGAGGGAGGGAGAGGAGGGAGGGAGGGGGTGGGGGGGTGGGGGGGGGAGGGGATGACACACACACAACACAGAATACATACTTCAACACCAGGCATCAACAGACACAAGACACCTGCAACGCAACACATACAAAGAACATGGCATGCACACACACAGGCTAGACACATACGCACACACACAGACATCTACAGAAACACAACACATACATCTGCACGCACACATACAAAGAACATGTAGCACACACACAAGACTGAGACACATATCGCACACACACAGACATCTACAGAAACACACACACACATAATCTGCACAACACACACACATCTGCACACACACATACATAGACATGTATGCACACACACATGACTGAGACACATAAGCATCACACACACACACAGCACAACATACAATCTTACTGCCCACGCACACATGTCAAGAGCCATGTATGCCCCACACAACAGGCAA
>CM039465.1:52448030-52611605 GCA_022414725.1 Microglena sp. YARC | reverse complement strand
ATCCCCAGGAAGGGAAGAGATCTTGCCGAGTGAACAGTACCCTCTGCTCGCATGCCAGGCTGTCGCTTGCAAAGCTATGGGTTGACCGATAGCGTAGTGCCAACATGAGAATTCAGGTTCAGGGTGCGCCTGATGGCGGCAGTACAGGGTTCCCACCAGAAGCCATGGTTGCGTGTGCAGGCTGTGGGTGGAAGGGCCCGCTGTCCAGGTCAGAGTGAGCTGAGCCTCGGAAGAGTAACCCGATGCTAGCAGATGTTGGAAGCTACTCTAGAGTTTGTTCGGCCTAACAAACCCTTATGGGGGGAAGGGGTGGGGTGTTGGTGTTGGGTGGGGGGGGGGGGGGGGGCAGGTTGTTTGGTTGTTCTGTGCATTTGGGGTGTGGTTTATGTGAGGGTTGGGGATGTGGGGGGGGGGGGGGGGGGGGGGGGGGGGTCTGTCTGTTAGGTGATCTGTGTCTGTGTCATTGTATCTGTGTCTGTATAGTGTGTGTGTCCCTTCTGTTTTCGGTCCGTGCTGTGCCTGTGGCCCATGTCTGTATCTGATCCTGTGTTGTGTGTATGTGTTGTGTGTGTCCTGTCTGTGTCTGTGTCTTTGTCCTGTGTCTATGCGTGTCTTGTCCTGGTCTGTTTCTGTGTCTGTGTCTGTGTCTGTGCTGTGTCTGTGTCTGTGTCTGTGTCTGTGTCTGGTCTGTGTCGTGTCTGTGCGTATCTGTATCTTGTGTCTGTGTTTGTATCTGTGTCTTTGTCTTGTGTCTGTGCCTGTTTCTCTGTCTGTGTTTGTGTATACTGTTTTAAATGTGGGTGGTGAGGTGGGTGGGAGGTGTGGGTGGGTGCAGGTCTGTGTTTTTGGTGGGTACTCGGTAGGGTGGTGTTGGGCCAGTGGGTTTATATAGTCCTAATAAGACGCAGAGATCTGCAAAACTCACACGAGCCCAAGTGAGTGCGACAAGGTAGCCAGAAGTTTGATGCTGTTAATGCTCGAATTTCGAACTGTCGTCGAGCGACAGGTACTGGCTTATTCTATATCACAAGCTTGGGTGCCTGCTCGTCATAAATGCAATGCATACTGGCGTGTCTCTCTCTATTCTTTCTAATACGCGTGCACATGTGCGAGTTCGTTCTCTTGCTGTTACCCACCCGCCTGCTATTACGCCATGCCACTTTCTGTACGCGAAAGGGGAAATAAATTCGTATGTCTCAGACCAAGAAAGATTCCTGCTACCAAGCTTGTATACGCAGCTATCAATTGGGATATCTTTAGCTGGTTTTCTGCTACAATTAGAACGCTCAAAGGGAGGTGGAGAGGAGAGAGAATGTACAGACTGGGGACAGGCAGGGAGGTGGGTGGTAGGCACCCGTTCAAACCAGAGGTTCAAACCCGTATAACAGATGCACGTTGGTTGTCAGCAGGGCAGGGGGCGGGGGGGGGGGGGGGGGGGGGGGGGGCGGGGGGGGATTTGAGTGACTCCAGCCTGGCCCAGTGCCCTGTGAATTTTTGAGGAGGTTGGAACTTGGTAGACCCTCACGAATGTTGTGGAGCGGGCTTTGCCTTTAGGTCAACTGTTGGCCTGTCTTGTAAGTCATGACAATAACATGATGAAAGCGTACAACCGCCTTAAGTTGATTGGCAAAACGGTTTGTCAACGAACCCTTGGCCAAACCCGATTTAGAGATCCAGACCTTGAGACCACTTCCAGTGGTTGCTTTGCTAATGTCTACGTTAATTACCAGATACTTTGCAGTGCACGGTTGAATCTCATTTTAGCACAACTGGGACTCGCAAATATGGACCAGCTGGGCACATGTGTAATTCCCCTGTGTGCTGAAAAGAACTCTTAAGCTTCTTAAGAAAAAAGGTTCCAAGATCCCATCCCTTCATACATAAATAATTGTTTTTATTGTACATGGCTCCAGCACTTTGGCTGGCTGGAGCCAAATACTGAGCTGTCTACTAAGCCCCTAGCAAGTAACATGTTCTGATGTGAATGCTACATGCTTTATTTTCAGCAAGCGTTGGGCAAAATACTTCGTGGACTTGTACTTGACCTTGGGTACATGGCTCCAGCCAGCAATTTGGCTGGCTGGAGCCATGTACTGGTCTGGCTACTACGGCCTCGCACGTTTATTGCTCCTGATTTGAATTGTTCTATGTTTTTACAGCAAGCTTAGGCAGACTACTTGGTGAACATGTAACAAGGAAATGTAACAACAACATGTAAGCAAAAATTTCCTTTGCCAACTGGATTTCAGGTCTGAACTTGAGTCAGTAAAAGCCATAGACCCCTTTGCCAAGTTAGTTTTGCCATGCTTTTCTGAGACTCACTTTTAGGGGGGAATGACATTTGCCAGTACTAGATATTGCCAATAATTAAGGCGCATACGGTACATAATTTTCTTTCCATGCCGCGGGAGGAGAAAGAAAAAAGACAGGTCACACGACACCTAAAAACCTGAGGGCTGCCCGATATTTTTAGACCCTTTTTTGGGAACATCAGTATAAGACCAAGGGGATATAACTGGAAATACCGTTTACACGTCCATACACTTAAAATCAAGTCAAATGAACCAATACTGTGGGAGATAGAAAACACGGTAATATCGTGGTCTATTACCCTACGATATATCGTGATATATCGTACGGTATAAGGCGATATACTGAATTCCCTGGCCCAGAGCCAGTGCAAGGAAATCCCAGGCAAATCTGCTAATCATACCAATAGACCAAACTTCACCTCCACTTGAAGCCCCAAACTACGCTTCCACCTATAGCACCCACCCTATAGCACCAGAAGTGTATGGACAATCACGCTCACCACTCTCATTGCTGCTGATGCCATGGTGAGTGTGCTGCCCTCGAGAGCATCTGCGAACGAGCAAAACTGTGCGCGCAGAGAGGTGTGTCTGCCTGCCGAGATCGAACCCTCGACCCCCCGAAAATACGGCGCAATAGTGTAAGCCGATATGAAATCACGACGTCATCCACTCAACACGATATATATCAAGCGATTCCAATCACGGTAAAACTATAGACCAGTACGATATTGATTTTTGCTGAGTATGTAACTATATCCTCTCTCTCCCAGTACAATATATCCCGGTAAACACGATATATCGTACGATAATCTTGAAAATATCGTACAGTACAATATAGTACGATATATCGTACGGTACACGGTAAAATAAATATCGTACGATATAAAGCTTGACAGCCCTACTAGCAAGACTTAGCAAGCAAGCACAGACGTCTAAGACTAAGTAATCCACCCCCGTTGACAGGGCAGACCTGTTAGCTATATGCAGCCAGCACACAGCCTTGCTAGAAAGGCTTAACAAATCAGTATCCAGAGGCGCTGCAGTGTCCACCGAAGGATGTCGTCACCGGCCAGGTCCGAAGGCAGCCAAAAAGAAATTCATAGGTCATCACTCCAGCCAGATATCCGGTATTGGGTCCCTGCTCCCAGATATCAAGTACAGCCCGAAGGCCTGGTTGCCCGCCCAAAGGCAACCAGCTAGATATCCAGAAGGGGCCAAAGGACATGGCCCGGCAGACAAAATTCAGAGGGGAACACACTTAGAAACTCTGGATCCACGAGAAAGTGCAGATAATTAAGACATGGTGCTGCATGATGCATCATGACTCCATATGCTACCTGCGGTATATCTCCGTTCAACAAATGGCTCAATGGCAGAGCGACTTTAACGGCGTAGGTGCTGGATTCGAATCCCCACAGGTGCGCACAAGTGTTCGCTGTCGCTGTCAACCGCCATGGTAGCTTTATCCAGGTGAAGTACCAGCCCGTTCCCTCCCTTAATACCACGCCCCGCCAGGCGTTATCATGTACTACGGTATGAGCTCAGCTCGTGATTCTGATTTTGAGGCACAACAAATTAGTAAATCTCCCTCATTGCCCCACTCCGTATCGGACTGCGCCAATCGAGTTTTCTTCGAGACAACCCTAAATGTTGTGTGTGTTACAGTCCAGGGGTAGCCAGTAGGCTAAAGAGCCAAAGACAACAAACAGCCCTAAAGGCTGTAAAACTCTTAAAACTGTCTAAACCTATGTGATGGCATTATGTACGATGTCGGTGTAGTGGTGTTTGCGGCACACAGCCCATGTTTAATCTGCCCACAGGCGGTGAGCAGCAGGGTTGTTCAAACAGACCCCAGGCGCTGCATCCTGGGACGCACCCTAATATGGTAGGTTGTGTCCAGGAACGCACCCAATCAATTTTGTAGGTTGCGTCCTAGGATGCAATCATCCTTTGGCTGCCTCCCACAAATTAACTATTTCCCCTCACACAGAAACTGCTGTTCGACGCGTCCCATGCGTCTCATTGCGTCTCATGCATCTCATTTCATCTCACTGCGTCCCATGCGTCTCACTGCATTCCACGCATCTCATTTCGTCCCATTGTTACTAGATTGCACCACTGCATCACATTCCGGCCCACTGCGTCTCATGCTGAAATCTCCGGCCAAAAGCTCTCTGAAATTCGAGACCAATTCGAGGCTATTCAAATTATATGGCTCAGAGAGTCCACTGCGTCCAGCACCACCCTGACAGAGACACTCTAGTCGGGCAGGTTACACAGTCACATAGTGATGGGTGAGACACGGTGTCTCACTCATCACTGAAGGAGACTCTTCTCCGGCAGCAGAGGCCGCTGGCGCGCGCACATCAAGCCAATCATGAGGAACCTTCTCCTCCGCAGGAAGGACATGGTCGCAGCCATTGCTAATGATGACATTGCGCATACCGCGCGACCAAGAAATACCATTCGACTGATGGAGTTTCTCAAAGCCGGCGGGAGGCCCTCGCGGAAGTTGCATTGAATAAAGCAGTGGTAGAAATGAAGGACCGTATAACCTATCAGCTTAATACACTTCAGAGAGTGGACAGAGATGCTTGCAGCGGTCAGACGCGCCAATCTATACACGGAGATGAGAATAACGTTACAAGCACTGGAGACCCATCAAGGGGCACCAGCGGAGGAATGGGGCGGCAGCCTGGAACCTAATAAGGGTACAGGCTATACAGCGCGTGTCAGGGGAACCGGTGACGCAGCCAACAGGAAGCTGTCACTGTGTCATGAAGAATGACACAGTCTACGGGAAGCTGGCACAGTACTGTCTGAGCCTATAGTTCTAAGGAAGTACATAAGTAGTCACCAAGTCATAAAACGATTGAGTGCACCGCAATTCATGCTGATATGAGACACATGGGACGCAATGGGACGCATGGGACGTAGTGAGACACATGGTAATGAAGTGAGACGCAACCAACATCATGAACCTGCGTCTACGACGCAACCAATATGTGAAAGCTGCGCCTGCGACGCAACAGACCCTCCCCATGTTGCATCCTGCGACGCAGGATGCTGCGTCCTGCAGAACCCTGCTCAGCAGGCCAAGTGCTGATATATAGTGACCGGAATATCATATGATGTTGACCAACGGCGAGTATGATATCATATAATAGCATTCAAACTGCATCATATGATAAAATAAATAAATTGCAACTTTCGCCTTGTTAGACTACCACCATCATATGGAATCATATTGCCGTTCCCCACTGATCAGGGTGCTTCAGGAGGACCCCCAGCCCTACTGATCAGGGTGCTTAAGGAGGACCCCCAGCTCTGCTGCCTGAGACGCAACCAATTGTATAGACTGCGTCCTGCAACGCAACAGACCCTTCCTTCTGGTCAACAGACCCTCCCCACGTTGCATCCTGCAAAGCAACGGACCCTTCGTGGTTGCGTCTGCGAAGGAGGAAGCAGCGTCCTGAACAACCCTGCTACTGATACATCGTGTAATTAAACCAAATCATGACCAAAGTTGAAGGCTGGAGCCTGGTAACCAAGTCCTACGTAGGAGTGACGCCAGATAGGAAGGAAGGAATGAATATATCGGTAGTAGACCGAGGATAGATTTGTATGTACATAAATTAATGACATTCACACTATGACGTGGGCAGGGAGCCTTGGGCTATCGCCCTCTACTAATAGGCAGTACAGTACAGTACAGTACAGTACAGTACAGTAGTATTCTACACGTGTCTGACTCACTCGACCGGCGTTAAGGATAAGTGTACTTCAAGTAGCCAGTAGGTTAAAGGTACTTGCCCTTCATGGAACACTCAAGATCAACCCGAGATTACCAGGAGGTGCTCATTCAAAACAGCTCTTGACAATCTGAGCTATAATTGCCCCAAACTGCTCCTAACTGAACTCTGCGTGGCTTGCATTGCATGTGAATTGCTGTGCGCGCAGCTATTGTATTTAAGATGAAACCATAGATAAGAATAAATCATGGCAGAGTTGAAACTACCATATAAATATTTGCAGCTAAAGGCTGCCAAGACCCTCCTAAGCAAAGAAAGCACTCGTTGTCAGTTTGGATGGATTCAGAACATCTGAGAGTTGTTCAGAGGAGAGCAAGCGATTGGAGGCAGCGAAAGGCGGCGGTTGCAGCAGATAAAAAAAAGTAATGATAACGCCTGGTGAGGCGTGGTGTTAAGGGAGCCCGTCGTACGCGGGTGGGGAGCGGTCTCCTACCTCACCTGGACAAGCTACCATCGCGGTTGACGACGACCTGCAACGCCAAGAGCGACCGAAGGGGGAGTGGAACCCCCGACTCTTCATCCTCAAGCGATTTAGTCTGCCACTAGACCATTGAATATCACTGAAAGGGGCTGTTGCAGCAGATAAGGAGGCTAGGAGAGCAGCGTGAGAGGCCAGCAGGGGTACAAGAGAACAGGCAAGCTTAGAGCTAGGCTAGGCTAGACTTAGAGCTAGGCTAGGCTAGGCTTAGAGCTAGGCTAGGCTAGGCAAGCTTAAAGCTAGGCTAGGCCACCCCTTGGGGAGAATGGGGAGGGCTCTAATGTGGCCTAATTAGGGGTTAATCATACATAAGAATGATTCCCTGCTGAGCTGAGGAAATCGGATCATGACAGCCTGGACAATAGCCAGTGCTGCAAGATCGATTCGAAGTCAAACAAGCTTTTGAGTAATGGACTGTGTTGAGGTCCTTCCATGCTTTTTGTAACTACTAAGGTCGGTCAAAACAACGAGGTTCAACCTAAGAAAATGCATGCCAAACCTATCCCAACCTAAGAAAATGCATGCCAAACCTATCCCAACCGAAGAAAATGCATGCCAAACCTATCCCAACCTAAGAAAATGCATGCCAAGCCTATCCCAATCTAAGAAAATGCATGCCAAACCTAACCCAACCTAAGAAAATGCATGCCAAACCTATCCCAACCTAAGAAAATGCATGCCAAGCCTATTCCAACCTAATAAAATGCATGCCAAACCTATCCCAACCTAAGAAAATGCATGCCAAACCTATCCCAACCTAAGAAAATGCATGCCAAACCTATCCCAGAAGAAAAAAAATCCTCTCCTTATACTAGTGCAGCACGCTGCAATCCTCCATTACCTGGCAGGAGACGTGGTGGGGTGGGTGGGGGGTATTACTATTATAGCTAAGCAGCTCTAAGTGCCAGCAGCCCAGCACGTAGCGTATGGTAGTTGAGGCATGCATGATAGCCTTTCTCACTTCTCACTACTCTAGTATCACATGCTCCAACACCTCCGTGCGACAAATGGGGCATAGAGATGACTTCGCCAACACCTCATCACAGCAGTGGGAGCACAGGATGACATGGCCACAAGGCTGCAAGAACACATTCCTCTCCCTCTCCATACACACAACACACATCAGCTCATCATCATCATCATCATCCTGTGCACCTGCAGCCATTGCACCAACAGCTCCCCGGCCCTGCTGTAAGGGGGTCCCAGGGAGGGCAGACGACACAGCAGAGGGAATAGGCGGGGATACAAGACTGACATAGGCCAGAGCAGCATGTCCCAGCCGCTGAATGGGAGCTGGGTAGGTTGCAGGCTGCGTGGCACTGGTGTGGCCTGCCACCACAGGCCGGGCACCATGTGCAGCGAGTGGAGGAGGTCGATACGCGGTACGTCGCACTGGGTTTGTGTTGGGGGGCCCTATGGAGGGTGCTGCAGCGGCGTAGGGGGGTATGGCAGTGTAGTGTGGTACTGTAGAGGAGGTGGCTGCAGAGATGGAGGGAGGCTGTCGCCTCAAGGGGTTGTATGCTCCGACAGGGGCGGCTTGGGATCGAGGTGTAGGGAGGTAAGCAGGTAGGGTCAAGGTAGATGTCTGGGCTGCACCACCCAAGGTGAGGGCAATGTTCCCCCCCAGAGGGATCTTGGAGATGCCAAGTTGTACAATCTGAGGCTGCACAATGTGCTGAGGCTGAATAATCTGAGGCTGTGCAACGCGCCGAGGCTGCTCACAGTTTGGAATTGCTGTACATGACATGATGACTTGCAGAATGGGGTGCTGGTGCTGCCGTTGCTGCAGGTTTAAAGTGGGGGGTTGTGCACAAGCAGAAGCTACTGAGGCTGCCACAGCACTAGCAGCAATGTCAACAACAGGCGATGCCACGGCACCATAGGCAGCAGCAGCAGCAGCAGCAGCAGCAGTAGAGGAGGCAGAAGGGATGGGAGCATCAGCAGCAGAGGCAACATGTGTGGTATCAGTAGCGGTATCAGCAGCAGACATACCTGCAGCGCCCGCGACAGCAGCATGCAGATTAGCAGCGACAAAGCCGTCTGCAGTACCAGGAGGTGAACTAGGAGCACAGGATGCTGTTGACCTGGGGACACAGGGAGCGAGAAAACATTCCCTATCCCCTGCCAGAACAACTGTGTCATTCCCACTTGGCTCCACGCCACCACTACTACTTGCACCACCCTCCCCTGCAGCTTGCTGCTGCATCAGATGCTTCTCTGCAACCTTGTCCACACCCTCCGACACCTGATCAGCTGTCACCTGCACTTCTTTGCTCTTCTCCTTCTCTTTGCCCTTCTTCTTCTCCTTCTGCCTCTGCTTCTTCTCCTTCTTGGCTACAACCTTGGATACCTTCACAGCTTTCTCCTTCTCTTCCTCTTCCAACAATTCCTGGGGTAAAAGCATGAGTGGATGACTTTCTTCATTTCCTTCTTCCCTCTGTATGTGTTTGTGTACATTCCTTCTTATCTGCCCTATTCTATGCCTAACCAGAGCAGGATACTACAAAGCGCGCGCGGCAGCGCGATTTCGCGCACACTTTTTGAGCCCCATTGCGCGTTTCACACAGATTTTTCAACCCCCTGTGGGCGCAGCTCGCAGTTTTTGCGCTTTTTGCACTAAAAAGCGCTGGCCGATTTGACGTTTGTGCGCTTTAAGCGCTGACCAATTTGACAAAATGTAGTACCCTGAACCAGAGAAATGCTTTGCATGTGATATCAACATGACCAGTGCCAGAAGAAGGAGTACGTCACGCTAGGCCCCCCTTATAGTTTGAACACTTCAAAAATATCCAGGTCCACAATCCTACCCCCCCCCCCCCCCCCCCCCCCCCCCCCCACACACACACACCACACACACACACCGCACAAAACCACCATAATTGTTGACATCACCACTACCATTATAATCACTATCACTATCACTATCACTAGTCATATTCAAAAGTCTTTGGATTCTTATAAAAAAAAAAATCAGGCCAGTTACATTCTGTAACCACACGGATACTATTCAGTATGAGTGCACATGTGATGATCTGCCCTATGCATGGTCCATCATATTTTAAGAAGCATTGACAAGGCAGATGCAAACCAGTCGAAGATTCTGTTCCATTGTACTAGTGAAGTAACATGGGAGTTTGGGGCATGCCACAAGTCCCCTCTTGGACACCATGCCCCCCCTCCCCAAATCCCCTGTTGCATGCATGGATGTATCAAGGGTCAAGACTACAGAACATGGTGTTCTGCTCTGATGTTGGTGTGTGCCGTGGACACACACGCTCACTTGGATACTGCTAGCCTCTAGTCTTTAGCACCCTACGCGAGCACTTGGCACCTGGCATGGAACCCCAAACCAAAGGGACAGTTCAGATTTGAATGGGTGTATCATGTGCATGCAACATGAGTCTAGTATATCAACCAAATGGAAACACCTGAATCCCACAAGCTTGCGGGGACTGTGTCAGCGTTTAGCTGTAGACTGCCTGTCTGTCCTTCCGTCCCCCTAGATAAAACCATACACCTTCTGGGTAGCTACCAGTTGTATCTGTCAAACTCTCTTGGTAACAGACTGGAAGGCGGCAAAACACAAAAACGGCCGAAGCCGCCTGGTATAGATCAAAAATAACAAGTCCTAAGCAGCGTCGCAAGCGATGCGGAAAATTGGCGAAGTGTGTTGGCAACGGAACGAAAGGTGGCAGCGATGGAGCTGACCAAAGCGAATTAGTTACGCGACCGTTGGCTGACGTGTCAGGCTTCAAGCAATTTTTCGGTCGGACGGACAAATGGGTAAACATGGGGGCTTCCGCCCCCTTGAAGAGGGGGCTCCGCCAAAAAGAAAAACTCTTATACTGAACCTGGCTCGTGTATTGGAGAAAGATGATGCGTATCTCAGTAAGTTTGGACCTGAACTCCCCAAATATCCCAGTGTGGAAGGCGAAAGATACAGAGCAACTTGATAGGTAACTTATTTTTTGGCGGAGCCCCCTCTTCAAGGGGGCGGGAGCCCCCAGGGTTACCCATTTGTCAGTTTGTCCGACCGAAAAACTTGAAGCCCGACACGTCAGCCAACGGTCGCGTAACTAACTCGCTTCGGTCAGCTCCATCGTTGCCACCTTTCGTTCCGTTGCCAACACACTCCGCCAATTTCCGCGTCGCTGGGGACGCTGCACAGGACTTGTTGGCACCAGTGGGACTTATGAAGACACCATCACCACCATCATTGTTGTCATACCCCACCATTACCATCACAATTTACACGCCCGCTCTCATCACTCTCCTCCCCACCCACACCATGCATCACCATGCCATCGTCACACCACCATCTCTCACCTGCATAAGCTTGTCTGAGTCCACAGGCTCCACAACTGAGGTGGTGACCCCAGCATGCCCAAGCACGGATGTTGAACTGCCCTCATGTGAAGTCTGTGCATTCAAACGCTTACCCTTGGATGCACAATACCGGCACGAGCACACATCCTGCAACGACGCATGGAGCCTGTCCAGCTGCTCCTGCACCTTTGGTGGGTAGCTTTTAGCAGCCCGGACTGCTATAAGAGGAGCAATGATACCAGCCGCAGCCAGCTCTCTCTGGATGCTGGGACTAATACGAGCAAGACAGCTTAGAACACTTGCCGTCCCAACCAGCGCATGCTCCGGAGAATTTACTTCCAACAATGTAATCAAGGGGAGAAAGGGAGTTGCAGATTTGAACATAACCCTAACACGAGGATCAGACAACAATGTCGTGATAATCGATGATGAGGTCGAAAATACAGGAGCTGCCGTTGAGGTATTTGTCATCCTTCCCACCAAGGGAGTGATGGCATCGGCACCAGCAACAATTTTCCTGTTGTGAGTACTGCAGGCTGATAGCTCCATGAGAGATTCCACTACCTCCTTGAGGGGTGAGGTTTCGGCGGACAACAACGCCACCATGGGGGGTATTGCGCCGGCAGATGTCATCTTGACCTGATTGTCACGATTGTTGACAACTAGAGCTGCAAGAGCAAATACTGCCTGTTCTTGCACATCCCCTGGAGTGCTGGCTGACAACAATGCCACCAGAAGGGGAATGGCAACAGCAGATGCAACTTAGTCCTGATTGGTGGAGTTGCCGCGAACAAGATACATAAGAGCCCTTGCTGCCGCCTGCTGGACATGCCCTGGAGTGCTGGCGGACAATAATGCAACCAAGATAGGGATGGCACCAGCAGATGCCGCAAGGCCCTGGTTCCCAGGGTTATCGTAAAATACATAGCCAAGAGCGCTTGCTGCTGCTTCCTGCACATCCGCTGAAGTGCTAGCCGACAATAATGCCACCAACAATGGAATGGCGCCGGCAGATGCCGCAATGCCCTGATAGTCAGGGTTCCTGAAAACTAGAAAGCCAAAAGCGCTTGCTGCTTTGCCCTGGACATCCGCTGAAGTGCTAGCCGACAATAATGCCACCAACAATGGAATGGCCCCGGCAGATGCCGCAATGCCCTGGTAGTCAGGGTTCCTGAAAACTAGAAAGCCAAAAGCGCTTGCTGCTTTGCCCTGGACATCCGCTGAAGTGCCAGCTGACAATAATGCCATCAACAATGGAATGGCACAGGTAGATTCCGCTATGATCTGGTTGTCAGGGTTCCCAAGAACTAGGTAGCCAAGAGCACTTGCTGCTTTGCCCTGCACATCCGCTGAAGTGCCAGCTGACAATAATGCCATCAACAAGGGAATGCCACCGGCAGATGTCGCAATGCCCTGGTTGTCAGGGTTGTTGAGAACTAGAAACCCAAGAGCTCTTGCTGCTTTACCCTGCACATCCGCTGAAGTGCCAGCTGACAACAATGCCATCAACAAGGGAAAGCCACCGGCAGATGTCGCAATGCCCTGGTTGTCAGGGTTGTTGAGAACTAGAAACCCAAGAGCTCTTGCTGCTTTGCCCTGCACATCCGCTGAAGTGCCAGCTGACAACAATGCCACCAACAATGGAATGGCACCGGCAGTTTCTGCAATGCTCTGGTTGTTAGGGTTCCCGAGAACTAAAGAGCCAAGAGAGCATGCTGCTTCTCCTTGGACATCCGCTGAAGTGCCAGCTGACAACAATGCCACCAACAATGGAATGGCGCCGGCAGTTTCTGCAATGCTCTGGTTGTTAGGGTTGTCGTGAACTAGATAGCCAAGAGCGACTGCTGCCATGTCCTGCACATCCACTGAAGTGCCAGCTGACAATAATGCCACCAACAATGGAATGGCACCAGCAGATGCCGCAATGCTCCGGTTGTCAGGGTTGTCGTGAACTAGAAAGCCAAGAACGCTAGCTGCTTCGCCCTGTATATCAGCTGAAGTGCCAGCTGACAGCAATGCAACCAACAATGGAATGGCACCGGCAGTTTCTGCAATGCTCTGGTCGTTAGGGTTCCCGAGAACTAAAGAGCCAAGAGAGCATGCTGCTTCTCCTTGGACATCCGCTGAAGTGCCAGATGACAATAATGCCACCAACAATGGAATGGCACCGGCAGATGCTGCAATGCCCTGGTTGTCAGGGTTCCTGAAAACTAAAGAGCGAAGAGCACTTGCTGCTTTGCCCTGTACATCCCCTGAAGTGCCAGCTGACAGCAATGCAACCAACAATGGAATGGCACCGGCAGATGCCGCAATGCCCTGGTTGTCAGGGTTGTCGTGAACTAGATAGCGAAGAGCACTTGCTGCTTTGCCCTGTACATCCACTGAAGTGCCAGCTGACAACAATGCCACCAACAATGGAATGGCACCGGTAGATGCCACAGTGCCCTGGTTGTCAGAGTTCTTGAGAACTATAGAGCCAAGAGCACTTGCTGCTTTGCACTGCACATCCGCTGAAATGCTGGCTGACAACGATGCAACCAGAGGGGGATGGCGCCGGCAGATGCCACTGTGTCCTGGTTTTCAGGGTTGTTGGCAACTAAATCTGCGGGAGATTGTGCTGCCTGTTGTTGTTCAGATGCTGGAGTGCTAATGGACAACAGTGCCATCAAGGGAGGGATTGCATCTGCAGATGGCACCTCGCTCTGGTTGTCAGGGTTGCTGTCAACAACGTTTTCAACAGTAATGGCTGCCCGCTCCAGCAAGCATGCATGGTCGCCTGGTCGATTGTACAAGTCCTCATCTGCAGACATAGCTCTGGTTGACTGTATGTGCTAAATTCTGGGATCCCTTGGTGGAATGAGAGACCTCAGCCAACCCTGTCGAACCAAGTGCTGCTGAACTGCATGCAGAGATAGAATGGGGGTTCGGTCGTATACGAGGCACGGAAGCAAGGAAAGCAGGGGATCCATGAAGACATGAGGGCGGTGGCTCTGGTAAATGTGCACTGGCCAGATCATCTTAGGTCGAGGTCTGCAACTGCTGCTGGCTCATTCGCATGTTCTTCGATTTTCTACACTTCGGCCACTTCGATGCAATGCATCAGTATTCTCACCTGGCGGCCTTGTGATTTCTTCGTTCGGTCTTCACACATTCACCATCAGCTAAGGGCTGGGTGGGGTGTGTGGCCTCTGCTTCTGGGATGGCACCGGAGCACCGACTTCATTGACCACATCCGACGGAGAGTCGTGGCCGCGACTGGCTTGAAAATGTCTGAGAGTTTGCTGCCTCGACCCCTTGTTAGTTAAAGTGAGCGCTCTCGTTGAGTTTATTTACCACCCTCAATGCAGCAGAGAACCCACCAAGCCCCTGTCTACGGCCAAGAAAACTTTGGCGATTCGCGAGTATTCGCGGGACGCACTGGAGTGGGGTCAGAAATCTATGCGATGGTCACTTCCATGTTGACAAGTTCTATGCAACGTCGCATTCGACGCTACAAATTGGCGGAGAGGTATCGCGACGGAGCAACAGGTGGCAACGGAAGCGACTTAGTCACGAGACCGTTGGCTGACGTGGCAGGCTTCATCTCGGTCAGAAGGTCGCGGTCGCGGTCGGTCGGTCGCGGTCGGTCGGTCGCGGTCGGTCGGTCGCGGTCGGTCGGACGGACAAATGGGTAACCCCCCATTTCACTAGGGATGGTGTCAAGTGACAGAGGAGTGAATGAAATTCGAAAGAAAAGGAGACTCGATGAACAAGGATATCGCTGATCTGCTAAGTCCGAGGTAAGCAGCTTCCCTCCGTTCGAACTTGAACTGTGGGCTTGATTTCAAACGGTGAGCCACGTGCGTTCGAACAGGTGATCTGATTTGTAGATATTCACCCCTCACCTGGAGTGGCTACCCCTGGAGTAGCTTCCCCCGTATGCTCGTTGTTAGTTAAAGCCCCCTTGAAGAGGGGGTTCCGCCAAAAATAAAAATGGATCGGAACGGCAGATGATTAGCTTCTAACCTAGAGAGAGTTGAAAGCGATGTTAACAATCGGCTCGTGCCCGGCCGGGGGAGACTAGTGATGGGGGGGGGGCGGGGGGCGTACGGGGGGGGGGGGGGGGGGGGGGGGGGGGGGAGGGGGGTAGCTCTGTGCAGCCCCCGACAAAACGAAGGAACGCGCAGCACCCCGTAAGAAAAAAAGGAAAGAACGCTGTATGCTCGTTGTTAGTTAAAGCCCGGGCCAAAGTTGGGTTCCTTTTTTTCGCTGTCTATTTCAAAAGCAAAAACAAACGCGAAGCAATTTCCGGAGTTTACATCGTAGTTTCACCTCCTGCCATCGCATGTTTAGAGAGCTGCCGAAAGTACCGAGAGTACACGATTGTACGTAAGCAGGGGGGGCCTGTACGTAAGTGACTGCCGCAAGCTCCACAGAGCACAGATCGAGCCAGGGAATCGATCAATCGCCATCAAATTGCTCCATCCATCACATTGCCTGAAGTTAAATTGTCAGAAACTGCACGATTCTGCCCCTCCGACTGCTGCTGGTCGGTATGCCAGCCTGTAAGGGCTGGGAATGGCCTGGCTTGGTACTTGTGTAGGTCAAATGGGTGAGCTTCTCAACTTCTACACCAAATCCATCTGGGAGCGTGCATACTAGTGATTGGCAACTTTAATCCAACTCAATAATGACTCCTGAAACAGGAGGTAGCATCCTCTACGAAAAGTTGATGGATGCCGATCGATTTATTATAAGTATAGGATGTATATGATCTTATTATTTGCGATTTATTGAGCACTTTTTCAGATTTTTCTGAGCACTTTTTTTAGGGGGGGGGGGGGGGGGAGGGGGGGGTCAGCCCTCATTTGATTTTTTGCTAACTTTTTACTTGACCTCCAAATGAAATTCTGAGACCTCCTATAAGCGGGCCTTGGTAAGGGAAAGTCTATTGGCACTACTTTGGACCTCGTGCAATAAGTATTTACCCCCCCCCCCCCCCCCCCCACATACACACACAGCCCCACCACCACCACCACCACACCCCATTCCAAACACACACTAAACCAGCCCAGCCCCCCAGCCCCCCCTACACAGAGCCCCCCAGGCCGCCCGAACCCCCCAAACGAATCGAAACCGCCGTCCGTGGGGAGAACTGCTTTGACGATCACGCAATCCAGGCACTGCAAATCCGAGGACGCTATTATGTGCACCATATAGTAAACCCCCCAAATCCATATCTAACTTTTTCAAAAAATGGGTATTTCTATTTAATGGGGGGGGGGGGGGGGGGGTCAGCCCTCCTCAGGTTTTTGGGGCATCCTGTTTAGAGCTTTTTTTTTACTCCTGACTGAAACATGATATTTGTGCACATAAGGGGCTGTTTTGGGCTAAAATACACAAGATCTGTCTTTTCTAGTCTGTATTCCAAATACGGACCTTTCGAATTTCTTGCCAGCGTTAAACATTTTGGTAATATGTGTTTCAAGTCTAAATTATTTTTTTGCTCGGAAAAAGTAGTAAAAGAGCAGGAAAAATAGTAACTGTTTTATTTTCGGATTGTTAGCCACGTTGAGGCCAATATTTGGACGTTTTGAGCCACCCGGGTCAGTCAGTGACGGGTTTTGCGATACTTCACCACGAGGTTGTCAAGGGACCATCTCCCGGAAGAAACGCCGACCCGGGTGGAGACATACCAAACGACAAAAATCAACAGATCACCTCCTCGTCACCTCCGATCAGATGTGCGGCTCGATGTCACTTGTCGTTGAGGGAATCTAAGAGATATAATTCCTAACGTCGTGGAGTCCGAACGGGAGAGAACCGACGTGTTGAGGCGATCGGGGCGGGGTGTCCTGTAAGATTGTCGATAGGTACCGTACCCATGCACCGAGCCCCCGACAGTACCCGCCAGGGCCCCCCCGGGGCCCCTGGTACCCGCCGTTCTAGACGAGGCAGCGTACCGAGGCAGTCAGGCAGCCCACTATGCGTGTTAGCGGCACTGCTAACGGTACGGGGCCTGTCGCATCTGTCGTTCGCTGCCGTTATGCAGGGCACGAGGCTGAATGGAACGAGGCAGTCAGGCAGCGTGAAACGACGCAGTGAACTGCATAGGCAGGCTCTTTTAAGGCATGTATCCTTTAAAAGGCGCGCTTTGGTCGAAACAAACCGGCATAAAAACTGTGTTTGTAAAAAACCTGGGCATAGAGCCTCTTAGTCTGTCATCGCTGCACGACCTCGTTGGTGAGCTGCCGGATGGGATATATTCGCTCTAGGCCTGCTCTTATTGCACCCACTCTGTCATTCACCCCTGTCGGAGTACTAGACCGCTCTTTACCTCACCCATGATCTGCATTAGGGTTGTTCAGGACGCTGCGTCCTCCGTCACAGACGCAACGTCGAAGGGTCCGTTGCGTCGCAGGATGCAGACTATACAATAGGTTGCGTCCCAGGCAGCAGAGCTGGAGGTCATCCTGAAGTACCATAATCTGATCACTGCTGCCATTTCACCCCATCCCACAGTTCACCCCACCTGCCTTCCCGCCAGCCTCTACTACGAGAACACAAATTGGAAAAATGATGATGATGCTCCGTCATGCTCCAGCTAGCATCCACATAACCAGACGGCCAGGCACGCGTGCATCCAGGCTTTCTGCAGTTGTCCCCTTGGTACCCCCCTGCCCCACACCTGGGAGCATTGTTCGGTGCACCAAGCCTCGAGTTTTGGTCATACCACAGGTAGGTACGCAGGCTGAGAGGGTCAGATGTGTCTGCATGTGTGCGATGTGTGGCGTTTGGTGGCAGCATAGGAGGCTGGCTGGCTGCTTGAGGTCTGTTCATAATCTGACTGCCATTTTTATGTTCAAATTCACGTAATTCGTGTGCAAGTATGTAGGTGGACGTTGTTATAGTCCAGGGGCATGCAATTCATCACATACCTAGTTTATTGTGCATATATGATATTCACTTGCCCTGTGTTCGTTGCCTTCAACTTGCCTACCGTACCTAAGCTAAAATAAGGATGGCAACAATGCAGGCCAGAAGAAAGAATGCCGACGGTGTCATACCAATGCCTTTGGATTGTATCTCTCAGGGGTACAACTCTTCAAGCAGGATGATGAGCCTGGACCTCGATGCGTACCCAAACAGCGACCAAGACCTCCTGTTCGTATCAGAAGTACGCCGGTGTCTTTGTTACATGTGCTCCATAAGTCATAAAGTGTAGAACTGTAGACGTCTGCGAGGATTCATTGAACTTATATTGCATCTACTGTGATGGATTGTTATTGAGAACCTAGGTATGTCGGTAGCTGCAACTTTGAGCTAAATATCCAGGAATGCTGAGCGAGAACAGGCTTGATCATAGGCATGACATCCATCACTGTGCAAGCGTGCATGCACAATTGATTTAAAAATGATGCTGACGATTAAAATGTTCAAACATATTTTTATTAACAAAACCTTGAACACAACATAAATATTCAGAAATATTCAGAAAGTTCAGAAATAAAATGGTAAAAACTAAGATTTCATCTACTGCCATGGATATTGTTTTGAGAACCTAGCAAAGTTGGTACCTGTAGCGTTTAGCTTTATACCAGGACTGCTGAAAACAGGCTTGATCATAGGGTAATCATGACATCCATCACTGTGCATGCACCATAATTGATTTACAAAATGATGCTGACGATTGAAATTTTCAAACATACCGGTATTTGAATTAACAAAACCTTGAACAAAAATTTGAGGCGAACCATGTAAGCATCACAATGGACGAAACATTCCCCTAGGGCACTTTGCTATAATTAGCCCACGGACCCCACCTCAGGGCCGTGCGTGGGGCAGGGGCGGTGGCCACCGGGCGGGGGCAGTGACGGGGGCAAGCCACGCCACCTGCCGCTGGTCAAAAGCCCGTTCAGGAGGACGGGACATACCGGTCACGTCTGGGCTGGGCCGAAACATGCAATACCTTGTACAAATTCCGTAAAATCAACGAGATACCTGATTGGCCTATTTTTTCTTGCATCAAATTCTTTACAAAAAAGTCAATCTACATACACGCATTTCATTACATGACAGAAACGTTCAATACTGCTTTAAAATCAACAACCCTTCAACAACTCTCTTTTTCGTCACTTTATACTTAACAATGCTAAATTATCAATCGATTCATTGGAATTAAATTAATTTAAAGCCTCCAGACGCCCTTCGAATTTATTCTATTCGAATTGATACAATTTAAAGCAATTACATGCATTCAAATCACGTTAATTAAATTAAATGGAAAGGAAGAAGTCGAATTAAAATAACACAACATCAAATGCAATTAAATGCAATTTATTAAAATACATTGAATTAAGGATCCGAATCATTTCATTCGGGTCGCGCCTCCAGGCGCCCTTAATAAATATATTGTTCAGAAATAGAATGGTAACACAACGTGCTTGCCTGCCACATGCAGCACATGTTTCTGGTTCCCGACATCTTAAGTCCAAAGGAACATCAGAAGCTTGTGAGAAGCCTACCAAAGCCCGACGGAAGCTACATCAAAAGCTCATTCGAGTCCCCTTATCTCAGTCCCGAGGCAAAAGGCTGCTTGGAAAACGTCAAGGGTTCTCTAGTGACTAGGTTGAAGCAAGGCCCGTGGGGACCCCTTGAACTCACGCATAAAAGGTGTGTTGCAACGTAGGCCACAATGTTGCACGGATTTTGATATATGACTAGGATAAAATAATATGAGTATATGACCAGCAATACATGCTGGCTAAACTAACTTCACTTAATCTCTTTACGGCATTTCTTCTTCTTTTTGGCTGGGTTATTTTTATAGTTGCTGTTGTTGTTTTATTCCCAGGCTACTCGAAGTTGAAGGGATGCAGCATGCAAAATTAACTTCAAAATAAAATACTTGATCTGCCTTGTCTTGAGTGAGGACACGAACGGTAAGTTTCTGATATCCGGTTTATAAAGACAGTGGTTAAGTACTTGATATCATTATACCAGGCTCCGAAAGGAATACAACTTAAATGGTGACTACTGCTAGCTCCGGCTTACGCAGTGGTGTCCTTAACTTCACGTCCTGAGAGTGGCGCATTACTCGGATGTAACAATTTCAATTTCAATTTCAGTTCATCCTTCGTATTATCACAATTTCCTAGTGGCCAGCAGCCCCTCCAAATAATACCATTATCTTGATTACCGTATTCGAGGTTGGGCTACGTTGCCTACCCCCTGGACTGTAACTTACATGCGACTGATTTGTTCATTTTTATAAACTTTGTGGAAATCATTCATTACATTCTTGCTTGATAGCTTCTTTAATTAAGGGCGCCTGGAGGCGCGTCCCGAATGAAATGAATTTAATTTGCTTGATACCGTAGCTTCTTTGCCTCGTTATTTTATTACTTGCACCGTGTGATTTTCTACTTCAAAATGGTTGGAAGCCCCGGGCTTCTCTAGCCTTGGGTGAACTATGGCATGTACTTTTTACGACAATGTTATGATGATGAATTCAGCAAACCGTAGTATTTTGCATACCTAACCAATTATCAGTGATACCATACCTCGTAAGTGTTAAAACCAACCAAGTCCCCTTTCTTATGCAGGGTCCGACATTACCACAATATTAACAACGACCAGTTTCACGTGGACGGGACGTCGTATGATTTGCGGGTTGTTGTTCGCTTGCCTGTGCCAATGCACGTGCACCACGCATCCGAGAGAGGGAAGAGTAGCTCTCTCTTCATTCGTAAGCATGAAACGTGTGATGGATCCAGAACGAAAAGAAATATGACCGTCACAATCCCAACATACTCGGTAAGTGGCGGTGTACAAAAGTTTAGGGGTTACATCCAAGTGTAGGTGTCTAAACCCAGAAAGATAATGGAACCTTGGTACTCTATGGGAATTGAGATATGGAGCCTGCGTAATGGTCATTTTTGCTTTTGAACTGGTCATGTCTATACAATATCTGCATCCGTTTGATTATATTCTGTACCTAGATGTTGAAAGTACCCATGTTCACTCTGCACGCAAATGGCGAGCAGCCTCGAGGCTGGTAGGCCATGCAATCAAACGAAGTATCCTTACTTGAGCCTTACGTTATAGCAGGATGCACGTATAACTCACCTTAGGTGGTTAGCCCCAGTGCAAGAAAACAGGCTGGCCCCCTCTACTTCCCGCCTCGCAATAAGGTGCACTACGTATTTATGTATTGAACTTACTTGCCTCACCTCTCCATCCATATGCACTGTACGCAGGCCTACATCATGGATCGCAAGATATCCAGGGGGAAGTGTTCTCATGCTGTGCCAGGGACGTTTACTGGCCACTCCATTATCTTCACCTTCAGCAAGCACTAACTCTTATTGAGAAAGAATAATAATATGCATGCCGATGTAACTGTATGAGACGGCGTGGAGCCATAGTGGCTAATGACATGTAACCAAGCTGAAGAAGTCAAGTTCAAGCCAACAGGTAGATTGCAAAACGATGCAAGCAAGAATGACATGCCTACTTCAAGGTTCTCCGTGCATACATGATTGATGGCACCATGCTGTTCCAGGGACGTATAAGGGCCACCCCATTGTCTTCAGCTTACGCGAGTCCTGAATCATCCAGAGCAATAAGATTGCTATGAATGCTGTTATTACTGCCTAAGGCGGCGAGCAGCCACACTGGCTATCCTGCCCCTTAGCCTAATTGGGTACCCCCTGGACTGTAACATACACACGGGCGAAGAAGGCAAGCAGCCATACTGGCTGGAGCCATGGGATCAAGCTTACTTTCAGGCTTACACTTCAAGGCGGCACATGAAGCGCCATCTCATACAAGCAAGGATGACATGCGGATATTATTCAGGATAGCATGCAGCATGGAGTCACTAGTGCTTGTTTGTTAAACTGCCTTGACTGTTTTAGGGCTGGGAGAGTCCTTTTAGCCTATTTGGCTACCCCTGGACTGTAAAATATATACATACATAGTAGACCCTGCAGAAATCCCAGTTATGTCCCAATACCTGATATCTATCTATCTATTTATCTATCTATCTATCTATCTATCTATCTATCTATAGTGTCTGCTACATGTATCACAGGTATTGGTGCATAGCTAAGGACATTTTTAGTAACTAGACACTACTTACAGAGTAACTGATAATCCATACCATGTCTTTTACTGTGGATTATTGGATGGTACATGCAGTTTATACTACTCTATTGTGTAAAAGTGTAAAAACTCTCGTGCAAATTGAGCTAGATATGACCCTTTCATGCCACCTTACCCTAGTGATTTTTGTGTATGACCAGTTACACACTTATACACGGCCACCCAGGTGAAACAGTAGAGTAGGACATCTGTCGAATGTAGATACTGCTTGTAGAGTACTGTATTTGATAATCCATACAATGCTTCTACTGCTTTTAGTTTCCTCCGTTTTCCCCCTCCCTTCACCCCCGCCCCCCTTGAGAGTGCCAGCGATTTCCTAACGAGCGTTTAAAACCTCTCCATGGATGGTGACACCGTCATGGATGGCACTGCCCCTGCCTCGACCACCGCAGCTGACACCTCCGAGGCAGCGAAGGCTGCCGCTGACAAAGCCGAGGCAGACAGGCTTGCTGCAGTTGCCAACATCATCGCCACCGCCCAGGCCGCTGCGTCCAAAGTCATGACAGATCAGCAGGCCGCGGACCTGGCCCTGAAAGAACAGGCTCACGCCGACAAAGCAACTGCTGACAAAGCAACTGCTGACAAAGCAACTGCTGACGCAGCTTCCTCCCAGGACCCCGAAGCCGCCCGTCAGGCTGAGCTGGTCAAACTACGCAAGCAACTGGCCGACCTCGAATCCATACAATGCTTCTACTGCTTATTGGATGGAACATGCAGTTTATACTGCTCTCTAACTCTCTACGGATAAAATCAAATTCAAATTCAAATTCAAATTGAGCAAGATATGACCCTTGTATCTTAATTTCACTCAGTGATTTTGGTGTATAACCAGTTATATACGGCCACACAGGTGTAACAGTAGAGCTGTGGGATCCCAAGTTGAGCAAGAGATGACCCTTTTACACCAATTCACTGTGATTCCTATGGCCTCAAGTATTTCACGATTTTTGGCGAAGCCCCCTCTTCAAGGAGACGGGAGCCCCCAGAGTTACCCATTTGTCCGTCCGACCGACCGGCAGTCTGACCGAGACGAAGCCTGACTCGTCAGCCAACGGCCTCGTAACTAGCTCGCTTCCGTTGCCACCTGTCGCTCCGTCGCGAACACTCTCCGCCAATTTTTAGCGTCGCATGCGACGCTGTATAGAACTTGTTCAAATTCAAATCATGTACACTACTACCAGTCTGACATAGACCTCTGTGGTCTCCTAATTTGGCGCCTGGGGTTCTGCTGCAAAATGGGGCTGGGACCGGTCCCCTTACTCTTATGGGCTTGCCTCTCACCCTCACTCTGAGAAGCATTCTGTGTGGCTTGGCCTGTTTCCGTTCCCTCTGGCAGCCTTGTCCTAGGCCCCCCTGCTTCTGATGACCTAACATGTTGCGTGGAACTCGGCTGTGGCTGTGTTTGGATGGCTGGATTCGGACCCGGGGGGGACACAGATGTCGGCGGTAGCTGGACAGCGGTGCGTCGAGTGGGTGCAGAGGGGCGGCTGGACCGCGTCATGTATCCTCTTGCCGTACTAGAGGTGGATGGGGCGGATAGGACGGTTGAAGTGGTTGGACCACCAGATGAGGTTCCTGCCAGCAGATCGGTACCATACATGGTTGAAGCAGTACACAATTGCTCAACTTCCTCACAGCTCAGATTGAGAGCTGCACGGAAGCTGATGTGGTGGCGCTGAGCTGTCACTAAGCTCTGTAGGCGATCAGCTCCTGAGCTCCCGTGGATGAGGACAGTCTCCAAACCCTGAAAAAGGGTTTAGGGTTACAGCAGGTTACTGTCAGGAAGCACAAACCCAGGGCCCCCGTCGGTAAAACAATTGTTTGGGGTTCAGTTCACCAGTGCTTTTTCTTTTTAAGCCCTTCCTTCACGGTTGGGCAAGTCTCTTAAGCCAATTTGGCCTACCCCTGGACTGTAACATACACACACAGGAAAACGGTCAGGATGTGCTCTTTTCAGTCAGTCTGTAGTTTAGTTTATTTCAGTTTAGTTTAGTCTAGCCTGAGTTTCGTTTAAATTGGTCAAAATATATTAGTTTAGTTTAGTTTTCAACATCGCAACAATTGCCTTTTCATTATCATCATCAGCATCATCAGCATCATCATCATACAAATCATCACCACCGCCAATAACAACACCAGTAGCACCATCACCACATCATCATTACGTATTATGATTATAAATTTAACTATTCATCGAGGCAGAGTGCACACCTGAGTGTCGCCAGGTGTCATGATGGACAGGCTACACTCCAAACCCAACCATCATCATCATCATCATCATCGTCATGATCACCATCACCATCAACATTACCACCACCACCAATACCACTGCTACCTCCACCACCACACTGCTACTTCTTCTGATTCTAACCGGAACAGGCTACTGTTGTAATATACACACCTGAGTGTCGCCAGGTGACATGATTGACAGGCTACGCTCCGACTCCAACCATCATCATCATCGCCATGATCACCATCAACATTACCACCACCACCACTACCACCACCACTACAATGATACTTCTTCTGATTCTAACCGGAACAGGCTACTGTTGTGATGTGCACACCTGAGTGTCGCCAGGTGTCATGATTGACAGGCTACGCTCCGACTCCAACCATCATCATCATCGCCATGATCACCATCAACATTACCACCACCACTACCACCACCACTACAATGATACTTCTTCTGATTCTAACCGTAACAGGCTACTGTTGTGATGTGCACACCTGAGTGTCGCCAGGTGTCATGATTGACAGGCTACGCTCCGACTCCAACCATCATCATCATCGCCATGATCACCATCAACATTACCACCACCACTACCACCACCACTACAATGATACTTCTTCTGATTCTTACCGTAACAGGCTACTGTTGTAATGTGCCCACCTGAGTGTCGCTAGGTGTCATGATGAACAGGCTACGCTCCAAGTCCAACTATCATCATCATCATCATCGTCATGATCATCACCACCACCACCACACTGATACTTGTTCTGTTTATAACCGTGACAGGCTACTGATGTCATGTGCATACCTGAGTGTTGCCAGGTGTCATGATGGACAGGCTACGCTCCAACTCCAACCTCCAAGACGGCTGTGTCCTTAACAAGGCAACCAGTGAGGTCACGCCTTTAAGCACAGCAGCATCTAGGGCCAGCATGTTGGCTGCAGGGCCCTCCACTGCACCATAGCTAGGGCTTACACCAGCTGTGCTGGTTGAGTCGGGTTTAGGGGGGGCACTTTTGGCAGATCCAGAGGCTTGGGCTGCAGCACAGAGGACAGCTAGTGAATGCACGGCTCTAAAACCAGTGGCCCTAGATAGGCGCTTGGCAGCTGATGCCAGCTGGTCAGCCTGCTGAACTGCAGTACGGAAGTACAGATCTGGAGGTACAGTCTCCTGATTCATTGACAGAAATACCCCATAGCTCTGATTCAGTGCACTGATCTGTCTGTACCGCTTTGAAAGCTTGTAGTACAGCAGTGTACTTTCTGGTTCAAGGCGACAGTCTGGAACCAGAAGTTGTGGGTAGGTGGCAAGCAAAGCCAAGACCTGTGCTAAGCTGCCCCCCAGATTTGTACACAGATCTCGGATGAGGCAAGCCCAGGTGTACTGGGCTCCGTCTGAGACCAAGAGGGTTGGGCGTGAGGCAAGCAAGGCTGCAGGGGGAGAGGGGGGGGGGGGGGGGGGGGGGCTGAGTGTGTGTGGTGGTGGTGGCGTGTGGGTGCGTTTTGGGGTGGTAGTTGTGGTGGTGGTGGCGTGTGGTGGGTGGTGGTGTGTGTGTAGGGGGGGGGGGGGGGCGCTGAGTGGTGTGTGTGGTGGTGGTGGTGGTATGTGTGGGTGCGTGTGTGTGTGGTGGTTGTGATGGTGGGGCTGAGGTGTGTGTGGTGGTGGTGGTGGTCGGGGGGCTGACATGTGGGTGCGTGTGAGTTGGTAGTTGTGGTGGTGGGGCTGAGGTGCGTGTGGTGGTGGTGTGTGTGTGGTGGTGGTGGTATGTGTGTGTGGTGGTGGTCGGGGGCAGACGTGTGGGTGCGTGTGGGTTGGTGGTTGTGGTGGAGGTGGTGTGTAGGGTGGTGGTGGTGGTGGTGTGTGTGTGAGTGTGGTGTGGTGGTGGGGGCTGATGTGTGGGTGCATGTGGGGTGGTGGTTGGGTGGTGGGGCTGAGGTGTGTGTGGTGGTGGTGGTGTGTGTGTGGTGTGTGTGGTGTGGGGGGAGGGGGGCTGAGGTGTGTGTGTGTGTGGGGTGGGGTGGGTGGGTGGGTGGGGGGGGGGCTGACGTTGTGGTGCATGTGGGGTGGTGGTTGCGGTGGTGGGGCTGAGGTGTGTGTGGTGGTGGTGGTGGTGTGTGTGTGTGTGTGTTTGGGGGGGGAGGGAGGGGGGGGGGCTGAGGTGTGTGTGGGCTTCCCAGTGCTCCTATCATCTTTGGGTTTGGCCCAGTGGCAGTCTCAGGGAGCTGCCTAGAAACTGCTGGTGTTAGCTGAAAAGAAAAGCTACGGTTCATTATGTTTTGTAGTTCTTAATCATGGCCACCTCATCCCTAAATTAAATTATCACTGTAGTACTAACTCAGGACCCCTGTCGGTAAACGATTGCTTGGGGTTCAATTCATCACTTTTTTGTTTGTTTAGCTTTTTAGCTCCTAACATCATGCTTGGACAGGTCCCTGTATCCTCTTTGGCTACCCCTGTGGTGGTGGTGGTGGTGGTGGCCGTGGTGGTCGTGGTGGTGGTGGTGATAGCCATAGTGGTGGTGGTGGTGGTCGTAGTGGTGGTAGTCATAGTGATGGTGGTAGTGGTGGTCGTAGTGGTGGTGGTCATATTAATGGTCGTAGTGGTGGTTGTAGTGGTGGTGGTAGTAGTAACTTGCATGAACATGCCCATGCCTCCAATGTCGCGACAATCAGAATCAAAGTCGGACGGGTAGTGTTGATAACTGTTAGCAGTAGAGAGTCTGAAATGCCCTTTTTGGCGGAGCCCCCCGACCTGGGAGGCGGGAGCCCCCAGATTTAACCCGTTGTACGTTTCAGATTCAACCCGTTGTACGTTTCAGATTCACCCGTTGTACGTTTCAGATTCACCCCATTGTACGTTTCAGATTCACCCCATTGTACGTTTCAGATTCACCCCATTGCACGTTTCAGATTCACCCCATTGTACGTACGATTCACCCCATTGTACGTTTGTCCGTCCGTCTGTCTGTCCAACCAACGACTGAGACAAAGCCTGATACGTCAGCCAACCGTCTCATAACTAAGTGGCTTTGGTCCGCTCCATTCTGACGCCCCCTGTCGTTCCATAGCCAAAACTCTCTGCCAATTTCAACGTCGCTTGCGACGCTACCTAGGACTTGTTTCTTTCTTTTCTATTAAACATTGCCACCTACCACAAACTTTTCTATTAAACATTGCCACCTACCACAAACTTTTCTATTACACATTGCCACCTACCACAAACTTTTCTATTACACATTGCCACCTACCACAAACTTTTCTATTACACATTGCCACCTACCACAAACTTTTCTATTACACATTGCCACCTACCACAAACTTTTCTTTTACACATTGCCACCTACCACAAACTTTTATATTACACATTGCCACCTACCACAAACTTTTCTATTACACATTGCCACCTACCACAAACTGCTTCCATGATTGTCTGCAGATCAGAGCTCTGCAATTCCCTCCACATAACTCCAGATGATGTTTGCAAGGCTGAGAGGAATCTACGCAAGCCATGCCTTAATGCTGTGCCCACGCCACCTGAGGATGCTTTTTCGCTTGATATAGGACTTGCAAGCCCAGGTAGCTGGATAGAAGCTGGCGACAGGTGGGCAGAAGCTGCCCCCACAAGCAGCTCGGGATGGTCTCGGATGAGAGCCTCTAGGCTGGCGTCAGTAAATATATTTGAACTGCGGTGTACTGCTCTGCTATGGGTAGGTAATGCTTTTGCCAACTCAGCATGCACGCCCCTTTCTAGGACCGCTCTCAGTTTAGCCCTAGCTGGCACATGGTCTGTGACTAGGAGGAGGGAGGGGGCACGCTTTAAAAGGTTCCATGCATGCCGCAGTTTGTGGATGGAGGAGGAGGGGAGGGAGGGAAGAAGGGGAGGACGGGAGGAGGAGGGGGGGCTGGGATGAGGAGGGGGTGGGCTGGGAATAGGAAGGCTGAGGGGAGGAGGAGAAGGTAGGGGAGGGGGAAGGGAAGGAGGGAGGGGAGGAACGGGATGAGGAGTATGGGAAGGGTTGAGAAGAAGAAGGCTGAGTGGAGGGGGAGGAGGTAGATGAGGGGTGAAGGGGAGATGAGGAAAGGAAGGGAGAGGCGGATGTGGAGAAGGGGGAGGAGGTGGATGGATGGGTGGAAGACGAGGGTAGGGGGAGGGAAGAAGAGCTTGAGGATTGAGAGGAGGGGTAAGGGATCACAGCCTGTTCACTGAAGCTTTCTTGAAAGTTGTTCCATAGGGCACCCAGCGACAGGTCACCACCTGATTTCGGATTCTCTGACATGGTATGGTCAGTCAGAGAATCTAGTGAACGTTTTAGCCCACTGCCCCTTTTGCTGCTGCTGAAGCTCCTGCTGATGTTCATCCTGCTGCTACCCACTCTGCTGCTGCTGTTGCTGCTGCTCCTTATGCTGCTTCTACCAGTGTTGTTACTGCTGCTGCTGCTGCTGTTGTTGGTGCTGCCCACTCTGCTGCTCCCGCTGCTGCTCATGCTGCTTCTACCAGTGTCGTTACTGCTGCTGTTGCTGCTGTTGGTGCTGCCCACTCTGCTGCTCCCGCTGCTGCTCCTGCTGCTTCTAGCGGTGTCGTAACTGCTGCTGCTGCTATTGGATTTGCTGCTGCCTCTACTCATCCCGCCACTGCTCATCCTGCCTCTAGCCATGCTGCTGCTGCTGTTGTTTCTGCTGCCGATTTCTCGACTACTGCTGCTTCTCCGGCCTTGACCCCTGCCACCACTCCTACTGTCTCCTCTACTTCTGCTGCTGCTGATGCTGTACGTTCTGCTGCTCATCCTGCTGCCGCTACCTACTACTGCACTGCTTGTTCTACCTGCTACTGTGCTGCTTGTACTGCCTCCTGAAGTACTGATTCCATACCCTCCTGCTTCTTTGTTGCTCCCAGCAACAAGCAGCAAGCGCGGTTCCTTCAGAACCATAGCAAGCACGGCCCTAGCTGCCCCTTGTTCACCACTGATGCTCCCCCTAGCTGTCTTCTGGTCCTCCAGGCCCCCTTCCACCTTCAGGCTGAGCTGCAGGAGCTCAGCCAAGGCCAGTTGGATGTTTGCAGGTGGTTGTAGCAGAAGCTGGGGGGAAGCTAGGATGGATGCAGCTGCTGAGAGAATTGCCAGGCTGTCACCTTTCTTGAGCTGCCCACCTCTACCACCTGCCACCCTGTCACCCTCTCCACCACTCATTGCAGCCAGCTCAGTGAAGCACGCTGCCAGACTGTCCACAGCAGCCTCCAGCTCATGGCCAGCTAGGGTCACCACTTCTGGCGCGTCCACCATCAATTGAATCGCCTCCACAGGCTGCAGGTGGAGTAGCTGACAAAGTAGCTGAGAGCATGATATCAATGGCTGAGGGTCTGGGGCTCCGCTGTCCGATACTTCCGAACTCACTAAGCCAGCTGCCACCAACAGCTTGGGTCTCAATAGTGACAGTTGCCTTGCACCGACAAGAGCCTCTTCTGGAGTACACCATGCATGTGGGGGTGAATACAGTGCACCTGATTCTGAGTGCAGTGAATCTGATTCTCGGTGCAGTGAATCTGATTCTGGGTGCGGTGAATCAAAGTACAACGAATCTGATTCTGTGGCACATGCTGAATCTTGCACTGAGGATGTAGCAGAGGACAGACGAACGAGCTGCTGCATGTGGTTCAGAGCTTTCAGCAACAAAGGCAATGGGAGCTGCAAGAGGGCGGGGCAACCCACCAGCAGGTCAAAGGCCTGGTGTCGAGGTACACCTAGCACTACAGCCAGCTCATCACACCTGTGAGGTGGGCGGGGGGAGGGGAGGTGGAGGAGGGTTGTGATGGTGTGGTGGTGGGAGGGGGGGATGTGGTGCGGGGAGGGGGGAGGGAAAGAGGGAGTGGTGGTGGTGGTGGTGGTGGGAGGGGAATGTGGGTGCGGGGAGGGGAGGGGGGGGGGAGGGGGGAGGGGAAGAGGGGAGGGGAGATGATGGTGGTGGTGGTGGTGGTGGGAGGCGGGAATGTGGTGCGGGGAGGGGGAGGGGAGGGGAAGAGGGGAGGGGAGATGATGGTGGGTGGTGGTGATGTGCAAAGGGGGTATGGGAGGGAGGGGGGGGGGGGGGGGGGGGGGGGAGCTGGAGGCCTAAGATAGGTGCATTGTGTATTATGCATTTCAAGTCCTGAATTGTGCATCTAGTCTCGTGCATGATACACTGAGAAGGCATACCGTGTTAAGAGACGTGGCCCCCCTAGGGCAAGCAGGTCCCGGTCCTCAGCTACCGAGGTGATGACCTGGCGAAGTGGTACGCCAAGCTGACGGGCAATCTTGGAACATCTTGCCTCCAGTTTGTTGGGGTCCATCAAACCCAGCTCGGGGTTTTCAGCCACCTGCATACGCACCATCAGAATTGGCATATTTTGGAGGTTGGGGGGAGGGGAGGTTGGAGGTTGGGTGTGTGTGTGTGTGTGGGGTGGGGGGGGGGGAGTTGAAGTTGGGAGGTTGAAGTTGGAGGGAGGGAGGGGAGGGGAGGTTGGGGGAGGGAGTCCCTTCAGCATATTACAGATACAGGGCATGACCAAGCAAGGATTTCAGGTAACTCAGATGGGTCTCACAGAAGAGTCATAAAACCCCCTGGACTGTAACATACATATGCAGGTGGTTGGAAAGTCAGTTGGGTATGGACCTATTTTCAGAATGACACGTTGTTAGCTGTCTTACTCTCTGTTCATTTATATCTGTGTGTGTGCACGCATTCATACATGCATATATCAATGCATGTTTCAATGCACGCATTCATACATGTACGTATGTATCAATGCATGCATCCATGTTTGCATGTCGTTATCTGTGCATTCGGCTATGTTTGGTTGGTTGGTTGCTATGCGTGTTTGTTAAGTTGGTTATTTGGCTGGCTGTTTGCTTGCTATGCGTGTTTGTGAAGTTGGTTATTTGGCTGGCTGGTTGCTTGCTATGCATGTTTGTTGAGTTGGTTATTTGGCTGGCTGGTTGCTTGCTATGCGTGTTTGTTAAGTTGGTTATTTGGCTGGCTGGTTGCTTGCTATGCGTGTTTGTTAAGTTGGTTATTTGGTTGGCTGGTTGCTTGCTATGCGTGTTTGTTAAGTTGGTTATTTGGTTGGCTGGTTGCTTGCTATGCGTGTTTGTTCCCTTGTTTTGGGATTGTTTGTTTGTTTGTTTGTTTAGTTGCTTATTTGGTTGGCTGGTTGGTTGATATGCGTGTTTGTTCCCTTGTTTTTGATTTGTTTGTTTGTTTGTTTAGTTCGTAATTTGGTTGGCTGGTTGGTCGATATTCTTGTTTGTTCTCTTGTTTTGGGATTGTTTGTTTGTTTGTCTAGTTGGTTATTCGGTTGGAAGGTTGGTTGCTTGGTTGGTTGATTGCCTTATCAATCTTTCTTCATCCTTTCTGGCAGTGTTTTTAGTTCAGATTTATGTAGGCCAGGTTGAGTACCTACTTGGGCTTCTCAAGCCTGATTTCAGGATTGTTGCAAACATGTAGAGGGGATTTTTATTTCCGCTATATGTAGCGATCGCTAGTTTTGACCCCGTTTTAGAGAAATTATCGCTATAAAAATGTTCAAAAAATAAAAAAGCTAAAAAAAAAAAAAAATTGGAAACAAAATCCCTGACTTGCAGCACGAAGCCCGGGTGGTTCGGAGGGGGGATGCTAGTACCTACAAAGCCAGTCCACACAAGCCAGATCTCCTATACCCTAAACCCTAAACCCGAGGAGATCTGGCTTGTGGGGACTGGCTTTGTGGGTACTAGCTTCCCCCCACTGGGTGGTTCGGGTGGTTCATATGCCGCCATGCAATGACGGACTGGCGACGCAGTTGCGACGCGTCGTCGAAAACAAAAAAACGTTCTCTACGGCTAGTTGCAGATATTAGATATTCACAGGGAATGGCAACATGCCATCATATGATATCATGTCATCATATGATACCATATGATATCATATGATGCCGGCAATCTGACTAGGCCAAAGTTACCATTTATATACAATATCGTATGATGCAACTTGTATGATATCATACTCGCCTTCAGTCAACATCATATGAAATGCCGATCCCTAGATATTCACGTACCATGAACACAGCTTCCTCATAGCTCCTCTTCAAAACCCTGCTTAAACCCTTGATTCTAAGCGCCACCTCGCTGGTGACTAAGCAGAGTAGGCCTGGAACATGGCGGTACAAGTACTGCCCCAGATCCTGATTAAGAGCGGGGAGGGTCTCCTCCAAGGCAGCGCAGCGTTCCCTCACTGCAAATATTGGGGTTCAGGTTTTGGGCAAAACTTACATATTGGGGTTAAGTTTTTGGCATAACTGAAGTACTGGGGACAGGTTGGGGTGAAACCAAAGAATCAGCGTTCAGGTTTTGGGCAAAAGTTACATGTTGGGGTTCAGCATTTGGTCTATCTTCAGAATCGGGGCCAGGTTTGGGTGAAACAAAGTGTTGGGGTTCAGGTTTTGGTCAATCTCTAATACTGGGGTTCATTTTTTTTTGTTAAACTCTAATACTGGGGTTCAGGTTGTGGTCAAACTGAAGTAGTAGGGTCAGTTTTTGGTGGAGCCCCTCTTTAAGGGGGCGGGAGCCCCCAGGGCTAACCCGATGTCTGTTTGACCGCCCCCCCGAAAAATTGTAGCCTGACACGTCAGCCAACTGTCTCATAACTAACTGGTTTTGGTCAGCTCCATTTCCATTGCCACCTTTCGTTCTGTTGCCAACAAACTCCGCCAATTTTCCGCGTCGCTTGCGATGCTGCATAGGACTTGTGGTCACTCATCTAGAGTTGAGAAATCCTGAATGAGTCCAAATCACCCTAATCCAACCCAAATCACCCCATTTCACCCAAATCACCCTAAAATAATTCAAAATAAAACCAGGCTAACCCAAACCAGGCTAACCCAAACCCCCTAAATCAGGACTTACATATTTGGTTTCGGAAAATGCGGCGGAATTTGAAGAAGGTGACAGGGCGCTTGAAGGAATCATCAGTTGCTAGGCCTCCACGCTTCCTTCTCAGTGACGGTGCGCGCTCCCGCCTCAACAAAAAATAGCTGGCAAGTGGGGGGGGGCAGGAAGGGGGCGTGAACAGGAGAATAAGACATGGACCAGAAGGTAGTGAGAGGTGGGTGGGGGTTGGGGTCGGTGGGGCAGGAAGGAAGGGGAGCACAAACAAATACTAGATGGCAAGGAAGGGGGGGAGGAAGGGGAGCGTGAGCAGGAGAATAAGACATGGACTAGAAGGTAGTGAGAGGGTGGGGTGGGGAAGGGGTGGGTAAGGGAACATACACAAATACAAGCTGCAAGGGGGGGGGGGGGGGGGCTGGAAGGGGAGTGTGAACAGGAGAATAAGACATAGACTAGAAGGTAGTGAGGGGGGTTGGTCGGGGTGAGGGTGGGAGCAGGAAGGGAGCATACAAATATACAAGCTGGCGAGGGGGGGGTGAGGAAGGGAGCGAGAACAGGAGAATCATACGAGACTAGAAGGTGGTGAGGGTAAGGGGTTGGGGTGGGGCAGGAAATGGAGCATACACAAATACAAGCTGGCAAGGGGGGGGGGAGGAAGGGGAGTGTGAACAGGAGAATAAGACAAAGACTATAAGGTAGTGAGGGGTGTGGTGGGGTCGGGATGGGGGCAGGAAGGGGAGCACAAGCAGATACAAGCTGGCAAGGGAGGGATGAGGAAGGAGAGCGAGAACAGGAGAATCATACGAGAACTAGAAGGTGGTGAGGGTGAGGGATTGGGGTGGGGCAGGAAATGGAGCATACACAAATACAAGATGGCAAGGAAGGGGGGGAGGAAGGGGGGCGTGAGCAGGAGAATAAGACAAAGATTAGAAGGCAGTGAGGGGTGGGGTGGGTCGGTCGGGATGGGGGCAGGAAGGGGAGCACAAACAGATACAAGCTGGCGAGGGGGGTGAGGAAGGGGAGTGAGAACAGGAGAATCATACGAGGACTAGAAGTGGTGAGGGGTGAGGGATTGGGGTGGGGGCAGGAAATAGAGCATGCACAAATACAAGCTGGCAAGGGGGGGTGAGGAAGGGAGTGAGAACAGGAGAATAATACGAGGACTAGAAGTGGTGAGAGGGTGGGGTGGGGAAGGGGTGGGGGTAAGGGAACATAAACAAATACAAGCTGGCAAGGGGGGGGGGGGCAGGAAGGGAGTGAGAACAGGAGAATAAGACATAGACTAGAAGGTAGTGAGGGTGGGGTGGGGTGGGGTCGGGATGGGGGCAGGAAGGGGAGCACAAGCAGATACAAGCTGGCAAGGGGGGGATGAGGAAGGGGAGCGAGAACAGGAGAATCATACGAGGACTAGAAGGTGGAGAGGGGTGGGGGCAAGGAGGGTGATCTGTATGTACTGCACTCACCGTACATCCATGTGCCTATAGTTCGGCTCGTACCGCAAGCAACGCTCCTTGTCCACCACTCTTTTCATATCCCTCTTGCTACTCGCCCCCTGCATCTCATATTTATGTGCTGCACTCACCGTACATCCATGTGCCTGTAGTTCGGTCCGTACCGCAAGCGGCGCTCCTTGTCCACCACTCTTTTCATATCCCTCTTGTTACTAGCCCCCTGCATCTCATATTGTAGCCGACTCAGCTTCAGGTGTAGCTGAGCCTTTTCTGCCACCCTGTCATCGGCGTTGGAAAGGGGGGTGGGCGACCGCCTATGAGGCTGTCCAGCTGAGAGCGTGACAGATGGGTAGGGTGATGCAATTTAGGGTGTAAACACTTTTGGAGGTGTTTCATGCGGGTGGGTTAGGAAGTTTAGAGTTCAAATACAGTTGTTGGTGTTTTGTGTGGGGAGGGGATGCAGTTTGAGGACTCAAAAGATAGGTGTTTTGTGTTGGTGGGTGATGCACTTTCGGAGGTGTTTCATGCCGGTGGGTAATGAAGTTTAGAGTTCAAAAACAGTTGTTGGTGTATCGTGTGGAGGTATGCAATTTGCGACTCAAGGGTGGGGGAAGGGGAGGTGGGGGGTGTGTGTGTGGTGTGGGGGGGGATTAGTAGGTGTTTTGTGTGGGCGTGGGATGCATTTGTTTTAGTGTGAACACATAAGGGGGCGTTTTGTGTGGGTGGGGGGATGCAATTTAGGGTCTCCAAGCATTATGGGGTGTTTTTGGCGGAGCCCCCTCTTCTGGGGGGCGGGAGCCCCCAGGGTTACCCCATTATCCGTTTGTGCGACTGACCGACCGAAAAATTGAAGCCTGACAAGTTAGCCACCTGTCGTATATAACTGGTTTGGCCAGCTCCATCCCTGCCACCTGTCGATCTGTTGCTAACACACTCCACCAATTTTCTGCGTTGCTTGCGACGCTGCATAGGACTTGTTTGTGTGTGGGTGATGCATTTTTGGAATGTCGAAACATTATAAGGTCTTTGCTGTTTAGAGTGTCGATACATTAGGAGGTGTTTCTTGTGGGTGGGCGATGCAGTTTAGAATGTCAACATATTCCTAGGTGTTATGTGTGGGTGAGGGATGCAGTTCAGTGTGTCTAACCATCAGGTGTTGTGTGTGTTTGGGGGATGCAGGTAAGAGTGTCGAACACTTGGAGGTTTCTTGTATCGTTGGGTGATGCAGTTTAGAATGTCCAAACATTAGATGGTATTTTGTTTGTTAGGGTGATGCAGTTTAGAGTGTCTACAAATTAGGAGATACTTCGTGAGGCAAGGAATCTAGAGTGGTGATTTTTTGCAACTCCTGTGTGCACGCCTAAGGCCATTTTCAAATCTGAAAGCAGGTTTTTCCAGCTTCATGGTTTTAGGCCTCCTCCAGGGACAGCGTTTTAGTGCTTTTTGTAGCTGTTATAGCTTTTTAGAGCTTTTAAAGCCTTTTAGGGGGGGGGGAACCTTTTTGTTTTTTACATTTACATGACGATAAGTTTGCCAAAACGGGGTCAAAAACAGCAATCGCTATATAAAGCGGAAATAAAAAGCCCCATCGGTCCCAAGAGCTTGTCTGTCGCGGTCCACAGTGTCCCTGGGGAGAAACTGGTCAGTGTAGGGCCAGTGGTGCAGGTGTGTCTGTGTGTGGTGGTGGTGTGTGGTGTGTGTGGGTGGGGGGGGGGTACTGCACACACCTCATACAATAGGGAGACATTGGTCAGTGTAGGGCCAATGGTGCAGGTGTGTGTGTGTGTGTGTGGTGGTGGGTGGGTGGTGTGGTGGTGTGTGGGGTGGGGTGGGGTGTACTGCACACACCTCATACAATAGGGAGACATTGGTCAGTGTAGGGCCAATGGTGCAGGTGTGTGTGTGTGTGTGGTGGGTGTGGTGGGTGGTGTGTGGTGGTGTGTGGTGTGTGGGTGGTGGTGGGTGTACTGCACACACCTCATACAATAGGGAGACATTGGTCAGTGTAGGGCCAATGGTACAGGTGTGTGTGTGTGTGTGTGGGTGGGTGGTGGTGTTGTGGTGGGTGTGTGGTGTGTGGGTGGGGGGTGTACTGCACACACCTCATACAATAGGGAGACATTGGTCAGTGTAGGCCAATGGTGCAGGTGTGTGTGTGTGTGAGTGTGGGTGGGTGGTGGTGGTGGGTGGTGTGGTGGAGTGGGGGTACTGCACACATCTCATACAAAAAGGAGACACTGGTCAGTGTAGGGCCAGTGGTGTAGGTGTGTGTGTGTGTGTGTGTGTGGTGGTGTGTGGTGGGGTGTGTGGTGGGGTGGGGGTACTGCACACATCTCATACAATAGGGAGACATTGGTCAGTGTAGGGCCAATGGTGCAGTGTGTGTGTGTGTGGTGGTGGGTGGGTGTGTGTGGTCGTGTGTGGTGTGTGTGGTGGGGTGGGGGTGTACTGCACACACCTCATACAATAGGGAGACATTGGTCAGTGTAGGCCAATGTGCATGTGTGTGTGTGTGTGTGTGTGTGTGTGGTGGTGTGGTGTGGTGGTGGGGTGTGTGGTGGAGTGGGGGTACTGCACACATCTCATACAAAAAGGAGACACTGGTCAGTGTAGGGCCAGTGTGTAGTGTGTGTGTGTGTGTGTGTGTGTGGTGGGGTGTGGTGGTGGTGGGGTGTGTGTGGAGTGGGGGTACTGCACACATCTCACACAAAAGGGAGACACTGGTCAGTGTAGGCCAGTGGTGTAGGTGTAGGTGTGTGTGTGTGTGTGTGTGTGTGTGTGTGTGGGGGGGTGATGGTGGGGTGTGGGGTGTGTGTGTGTGTGGGTGTGTGTGTGTGTGTGTGTGTGTGGGGGGGGGGGGGGGGGCACTGCACAGATCGCATACACTAGGGACACACTGGTCAGTGTAGGGTCAGTGGTGCAGGTGTGATTGGTCGTGGGTCGGCATCTCCCGCCGACCTTTGAGTACCTACTTCGTCCTTTTGAAGGAGTGCCTCCGCCAATCACAAAATCCTGGTCTCTTAGTCTAGGACAGCCCCTTTCAGTGATATACAATGGTCTAGTGGTAGACCAGATTGCTTGAGGACGAAGAGTCGGGGGTTTGACTCCCCTTTCGATTGCTCTTGGCGTTGCAGGTCGTTGTCAACCGCGATGGTAGCTTGTCCAGTTGAGGTAGGAGACCGCTCCCCACCCGCGTACGACGGGCTCCCTTAACACCACGCCTCACCAGGCGTTATCATTACCTTAGTCTAGGGCTAGCGTACGGAGACCCACCCTTTAAAGCGACAATCCTTATTTTTAAAAACAAGTCCATACATTCCTGCATGTGAGTGAGTCCATGCTATTGTAGTTATCAAGATGGAAACATGGCACATGCATTCACAAACACACATGTGGCTAATCCAAGCACACATGCACACATGGCATATGCATGCACCCCCACACTCATGGAAAAGGAATGCACACCCGTACCCACACATGGCACATGCATGCCCACCCACACACATGACCCATCCACGCACACGTACACACATGGCACATTCATGCACACACGCACATGGCATATGGCACGTGCATGTACACACCCACACATGGCTCATCTAGGCACACCCACACGTTGCACAGGCACACACACACTCCCACGCAACGGCATATCCATGCACACGCACACCCACGCACATGACACATTCATGCACATGCATACAAACACACATAGCACATCCATGCACACACACACATGGCGCATGGTACATACAAGTACACACACACACATGGCACATGGTACAAGCATTTACACACACACATGGCAAATGGCACATGCATGTACACACACACATGGCACATGGCACATGCATGAACACCCCCGCACAAGGCACATCCATGCACACGCACACCCACGCACAGGGCATATGTATGCACGCACACAAGTACACGGCTTATGCATGAATGCACGGACACAAGCCTGCCATGCATGTCCATCAGCCTCTGCACGAGGGAAGTTCACTTCGTATGTCTGCCTGAATGCTACATTATCACAAGCAGCAAATTTTAACCCAAGACAAGTCAACACAATAACACTAAAGGAATCCAGGACATAACCTGCCCCCGCCCCCCCCCCTTCCCCCACCCACCGGCGCCCCGGCCCCCCCACCCCCACAAACAGATCTACCACTTACCCTGTCTGCCCCCCTCCAGTGCAGCTTTCTCTGGACTGCCTCGGCATGAGAGACACTGGGGGTAAAACTTGGCCATTCCTCACTCCATTCCTCGTCCTCCGCCCCCAACTCGCCCCCCTCGTCCACCCCAGCCCCCTGAGGACCAGGAGGCGGGGGTGGACGAGGAAACAACCGCGTGCGTCCGAGTGGTCGATAGTTCGAGGCTCGACACACAGCGAGGCGGTTGGAGCGGGCAGGAGGGAAGCCACGCCAAAGTGTCAGTCCCCTCATGCAGCTGGAAGACTGCCGCTACCTGGAAGGCTGGTGATTATACACCCTGGTTTCTGAGGGTGTCGCACGGGGGGACAAATTGTCCTCTGCAGATGGTCAGAGGCCTGAGGTCGGATATAACCATGCAACAATTACGCTTCCGCAAGTGCTGCTTTGTGGAGGGCTGACAGGCTGCTCATACAAGCTTTGAGCTATATGAACAGGAGTGTGCCAAATCACGGCAGCATGCAGCGGGTGGCTTGCGCTCGTTATCGAATTGGGATGTAGAGCTTAGCGCTGGCGCGTTGTGGTAATCTCAGAGGAGAAAGCACAATAGGCGGTATGAAATATATTGGTGGTGTGATGGCCGCAGTTCATATGTTGCTAATTGCGAGCTATGACAGTGATAAGAAGTTGGCTATGTTCAAAGACGAGGTTGGGTACACAGCGTACGTACGTGTGACGTCCCCATGCAAAAAATAAGATATATCGATGCTAGCTGTCTTGTGGTCAAGCTCTTTTCGCACTTTACGAGTCGCAACAAATGCTTTGATTTGAATTGCTTATGTTCCTGCCAAAGACGGGGAGAAGCTACACTGATGGCTGAAGTGATGTAACCAAAATGCCCAAGTCAAGTTGCGAGTCTGCACCCCAGCCCCCCCGCCCCCCGCTGTCGCCTAGGCCCATAGATGGCCGTTATGAAGTCGAACGATGTGTTACAGCAGGGTTACAGCGAGAAAAAGGTGGGAGCGATACCTACCAGCAAGATGGAAAACTGACCGAGAAACTAGGAAGAGCTGAAAAGAGAAGCTAACGCTGTAAAATAGTATATAACTATCTCGGACAGAACGCATTCACTTGATGCACTGGACTATGAATTAAATTTCAAGTGAATGTGGGTCCAACCCTCGGAGAGATAACTAGGGCATGGAAGCGGACCCCGGGCATGCCCCCTTCGAAAAGATCTATCACTACATATTGGCCTTGGCGCAAGCAGCGTACACCCTGACAAGCTCTCCCATCGCATCTGCTCCCTCTCTCACCTTTCCAGCAAAATGAACGCCGCCCTCAACACCCGCATCTCTAGCTCCCGCATGGCCGTCGGTGTGTAAACTGCTACAATCATGATTGCTAGTTGACCCAATTGCCCAATTGTCGGAACACTGGTACTACAGGCGACGATGCTACCCGATGGCAATATTCGCGCTTAGTTTTCCTGCAGTGCCACGATGATTGACCTATCACTCAACTGACTGGGTGCATGTTTGGTGGTTTGGTTACTTGTCTTGGCGCTCAAGGAACGCGGAGTTTGAATATGACCACAGCTGGGTATGCAGTCGCGACTCTGTGCCATCCATTGGTGTTGCACATCATCGACCGGGCTATTTTCCCGACGCGCGTTCACGCATGTCTCAAGTGTCTTTTGGTTCTTGGAGATCGGTCTTGGTGGCGTATCATATGGCCCGATGCGCGCGTATGGTGTGCAATGCCAATGGATGGCGCTGGGTTATAACCCATCAACTGATCCCAATAATCGAAATGCGCTTCGGACATGCATGACCGTGCTGGGGGGAATTAGCCTCGCCAATGATCCCTGCCCCTACGCGAGTATTAGCCTTATAGCTACGTACACATCCCAGCACTGTTTCCACCCTACGAACGCACGGGGCACTGTTGGCGAAGCTGTTTTTTGCATGGATTGGATCGGATTGTTACATGGTTTCAGCTCACTCCTGGTACAGTCGGGACGCTCCTCCAGGCGCCGAGAGCTGCTTACCGTCTTCAAATTCCAATTCCCCTCGTGCGATACCCACGGTTAACAGGAAGCATGCTGTGCGGACCAGACAGTCCATGTTGTATGCTTGTCGAACCTGTACCCCGCATGCATCAGACAAGTATAGTCTCATTTATCCACGTAACTTCACCCTATGCTAGTACTCGATGACCTTCCTACTAAATCGCCTTTCTGTTTTCGTTCCCTCATCATCCAGCCCCCAGGCGCTCTGTCGTCGTCCGCGCTGAGGAGGTCGCAGCAGCCCCCAAGGCCGCTCCCAAGAAGGCCGAGGTTGGCCCCAAGAGGGGATCCAAGGTTAGTTGGCTTCGCTTGGCAGGGCTGGGGATTTCGACGTCTTCCGACCGGTACCACCATCTGTCTTTCTGCGAACACTGCTGCACCACACCCCCATTACAGATTGGAATCAACCTCATTCACTTCAGCCAATAACTGAATATGTTTGTCTGTTCTGTTATCTCCATTCTTCCACATATCTTCAAGGGATAAATGGAAAAAATTTGAGAGGACGGGACAAATATGCAGAAACTTGTGCACCTAGATCTAGGCATGCTAGAACTCTAATCAGGGGAAGATGGTTCAACTACCCTGAACTGTCACCAACCTCGCATCTCTTTGCCTGCCTGCACCTAACTAACTAAACTTTATAAACACTGCTACTCCACACTCCCAAGATCAGATTGTAATCACCCCCTTCTGTCATCCAAGGTCAGATTATAATCACCCCCTTCTGTCATCCAAGGTCAGATTATAATCACCCCCTTCTGTCATCCAAGGTCAGATTATAGTCACCCCCTTCTGTCATCCAAGGTCAGATTATAATCACCCCCTTCTGTCATCCAAGGTCAGATTATAATCACCCCCTTCTGTCATCCAAGGTCAGATTATAATCACCCCCTTCTGTCATCCAAGGTCAGATTATAATCACCCCCTTCTGGCATCCAAGTTCAGATTATAATCACCCCCTTCTGGCACCCAAGGTCAGATTATAATCACCCCCTTCTGGCATCTATTAGAGCTGTCACCAGCCGCTGTGTTTGTGTTTGTACAAGCACATGGCGTGGTATTAGAGCTGTCACCAGCCCCCTTAATCACCCCCTTCTGGCATCTATTAGAGCTGTCACCAGCCGCTGTGTTTGTGTTTGTACAAGCACATGGCGTGGTATTAGAGCTGTCACCAGCCCCCTTAATCACCCCCTTCTGGCATCTATTAGAGCTGTCAGCAGCCCCCTTAATCACCCCCTTCTGGCATGTATTAGAGCTGTCACCAGCCGCTGTGTTTGTGTTTGTACAAGCACATGGCGTGGTATTAGAGCTGTCACCACCCACTGTGCCTGTGCTTGGTGGTGAAAATCCTCTGCCTGTTAAGCACAGATTGGGAACACTCTCATTCTCGTATCCTTTAGAATCTCCCCCCCCCACACACACACACACCACACACCACCCCCACCACCACCCCTACTTGCATGTGGTTACTGGCTAAGATCCTACACACTGCTACTCCACTCCCAAGACCATATTATATTCACCCTCATTCTCTCATCTGCTAAGTCCAATCACCACCCCCTGTGCACGTGCTAACTAGCGAAGATCCTCTGCCTCCAAGCACATATTGGAATCCATCACCCTCATTCTCTCATCTGCTTAGTTCTAACTTGTGCTTGTGGTTGCAGGGGAAGATCCCTTCATACACACTGCTACCCCACTCCCAAGAACAGATTACAATCACACTCATTATCTCATCTGCTTAGTTCTAACACCACCACCTGTGCATGTTGTTAGTGATGAAGGTCCTTTCATACACACTGCCACTCCACTCCCAAGTACCGATTGTAATCACACTCATTCGCTCACCTTGTCTGATCTGACACCACCCCCATGCATGTGATTGCAGGTGAAGATCCTCCGCCCTGAGTCATACTGGTTTAACATGACTGGAAAGGTTGTCTCTGTTGACCAGGTACGAGCTGGATGCAATGAACGCAGCCTGTGGCAGCAGCAGCATATTAGTAGCAGTAGATTGGATGATTGCATGGTTATTCAGGTAACTCTGGGAAGCTCAACGTTTTCCAATCCAAGTCCCCACGGGCAATACCCACACAAACCAGGGGGCACTCTGAGCAGATTACACAGTCTCCAGGCATGTCCAGATCCGTAGTAGCAGTAGAAGTGTTAACAGAATATTAGTAGCAGAAGCATTTATCCACCACAGACATCAGCACAGGAGCAGCTGTAGCAGTGGCTTGGCCTCAGCACAGCTGTAGCAGTGGCTTGGTCTCGCCAGCTGCGGCAGCGCACCAGTTACAGTAGCAATGTACCTTGTCCTTGGAGTGTGGCAACCAGATTTAGAAGCAATGTACCTTGTCCATGGAGTGTGACAACCAGATTTAAAAGCAATGTACAGCATTATATCTTTGCGCAGCTCCACATCGAACACACAGGCTAGTTTTTAGGGGGTCTTAGTTCAGGCAGTTTTTGGCATGTACATGTCTGTTGAGGTGAAGGGTTAGGGGAGGGGGGGGGGGGGGGGGGGCAAGGCTCTGGGGTGCGCACTGTGGCTCTGGTATACACTCTGTGTCACTCTGTATGTGGCGCTGGTATGTGGCACTGTGGCTCTGGTATGCACTCTGTGTCACTCTGTATGTGGCGCTGGTATGTGGCACCGTGGCTCTGGTATGCACTCTGTGTCACTCTGTATGTGGCGCTGGTATGTGGCACTGTGGCTCTGGTATGCACTCTGTGTCACTCTGTATGTGGCGCTGGTATGTGGCACTGTGGCTCTGGTATGCACTCTGTGTCACTCTGTATGTGGCGCTGGTATGTGGCACTGTGGCTCTGGTATGCACTCTGTGTGAGGAAGTGTGACGAACAGCGGTAGATCTTGACACAGCTCCACATCCCACTCTCAGGAGCAGTAATATAGATGAGATTTTTGATTTCGTGGCATCAGGGTTTGTGGGATACACATGATGAGTGGCGTGCGTGTGATTGTGGATGGGGCATGTGGGGGGGGGACACTCACACCACAACTGCACTTGTAGCGACCCCACAAACAGTCCGAAGCACCCCAGAACTAGACTTAAGCTAGTCAAGCTTGAACATCAAGACCAATTGACTTCGAACAGACAAACACTGCCTTCCATCCCCTACTGAGTGGTATCGGTTACCCCGTCGTTGTCAAGCTTGAACAACATACCCGATTACCCCTAACACTGCCTATCAAAAACGATTTAACACTGCCTTCCACAAACAATTAAACACTGCCTTCCACAAACAGTTAAACACTGCCTTCTTCCATTTCATGCAGAGTGGTATCCGATACCCCGTTGTCGTCCGATTCGATACCCAGAACTATGCTGGAGTTGCCACAAACAAGTGAGTCATCTATGCTGAGTTATTTGAACTCGGTTACATGGTCGCCGTGTAGGGCAGTAAAAAATGAACCAGGAACTGAACACAATTACTGTTAGTGCCTACGGTACATTGATCACGGTGTATTTGGCGGTAGGGGTACCGCCAAATCCCTACCATCATCACAAACCGCCACAGTCCACGACTACTACCATCACTACCACCGTCACTTACTACAACCGGTGCCATCACAATCCGCCACAGTCCACCACTTCTGCCATCACCTACCATCACAATCGGCCACAGTCCACCACTACTACCCTCACCTATCACCACCACTGCCATCATCACTTAAACTACCACCACTACAATCACAAACCGCCACAGTGTACCTACCAACACAACAATCACAAACTTCCTACAACCATTAACTAACTCCATCCCTCATTTCATGCAGCTACGCCCTTGATGAGGTTGAGGCCAAGTAGATCTCCTCGTGATCTGTACAAACATAGCAGGTAAGCTATCTGCTGCAGTTGGTTTGATTATGTGGTTTACCTACCCCATGGTGGCTTTGTTTGCACCCGATTTAAGCCCAATATATTTGACGTGCTCATGAAAAACCAACCTGCCACCGTCCCCTATCCACGCCCACCACTACCTCTCATTCAATGTCTAGAGGGCCTCTACTGTGTAACACCTTTCGATACCGCAGTGGTGCTGATGCTAAAGTGTGTGCCTGCATGCGTCTAAGTAGTCAATCGATACAGCTTTGGTGCTGGTGATATAGTATATATGTCCCTGATATGACCCATTATAAGTTGTCTACCCAGTCCCGCCCAATGTTATTGAATCTATCCAACCTGCCTTATCTTTCCACTCCTAACTCCAACTTTCCTTATCCTTTCCCACCTCAGGTTTGGGCCGGGATAGTGTCCGAGGAAGAGAGCCATAAGCAATGCAAGACGCAGAGGCTGTGTGGACTTTGTACAGGAATAAGTCTTCCAGCTGTCTGTCGCAAAGCGGGTTTGCTTTCTCAGTCGCCAAACATAACGGCCTGTAGACAGTACATAACAATTTTATCATTCTGTAGGATGTGGGATATGCAGTGTGCAATCTCCGTCTTACACGGTACATACAAACTCAGGCAAGTGTAAAAACATGTTGGATCCAAATGATTACAGCCCCAACCAGCGTTGTCCATACCGTCTCGTTTCACATCTCATTACCACAGCTTTTGCACCGTTAAGGACGCGGATGTGCATTTTGCTCGTGAGATGTGTGCATTTTGTCTAATGAAACGTAGGCTTTGAGGACAGTTACGTGACGGCGTAGGTTTTAAAGAACCATGCCCACAAACCCCCAAACTTAGATTTCGGCTTGGAAAAGGGAGACATGGTTGTTTTACAAGCTATGTTGCATACTTGTATTTTTGAGCGCCCATGGTGGCACAAACAGATTTTGAAACTGATTGCATCTCGTGATGCAGATTTGGGGGTCCCCCGGAACTTGAACTTGGTTACACAACTTCAGCCAGCAATTTGGCTACTCTCCTTCTTCGGCAGTACAACAAAAATACTACCAGGTAAATGTAAACTCGAACGAGGCTGTAGCATACTAGCATCCTCTACGAAAGGTTGATTCAAGCCGATCGATTTATTCCGAGTGTAGGATGTATGCGACATTTATTTGTTCAAAACAGCCCAGCCCAGAGTAAGAATGGGTGAATGGCTGTGTGAATGACAAGGGCAGTTCGTTGGCACCACTTAAGACCCAGGTGGGTGGGTGAATGGGAGAGTATGGGTGAAACTGTGTGTGGCAGAGTGAGTTTGTGTGTGTGTGTGGGGGGGGGGGGGTATGTAATTTCTGGGCGCCCCCTGCAACGGTGAAGGGTGACTGCGGTACTTGGGCAACCCAAAGGGGGTGCAGAACTGAATTTTGACTATCAGACAATCCCTATGTGGGAATTCCGAGGATGCCATTATGTGCACCATATTTAGGGCTGTCAAGGGTGGCATCCTACGATATCCTGTATTATACGATATACGATATCGTGTTTTCCTATCTTCTTCATTTTTTTTTTAGTTGTGAAAGGATTTTGGCAGCCCTCATCAGTTTTTTTAGGCGGGGGGGAGTGATTGTTTTTACTCCCTGCATTTCCCATCACATTGTAAGAAGCCTTCACAAGGAAGATGTTAACAATTTGTGATTTGTTTCCATTGGGCTAGTCAAGTAACAGGTGTTTGGGGCATGCCGCAAGTCCTTCTAGTAAACAACGCACCCCGTCCCCAAATTCCCTACTGCATGCACGGATGTAACAAGAAGTCCAGGCTACTTAGCATGGTGTGGTACTCTGATATTGGTGTGTGCCGTGTGCCTCTAGTCTCTATTTCCCTAGAATCCTACATGAGCACTTGGCCCCTTGCATGGAACCCCATACCCAAGAGACAGTTCAGATTTGAATGGGTGTCTCATGTGCATGCAACACGAGTCTAGTACACTAACCATGCGGGAAGCACTTGACCCCCCCCCCCCCCCCCCGTGCTAAGACATGCTCGAGGGGGCTTGAAAGCGGCGAAATAAAAAAACGGCCGAAGCCGCGTGGTATAGATCAACAATAAAAGCTCTTCTACTGGACCTGGCTCGGGTACTGGAGAAAGGTGAAGTGTAGCCGCAGTAATGTTGGCGACGTGAATTCCCCAAATACCCAGTGTGAAGGCGACTCACAGGTACGGAAAAGCTTGTGGGACTGGGAGGTCCGTTGGCCAGAAGGATGGGTCCGTTGCGTCGCAGGGCGCAGGCTATACAATTGGTTGCGTCTCAGGTAGCAGAGCTGGGGGTCCTCCTGGAGTACCCTGCACCACAGCCCTGAGTATAGGATGCACTTTTATGGTTGCACGGTAGGCACTTAGATACTGCCCACTGGTGTACAGGTTAGAATGGTCACCACAACCGGAGGAGTCCGACTCCGACATGTGCACTGGGAATCCCTGGCTTCCGTGGTTCTCGCTCGGGGGGTAAGCGTTCGCTGCAATGTAGAGTCAGTTAGACGTCAAACCTGGCGTGTAGAACCTTGTTATAATTATTCTTCCTCTTAGATACTGCCCACAGTGCCCAGACTCCAGCATTCTAGTGCTCAGGGTAACATATACGTTTGGTCGATCGTGAGTTCGTGACTGCTTTGACTGTTGTGTTTGATTACATTACATTAGGTAGTCATCAACAGGCCATTGCCGAGGTAAGCCCGCTTCACACCATCCGCGAGGGGTCTTCCTACTAATCCTCAAAATTAGAAAGGCAAAATCGCAGCAAGCAAGCATTTTTATCAGCACGAATTTCATTTATCCATTTGGCCCTAGCTATGGATCCTAGCAGCTTACTCGATTGCCTCAGCCCAAGCCACCCTGGTTCGGCGAATGGTTAAATGGTTGATCATTTCGCTGGACTAAAGAAGGTGCTTGGTTCGAACCCCTTAGGGTGCGCTCTAGTGTCCACGCTTGCTGTCAACCGCCATGGTAGCACTGTCCAGGTAAAGTAGCAGCCCGTTATGTACCGCTGTAAGACAGGGCTCCCTTAATACCACGCCCCACCAGGTGTGATCATTACTCAGCCCTAGCCATGAATGCAGCAGCCGTTTCCTCAGCCTTCTCATACACTAGTTTGGGGTCCCTAGTCATGTCGCCAGGGGTGACCTCCAAGTTTTTGGTGCTCAGGTTAAAACGCACGGCATCGTAGTCAATGGAATGAACCATGGCCTGGGGAATTTGTTTGTTTGTTGGAATGGGTACTTGGCAGTTAGTAAGAAAGTAAAAAAGTAAGTTCGTTGATTTGTAAGTTACTTAATCAGCCAGTTAGGTAGTTAGTGAGTAAGTTCAACGGTTTGTTGCGGGTTTGTTGGTTAGTCAGTTTGTTAGTCAGTTAATAAGTTCCTTACAAAGTCAGGTAGTTATTTGGTTCCTTATTCATCCACTTAGACAGTCAGTCAGTCAGTCAGGTAGTTTTTTAGTTCATTACTTATTCAGTCAGTAAGTCAGTTAGTCGGTTTGTTGGTTTGTTGATTAGTTAATAAGTTACTTAGACAGTCAGGCAGTTATTTAGTTCCTTACCTATTCATCCATTCAGTCAATCAGTCAGTCAGTTAGTTAGTCGGTTAGTTGGTTTGTTGATTAGTTAATAAGTAACTTAGACAGTCAGGTAGTTATTTAGTTCCTTACATATTCATCCATTCAGTCAGTCAGCCAGTCAGTCAGACAGTAAGTTAGTTGGTTAGCTGGTTAGTTAGTTTGTTTGTTGCTTAGCAACTTACTTAGACAGTCAGGTAGATCTTACGTTACTTATTCATTCACTCATTCATTCATACAGCCATTCATACAGTCATTCATACGGTCAGTCAGATAGTCAGTTGGTGAAGGTAGGAATTTAGTTTCGGTAGTTAGGCTGACTGTTTGTTCGCTTGCTTGCGTGTAGGATGGTTGATTTATTTGATGGTTGGTTGGGCGACAGTCAGGGACACACAGTTGGTTGGTTTGTTGGCTGAGATATTCGGGGCCACACAGTTGGGTGGTTGGTTGGTTGAGATATTCGGGGCCACACAGTTGGGTGGTTGGGATAGTCCGGGCCACACAGTTGGTTGGTTGGTTGGGATAGTCCGGGCCACACAGTTAGTTGGTTGGTTGGTCGGTTTGGATAGTCAGGGCCACACAGTTAGTTGGTTGGTTGGTCGAGATAGTCAGGGCCACGCAGTTGGTTGGTTGGTTGGTAGGTTGGTTGGGATAGTCAGGGCCACACAGTTGGTTGGTTGGTTGGTTGAGATAGTCAGGGCCACGCAGTTGGTTGGTCGGTTGGTAGGTTGGTTGGGATAGTCAGGGCCACACAGTTGGGTGGTTGGTTGGTCGAGATAGTCAGGGCCACGCAGTTGGTTGGTTGGTTGGTTGGTAGGTTGGTTGAGATAGTCAGGGCCACACAGTTGCGTTCGTCGCCAATACTGCTTATCCAACAGGCCAACCTCCGAACCTGTACATTGTGTCCCCTGTGGCCCCCTCCACCATCACATCCTGCCACAATCTCCACATACCCACACACCCTCCCAACACACACATACACCAACTTTCCCCAAACGCAAACACATGCTGCCCTTGTGTTTCCCAACCTGGACATTGCTTTGGGGGGGGGGGGGGGGGGGGCTACTCATGGCAGCTTCCCACCATGTCATGATGGCTTTCAGACACACTAGCTAGCTTCAGGTTTGGCCCAAGGACAGGGAAAGGGAGTAACTTAGAAGCTGCTAGGTGTAGCTCAAAAAAGAAACAGAGGACCTGGACAAGTTTTATAAGTGACTCATCCGCTTAGTATGCTCCCTGGTTTCTGTGGGTATCACACGGAGGGGCTTGGAATTGGGAGAAGGTGAGCAGCCTAGAGTTGGCTGAAAAAACACGTAAAATCAAATCAAATCCTTGAGTTTCCCCGCCATCCACCACACCAACAAACCTCGAAATTGCTTGAACCTTTCTGATCAAGCCGGGTATCCCAATTTCTTTGTTTTATTATTCTTTCCTCCTGTCCGGGTTTCTGGCATGAAAACGGCCAAACCCCAGAGAACCTCCATTCATCCACCACCCACACCCCGCCTTCATAGGTGCCCCTAACCACCTGTCTACCTCTCACCCATAACGCCCCTTCCACACACACACACTGAAAAAACTAGTTAGCAGGGGGGAAACTACACCTATGTTGTACTTGATAATAGCCTCTCCTGATAATCCAGAATTATCCCCCTCCACCCAAACCCCGGATAACCGCCAACATACCTTGATCTCGTCCCCCACACTGAACTATTCCAACAGGCAAAACTCTCTTGCGATACATACATGGTGTTCCCTGTGGCCCCCCCATCCACCCCCTCCCAACCCCTTCATAACCACATCCCGCCAATTCGATCCTAAACCCTTAACCCCCTCCCACCCCTTTCATAACCACATCCCGCCCATTTGATACTAAACCCTAATCCCGCTCCCACCCCTTTCATAACCACATCCCGCCCATTCGATCCTAAACCCCCCCTCCCACCCCTTTCATAACCACATCCCGCCCATTTGATGCTAAACCCTAACCCCCCTCCCACCCCTTTCATAACCACATCCGCCCATTTGATGCTAAACCCTAACCCCCCCTACCACCCCTTTCATAACCACATCCCGCCCATTTGATGCTAAACCCTAACCCCCCTCCCACCCCTTTCATAACCACATCCCGCCCATTTGATGCTAAACCCTAACCCCCCTCCCACCCCTTTCATAACCACATCCCGCCCATTTGATGCTAAACCCTAACCCCCTCCCACCCCTTTCATAACCACATCCCGCCCATTTGATGCTAAACCCTAACCCCCCTCCCACCCCTTTCATAACCACATCCCGCCCATTTGATGCTAAACCCTAACCCCCCTCCCACCCCCTTCATAACCACATCCCGCCCATTTGATGCTTAACCCTAACCCCCCTCCCACCCCTTTCATAACCACATCCCGCCCATTTGATGCTAAACCCTAACCCCCCTCCCACCCCTTTCATAACCGCATCCCGCCCATTCGATCCTAACCCCCCCCTACCACCCCTTTTATAACCACATCCTGCCCATTCGATCCAAACCCCCCCCTCCCACCCCTTTCATAACCACATCCCGCCCATTTGATGCTAAACCCTAACCCCCCTCCCACCCCTTTCATAACCACATCCCGCCCATTTGATGCTAAACCCTAACCCCCCTCCCACCCCTTTCATAACCACATCCCGCCCATTCGATCCTAAACCCTAAACCCCCCCTCTCACCCCTTTCATAACCACATCCCGCCCATTCGATCCTAAACCCCCCCTCCCACCCCTTTCATAACCACATCCCGCCCATTTGATGCTAAACCCTAACCCCCCTCCCACCCCCTTCATAACCACATCCCGCCCATTCGATTCCTAAACCCTAACCCCCCTCCCACCCCCTTCATAACCACATCCCGCCCATTTGATGCTAAACCCTAAGCCCTAACCCCCCCCCCAACAACCATTCATGACCACATCCTGCCCATTTGATGCTAAACCCTAACCCCCCTCCCACCCCCTTCATAACCACATCCCGCTCACTCGATCCTAAACCCTGAACCCCCTCTCGCCCCCTTCATAACCACATCTTCTGGGGGGGGGGGGGGGGGGGGGGGGGGATCCTAAACCGTAAGCCCCTCCCACCCCCTTCATAACCACATCCCGCCCATTCGATCTTCAACCCTAACCCCCCTTCCGCCCCCCCTAATAGCCACATCCCACCCATTCGACCCTCGCACCCCACCCCACCCCCTCTCCAACCACCACTCACACACGCACATAAGCGAATACCACCCCCTTAAGCCCCACATGCCGCCTTTGTGATACCTCAACCTCTACGCCAACTTACCTTGATCTTGTCTCCCACTCTGAACATCTTCACAATTGTTTCTTCGCTGATGGGCTCGGAACTGATCTCGCTTTCGTGCAACAGTCCGAAAGGGCCTGCACCGATGTCGACCAAAACTCCGAATTTCCTAACAGACCGGACAACTCCAGATCTAACCTCGTGAACCTGCAGATCAGATCAGATCAGATCACAGAGGCAAAAGGTTTGAAGGCATGGATAGGGGCTAGCAGTGTCATTTTCTACTAAATCTCCCACCGCCCCTAAGTGCGCCTACTCTTTTATAGGAGTGACTACGCCATTTGCACTGAATCCTCGGTGCCGCTGGTTTGTGTAGGGAGACCCACCTCCTGGGATGAAATACCTGTCACACTTTCAAAACAAAATTTCTACTTCCTAAGGAGTCATTGATACCTGCTATCCAGAATGGTGCGTCCAGCCTAGCTGGCAAGGTTTCGGAGCCCGACTGCGCGATTGACGCAATTTTTAACTTCCTTCGGTCGCAGCACGCAGATTTCCGTTTTCAGTTCAGAGTCGAAAGGGCAACCCAAAATGACAAAATGTGGTGCCCTTGTCCCCACCTGAGATTATAGGTACCAGTCAGCATAGCATGCTCACTTGCTCAGGGCTTTTTCCAGCTATACATAGCGATCGCTAGTTTTTACCCTGTTTTAGAGAAATTATCGCCACAATAATATCACCGGAAAAAGTTGTTTCTTTTTGTTGCCTTAAATGGCCCTACAAGCTAAAAAAGGCTGTAAAAGCTATTAAAAGCTATAAACGCACCAAAACGCTGTCCCTGGCGGAGGCCTAGAAACACGAAACTAGAAAAAAACTTTCAGGTTTGAAAGAAAGCTCTAGATCTTGCCCACCTAGATGAGAATCTCTGCCAGTTGCAATAACGTCATAAATCAGCAAAAGATACAAAAAATACAAATAGATACAAAGTAATACAAATACAAATACAAAAGATACAAAGAAATACAAATAGATATAAAGAAATAAAAATACAAATAGATACAAAGATATGATTAGGGTTGGGAAGCAAACGCATATTTTGATTTTTATATGCCGTGTAAACATATGACCGTATGACCGTGTGAACGGAGCACAATGGAATGGGAGGATAGGTGACACTATGATATCTGTGCCTGATATGTGGCTATCTAAATCAAACTTTGAGCCAAATATAAACAAAATGGTGCACTCGAAAGGTTAATTGTATTGCATATTGTGATAGAGGAGGTCAATAGCTTTCCAATGAGCCATCTAAATCAAAATTGAATGAAAAACGAGAAAGTTCAATGCCGGGAAGCGTGCTGTACTTTCCGACTTCCACTACTCATACGTTTGGACATACATATATGAGTATACGTTTCGAGAAAAAAACATAAGTACGAATATACATTAAAATATATGAAAGTATGACCATACGTTCATATGTCGGCCCAACCCTAGACACGATGTTACATACAGATGCCCTTGTGGGATTCAAATCACCAACACAAACAAACCCCGTCCAACACCCCCCCTCCCACAACACAACACCTTGTGTTCATCATGTCAGCCTTTTTGTAATATTCTTATTCTTATTATTAAATACTCATTATTTATTATTATTATTATTATTATTACTATTAAATACTCATTATTCTTATTATTATTGTTCATTATTATTATTATTTATCCATTATAACAGCCTAGACGCACCTTGAGGTTGGGATCAAGAACATGAGCTTTCGCTCTCAGAGCCGCCAACTCAAGCTTGTTTGCCTCAGCCTGAGCGCGGTAGGCAGCTGCGCCTTCCTCGGCCTTCTCATACACCAGGCGGGGGTCCCTGTAGCGGATTTAAAAGAAATCGAAATTTAGTTTCCGATAAATTTATAATTTAGTTTTTAATTTAGAACTTTAGAACTTGAGTTTCGCTTCAAATTGGTAGGCAGACAGAAGAGGCAAAAACTAAATAAAGCTGTTCCTAGTGGGCTTCGAGGAAACCGCGCGTTCAATTAGGGGCCTACAGGAGCTGGAAGCCCCGAAACCACAGAGAAAAACCAAAATTTACTTTCGGAGGGGTAGATCTCGACCCCTCAATAAAGGGGGGGGGGGGGGGGGGGGGCAGCCAGTTTCGGAAAAAAACCTTTTGCAACTTCCTCCCCGGGCGGAATCTGATGAAGATAAGATAACCACCGAAAGTTGCCTAAGCAGAGCTGTCCGAATCTGTGCTAGCATTCCCTAGCCTTATTGAGATCAGCAAGGGCAACATCTCTCATCATGCCAGAGTTACTGTTACAGTATTTCACGAAGGAGTTCCAGAAGAATGATCACTGTAGCATGAACTCAGGGCCTACCCCTGGACTGTAACAACAACAACAGAAGAAGACAGTGAGCATCTCAGAGCTGTACGAATCTGTGCTTGTTTAGGACGTCGAGTTAATGTGTCGAGGTCGAGCTCGACAAGTGACCTCCACAGGTTCCTGGTCTCCAAGTGTGAAATTTGGGCCAAACCAGAAACTCAATATTTCCACCCATAACGTCTTGGGTGTACAGAGGGTACTTAGACATGCAACATAGCCTTAAAACCATCTTCAAATTTGCAAACACCAAAAACTTGCTAGGTCAGCTCATAATCAGGGCTAGGAAAGGGGGGTTACTTGACAATTTCATCAAAATCTGCAGGTAAGACTATTAAGACTATAAATGGATAGCGCTCGTTGAGAGGATCACTATACACCCTACTATATTATAATTGGTGGAGGAGATATGGGCCTCACAAGCTTGAGGGTGTGTCGGGGGGGGGGGGGGAGGGGAGGGGGGAGGGGAGGGGGGCAAATAAAACAATCTTAGCAAAGGGCTGCGCAGGGCCTAGAAAATACTTCTTAGCGCCCCCCTGGCTGTTGATCTATTTTCAATCCGGCCCCCAGGAGAACAAAGAGAAGGGCATTCAGCTACCAACTGTTTACTGAACATGTAGCTTAACACAAAACAATGTAGCTTAACATAAAAACACTGTAGCTTATCTGAGGACAGGGTCGAGACGAAATCCCCCTCACCTAGTCATGTCCCCAGGGTTGAGCTCCAAGCTTTTGGTGCTCAAGGCAACATTGCCACTTTTGGCTATCCGAAGAACCATGACCTGTGTGTGTGTGTGTGTGACTGTGTGTGTATGACTGTGCGTGTGTCTATGACTGTGTGTGTGTGTGACTGTGTGTGTGACTGTGTGACTTTGTGTGTGTGTATGAATGAGTGTGTGGTTGTGTGTGTGTGTGGGGGGGTGGGTGTAACTGTGTGTGTGCGTGACTGTGTGTGTGTGAGTTACTGCGAGTGTGTGACTGTGTGTGACTGTGTGTGTAACTGCGATTGTGTGTGGGTGTGTGTGTCTGTGTGTGGCTGTGTGTGTGTCAGTGTGTGTGACTGTGTGAGTGTGACTGTGTGCGACTGTGACTGTGTGTATGTGACTGGTTTGCCCAACCACCACACACGCACACACACACACATAGGCAAATACTGCCCCCTTCAGCCCCACATACTGTCTTTGTAACACCTGGACCTCCATGGCAACATACCTTGATCTTGGCCCCTTTCAGTGATATACATTGGTCTAGTGGTACACCAAATTGCTTAAACAAAGAAGGGTTGGGGGGTCGATTCCCCCTACGGTCGCCCTTGGCGTTGCAGGTCACTGTCAACCGCAATGGCAGCTTGTCCAGTTGAGGTGGTAGACCATTCTCTGCCTGCGTACGACGGGTTACCTTAATACCACACCCCACCAGGCGTTCTCATTACCTTGATCTTGCCTCCCTCAGTGAACATCTTCTTGAAGTCTTCCCTGCCGACTTTTTCGGAACTGACTTCCGTTATGTGCAGTAATGCATCGGCGCCAGTACCGATGTTGGCGAAAACTCCAAGCTTCGGCTTTGCAGATACCACCACCGCATCGAGAACATCATAGACCTACAGATCAGATCAGATCAGATCAGGTCATTTAAGACAAAAGAATTGAAGACGTGGATAAGGTTTATAGGGGTAAAGCCGTATATGCATTGGACCTCCCCCCCCACCCCTCCTCCCTCCCTCCACTCCCCTCCCCATCCTGCCCTCTCCTCCCCCCTCCCCTCCGCCCTCCCTCCCTCTGCCGCCCTCCCTCCGCCCTCCCTCCCTCCGTCCTCCATCCCTCCCTCCCCCCTTAGATCTGCTTACACACTGAGATAAAGGATGGAGGCAAGGGAGGCTAGCCTAGTCTAGGCTCTCTCTCTGGTGAACAGTGTAACAAAGCCAAGTTGCAGTCCAGCTGCACAATGAACATAGACACCTTAATTCAGAAGACCCTTCCCGTCTCCCTCCCTCCCCTCCCTCCCCTCCCCCCCCCCCCCCCCCCCCCCTCTCTCTCTCTCTCTCTCTCTCTCCTTCCCCGCCCTCTCCCCCTCCATCCCTCTCTTTCTCTTTCTCTGGTAAACGGTGTTACAAAATTTAATTGCGGTCCAGCCACACAGTAATCTGAAGACCCAAAATAACATTAGGAATAAAAAAAACTCTCTCTCTCTACCTCTCTCTCTCTCTCTCTCTCTCTCTCTCTCTCTCTCTCTCTCAGGTAAACGGTTTTACACAATTTGATTGCGGCTGCAACCAAACAGTCATAAAAAACACCAAAAAGAACATTAGGAACAAGTCATCTGGTCAACCCTTGTATAAAGAAAGTACTCTCTCTCTCTCTCTCTCTCTCTCTCTCTCTCTCTCTCTCTCTCTCTCTCTCTCTCTCTCTCTCTCTCTCTTCCCCTCTCTGGTGAACAAGATCACACAAACAAATAAATTGCGATCTAGCAGCAAAGTTAACACAAACACCTCAGTCAACACAAAGAAGTAGTCAGCACGAAGTCAACAAGAAGTCAGCATGAATTCAACAAGGAGTCAAAAAGAAGTCAACACGAAGTCAACAAGGAGTAAAAAAGAAGTCAGCACAACGTCAACAAGAAGTCAACAAGAAGTCAGCACAAAGTCAACAAGGAGTCAACAAGGAGTCAACACAAAGAAGTAGTCAGCTAGACGACACGGCGATAGACAAGTTACAATAAGCCCCCCACTGTCAAGCCACCGACACCAATCAGCCTCTCCCCTCCACTTCCCCCCTTCTACCCCACATTCACCACCATAGCCATCCCGGCCTCTTATACAACAGCTAGGCCTCATGTACAACAGCCAGGTCTCTTGTACTACAGCCAGGCCTTACCTTGACATCAGAAGCCAAGAGGGGAGCCAAGCCATCACCCTCCTTATCCAGTGAAACCTGGAGCTGTTGCATGGATACATTGGGGCCGAGTCAAGATGTAAATACCGTAAGTAAATAAATAAGTAAAAAGTTAAATGATAAAATAAATAAACAAATAAATAAATAAATAAATAGTACACCTTACTTCGAGGCGCAAGGTTGAGGGGGCCAGCCCGTTTGCTTTCACTGGGGCCAACCACTAGTCAAGATGTATGATATTGTTGGTCAAAGGGATGCAAGTGATGGGAATGTTGGAAATTGCAAGGTTTGAGAAGACTGCAGCTATGTTTTACCTATAGATGTGTCTTGCCTTCTTCTCTGATATTTCATTTGATGCCTTTAAAAGGCCCATGTTACATTCCTTCTACATAACAGGACACACGATGAGGGAGTGGCGTGCTCCTAGGTGGTGGTGGTGGTGGTGGTGGTGTGTGTGGTGGTGTGTGGGGTGGGGTGGGAGTAAGTATGAGGGTGGTGTTAGTGTTTGTGGGTGTGGGGGTAGGAGAGTTGGTATGAGAGTGGTGGTGGTGGTGGTGGTGGTGGTGGTGGCCAGGGGGGGGGGGGGGGGGGAGGTACGAGAGTGGTGGTGGTGGTGGTGGCCGGGGGAGGGTCCGTGTGTGTGGGTGAGAGTGTGTGTGTGTGGGGGGGGGGGGGGGGGGGGGGGGGGGGGGACTGTCTGTGTGTGTGCATGTGAATGTTGGGGGTGGAGCATTTTTTGCAGCACTACTCACCGGCTCCTCTGCATTGGATGTCTGAGTCACTTCTATAGACACTCCTCCATCCGTCACAATACTCTCCTCCACAGCCCTGAGGAGGGTAGCCCAACGCTTGGTGCTGGGACCTGCTGGAGTGGTTTGGCTTGGTATTTATGGTTTGGTTTGGTTTGATTTAGCTTGGAATGGCTTGGCTTGGCTTGGCTTGGCTTAGCTTGATTTCGCTTAGTGATCAGATTCTATGTTCTATGATCAGGGCCCTCGGGTGTGACTGGGGTGGGTGGGTAGGGTGGAGGGGTCATTCTAGCTCACCTAGAGGTAGCCTATCGGGGATAGGCGACTTCAGTACTGAGCAGCGACCAGCTGCTGGTACTCGATAGCGACTAGCGAATGAAACCTTGGACTGCATGACGCTGTATCAAGTCTAGAACAGAAATGAAATCGGGCAAGGGCGCTACAAAAAGCTTAACTGCGGACTAGAAATATCGCCCTTTCTTGAGAGGAGGGGAAAAGAGCAACTTTTCGATGGCGCCCCCGCGGATAAACCCGGATAAACCCCAAACCGTACCACCCAACCCCTCTCAGAGTGTGCACCCAACCCAACCCAACAGAGAGACCGAGTGCTGACTGTATACATCCTCTCAGACTTCTGACTTCAGTCTTCTATACATTCTCTCAGACTTCTGACTTCAGTCTTCAACCTCCGAAGTCCAGGGCAGAAACGGGGACGAAACCGAATATTTGGCACCCAACAGGAGTACCACCCGCGAGCGCGCCCGTTGCCCCTCTGGTATCATCAAACTGATGATGAAGTCAAATGTGTATCTCTATAGAAAACCATAAGACCTGCACTTTCGCAAGCCTTCATTCGCACTGATAATCAATCATCACATACTGTCATATCTGGCGCTCGAGTTGGCAGAAAGACGCGAAGACGTCTGGAGTAATCAGGGTAAGCGCTGGTAACAGTCAACATATTCTGCCCTCTTGCGAGCCAGAGGAGCATTCCAATCTTAAGTTAAGCTCTCAAACCTTTGATAGATAGCACCTTCGTCTCGAGAAGGATGGGGTCGTTACGGAGCTGGCGGGGTGGTGAGGCTTTCGCGTGGCCATAGGTTTGTGGTGGGGCACTACTCCCAAGCCTGCTTAGTGGGTGGTGGTGAGGCACTCCCATGGCTGCTTAGTGGTGGTGGGGGGGCACTCCCTTGGTTGCGTAGGGGTGGTGGGAACTGAAATGTCTGTGTAGGGGTTCTGGGGCATGACTGTGTGGGAGGTGGTGGGGCACTGCCAATCTGCCATGGCTGTGTAGGGATGGTAGGGCACTCCCATGGCTTTGTGTTGGTGCTGGGCAACTCCCATGGTTGCATGGGTGGTGCTGGGGCACGGCCATGACTGTCTAAGGGTGTTTATTCATTACCACATCTGTGTGAGTGGTCGTGGGGCACTGGGGCACTCCCATTGCTGTGTGGGTGGTGGTGAGTCATTCCCATGGCTGTGGGGGGGTGGGGGGGCATTACCATGACTGTCTAGGGATGTAAGGGCACTCCCATGGCTGTGTGGGGGTGCTGGGCAACTCCCATGGTTGTGTAGGTGGTACTGGGTCGCTGCCATGATTCTCTAGGGGTGTTCTTTCCCTGCCACGGCTGTGTAATTCAGGGGCACTCCCATGGATGGGTTTTTTTTTTTTTTTGTGAAAGGACTTTCACCCCAGTAGGTGGGTCTCCCGACACAAACCAGCGACACGGAGGATTCAGTGTGAATGGTGGTGCCACTCCTACAATATGGAAAGTAGGCGCTCTTACCAAGAGATACCAACCCACGACCAAACGAACATTCACCACTACCCCTGTTGACCACGGCAGACAAGCTAGGGTAGGTAGTGGTGAGTCACTCCCATGGCTGTGTGGGGGTGGTGGGGCACTGTCATGGATGTGTAGGGATGGTGGGGTAACTGGCTCACTGCCATGGCCGTGTAGGGGTAGTGGGGCACATGTAACAATCCGATCTTAATTGCTAGAGCCACCACCTATTAGCAGTCATGCCCCTCTTTGTTGACTGTCAATGCTGCTAGTATATGAAGGTCGATGCACCTCCTTGGGTGAAAATCCTGTCATTCGAAAACAGAAGAAGAAGAATGGTTACATAGTCATACATCAGTGTAAGCCTTTTGTTGAACTATACAGGCTGCAAGTGCTTATGAACACCTTCTGGCATCTTACTGCCTGCATAATACATTTCTTCCCCCGGCGTTGACCGAAACCACCACTGGGGGACCCGAGTTGAAGTGCCGTAGTGGGGAAGTTAGCCTCCACTGAAGTAAACCCTAAACCCACATAGAACCTAAACCCTAAACCACCTAAAACCTAAACCTTGAACTCAAACCCTGAACCCCTTAACCTCGCCCTAAACCCCCTAAACTTAAGTGGGGGCTAACTTCCCCATGACACTGATTGACAGGAAAAAGGTAATGATAACGCCTGATGGGGCGTGGTGTTAAGGGAGCCCATCGTACGCGGGTGGGGAGTGGTCTCCTACCTCAACTGGACAAGCTACCATCGCGGTTGACGACGACCTACTGATTGACAGGATTTACTTGAACTTGAATTGACTGCCAGGGCAGGATTAGATGATTAGAGCCCAGGACGTCTGGGATGTATATGGTCCAGGGGTTGGCCAAATAGGCTAAAGGGACTTGCCCAACCGTGATATATAGGAAGGGCCGAAAAGGGGAAAATGATAAACTGAACCTGAAACAATGATTTTACCGACGGGGGCACTGAGTTCGTCCTACAGTGATCATTTTATTATAAAATTTAATTAAATCATCATTTCATCATCTTGAAAGGTTATGCAGACAGATTCAAGTTTTGGGGGTTGTATCAGGTTTGTTCAAAACGCTGCATCCTGCGTCGCAGACTCGCAGCCAGGCCAACTAGCACCAACACGGGCCAGCTAGCACCAACATGGGGTGGTTCAGAAATCAGAACGCTGATTCCTGCGTCGCAGGCGCATATCAAGTGAGTCGTTTGTGCCGCAGACGCAGGTTTTGGAGGGCCTTTTGCATCTCACAGGGTCTTGGTGCGTTGCAGACGCAGAGTTTTAAACTGGTTGCGTCTCAAGAAGCAGATTTTTTAAGCAGGGTACGTCTCGAGAAGCAGATTGTTTTTTTTTGGGGGGGGGGGGGGGGGGGGGGGACCTGGGTTATATTGGACCCAGGCGTGTCTTTAAACTGTTCGTCCGCATGCGAAAAGAAGAGAGAGAAATGAAGAAAAAACGGAAGGGAAAAAAGAAGAAAAAAGTGATTCGTTTGCGTTCACATTTCCCTGGTAATCATGTTTTTACTGCGGATGTAACAATTTCAATTTCAAAATTTACTGCCGAAGACGGCGAGCAGCCTAATTGCTGGCTGGAGCTATGCAACCAATTTCAAGTTCAAGTATGCATGCGACTGAACTCTGTATGTAACTCAGGACTGTGGTGTAGTTCATCCCCCTGGCCCCTGGCACCCCTCTGCTAGGCCCACACACAAACTTGCCAACACACAAACTCGCCCACGCACACAAACTCACTCACACATCCACACTCACTCACTGACACACAGGACGAGCGGGGTGCCATTCGGCGTCACTGTTTCTAAGCATGCGATTGAACTCTGTATGTTACTCAGTACTGTGGTGTAACAGTTTTGTATTTCCCGTATTCAGAAGTTGCTTTTGTCTATCAATGAAGTATGGAGCGATCAAGTATATTTTGATTAAAATGCTTAGATTTTAATGGCGTATGATGCTGATGCTGATCCTGATGCTGATGGTTACATTTTCCTGGTAATTATCTTACTGCCAAAATTAGCGATCAGCCAAATTCCAGACTGGGGACATGTAACTAAATGCAAGATCAAGTGTGAAGAGATTAGATACAGAGCAATGTCTTGACTGTTGGTGCAACAAAGTTCAAGTTCAAGAATGTTGATGTTACTGCCAAAGATGGCAAGCGCTGTTCTGTGTACGGGGTCCCACTCCCTGGGATTAAAAATCCTTTCACAAAACATAATAGAAAGCTTAACAGGCTGGAGCCATTTAAACAAGTCAAAGTTCATTGCGTATTCATCCTTTCAATGCAACAGTTGTCAAGCAGTTCCCACATGTTTACACAAACACACACAGGCGGTGAGCAGCCTGGGGGCTGATAGACGTTGTCGACTATCAGCTATAATCACTTCTAAGAGTGGACAGAGATGTATGCAGCGGAGACAGACGCGCCAATCTATACACAGAGACGAGAATAGCTTTACAAGCACTGGAGACCCATCAAGGGGCACCAGTGGTGGAAGAGACCGTTGACTATAACCTAACTAGAACCTAAGTCAGGTATATCCACATAGAGATGCAACGGTAACCTAGCTGACAGGAAGCTGTCACCACTGAGTCACTCAAAGGATGACACAGTCTGCGGGAAGCTGTCAGTACGGGAAGCTGTCACAGTACTGTCAGGACCGATAGTTCTAAGGGAGTACAGAAGTAGTCACCAAGTCATAAAACGCGTGAGAGCAACGCAATTCATGCTGATACTCCACCTATGACACAGGTGACATACAATACTAGTACTCCACCTATGGCACTGGGGACATAGAACTATATGTAACAATTAAAAAAAAAATCAAAGAACTCCGAAAAACGAGAGAACCATGAATGGAACCCAAAGGGTGTAAATGAAGGAATGTAACAAGGCAAAAAACCAAAGTTTGCCTAGTGGAGAAACTAAATATCTAAGTCGGGTAACAACGGTATAGAAAACCCGATCCGGGAATAGGAACCTAATGCCAATCAAAGATAACGAGAGAAACTCTAAAATGAACCAAAAAAAAATTCCAGAACACATGTAAGCAAAAGTCAAGAATACATGGAACCAAAAAAAAATTGGTCTAAGGAGAAGCAGTCATTCCAAACATGCGAATGAAACCGCCAGAAACACCGCAGGATCAAGGGGCTTGGTGAATGGGTCAGCACAGTTATCAACTGTGTTCACATAGGCAACAGCAAGGGAGCCATCCTCCACCAGCTCCTTGATGTAGTGATGAATAACATCAATGTGCTTGCTGCGAGGGAGAAGCTGCCAGTCTTTGGCCCAGCTCAGGGATCCTAAATTATCACCCTGAATGGTAACCAAATCACAAGGCAGGCCTAGATCCACTCTCAATTTCTTCAACCATTGTACCTCCCTGGCAGCTTGGGACAGGGCCTGATACTCAGCCTCACTAGAGCTAATAGCAACGGTAGGCTGCCGCTTGCTCATCCAGTTTACTATGCACCCCCCAGCTAGCACAGCAAAGCCAGTCTGAGACCTCCTGTCAGACCCATCATCAGCAAAAGAGGAATCACTAAAGACAGTAAAAGAGAACTCAGGGCTGTGGGTGTAAGTGAGACCCAGGTGGGAATGTGTTCTCAAATACAACAGCAATCTCTTGGCAGCATTCCAGAGAGAGACTGTAGGTTGAGCAGAAAACCTGGACAAGTAGCTCACAGCAAAAGAAAATATCAGGCCTGGTGCAAGTAGCCAGGTATAGCAAAGCACCCACAAGGGAGAGGTACTGGCTATTAGACGGCAGGGGTACACCAGGTTCATCAGAAACAGTGGACTTGGACATGGGAGCAGCAAACTTGGGTGGGGCAGCAGAAGTGAGACCAAACTGCTCCACCAGATCAACAATGTAGGTGTGCTGAGACAGGTTGATCTGAACACACCTGCCCTCAGAGTCAAGTGTACAAGCCATGTCTAAAGAGAGGAACTGAACAGGAACACCCATCTCTTTGACCTCCCATCCAGCTTCTTCCATAGCTTGGATCAGCAACACATACCTATCCAGCTCACTAAAAGCACAGATGAAATCATCTACATAGGTCAGGACATAGCTCCACCCACCATCAGAATCCTTCTAAAATACAGAGCAGGTTCAGCCTTGCACATAGTAAAGCCATGTGCAATCAGAACCCGTTTGACATCCCTATTCCAAGCCCTGGGTGCCTGTTTCAAACCATAAAAGGGACTTGAGCAGCTTGCACACAAGGGGAACACCGTGAGGACCAAGTACTTTAAAGCCATCAGGCTGGTGGCAGTACAGGTCCAGACCAGGTTCCAGCTTAGCATTTAGGAATGCAGTCTTGATGTCCAGCTGCCTAACAAACATCTTCCTATGAGTGATAGCAGCCAGGAGCACTCTTAGACCTGCTTTAGAGGAGACAGGGGCATATACATCATGAAAGTCCAGCCCAGGACGCTGCAAAAAACCACGAACCACAAAACGTGCCTTGAAGCGGATTGAACCATCAACTCCAACCTTCCTCACAAACAACCACCTGCCAGACAGGATCTTCTGCTTGTGAGGCTGTGGAGTGAGAGCCCAAGTGCCATGGGCATGAAGGGAAGCCATCTCATCCTTCATAGCAAGAAGCCATTGGTCCCCTGTCAGGATTGGTAGGAAGCATGGCAGCTTTATAGGACAGTTCAGTGGTGGGGTGCAGCAGATGCTCCCACGTACAAGCAGTTTACTTGTACACGGGCAGCGGGGGTATCAGCAGTATCAGCAGTAACCATTAGTAAAGCCCCCAGCGCAGAACTACTGCCCGTTGAACAGGCCGGCCTTATTTGCCTCTAAATCAACGAAGCCTGGGTCGACCGGAACACCCCAGCCATACGCAGTATCGGAACCAGACCAGTGTTCAAGATCATCACTTGCGTCGTCAGCAAAGGCTACATCGTCACATGGGCTATACCCGATTGTTCCACCAGGAACGGCAGACGGCGAGGTGTTCAACAACACCGAGCCATCCAAGGCGGGCGGAGGTTGGTGACTATTAGGCGATGGACCTGTAAGAGGCTCCACCATGATCTGAGGCTGCCTTAATCCTAGAGCTTCACCGACGGAACGTTGCGCAGAGGAGGGCCTGGCGACCCCCTGAGATTCGGCTAAGATTTTGTCCGTAGGAACCGCAGAAACTCGCCCGCCCAGTGCTTTCTCACGCAATACAGTACCACTGGCCCCTGACCTAGTTCGCAGAGTCATCCTATGGCCAGGACAGTGGTCAACAAGTGGGGAAAGCAAAGGATCTAGGGAACTCACTGCAGCCTCAGGCATGTGTCCGTTGATAGCGGCAGGGATGCTAGAGACATACGGTGACCCATCATAGGGAGGAAGCCCAGGAATGCAGTTATGATCAAACTGCTCATAGAAGAGTACATCACGACTCTCTACGACCTGGCGCAACTTTGGAACCCAAACAAAATAACCCTTACTCACCAGAGAGTACCCAACCAGTCTACCAGATAACGCCCTTTCGTCCAGCTTGTTACGTTTCTTCCCATTGACTAACGTAACGTAGCAGGGGCAACCAAACACACGCAACAACGACACATCAGGCACGATCCCATAAAACAACTCATAGGTGTTTTGTCTCCCTGATTGGGCAGCCGATTACGAAGGTAACAAGCAGCTAGGAAGGCATAGGGCCAGAAAGACTTAGCTAGTTTAGACTCCAGGTGGATGCTCCTAGCGACAGACTGTAAGACCCCATTATACCGTTCCACAGTTGCATTCTGCTGCGCAGTGTATGCCAACGATAACTCATGTACTGCCCCAACCGAAATAAGCCAGTCCTCGAACCATGTAACAATAAACTCCTTGGCCCTGTCAGATCTCAGACATTTAAAGGCAAACCCATGTAGTTGATTCATCCATCTGAGGATGATAGTTTGGACTGCTAAGGGAGCCTCATCCCTGGTTCTCAAGCACAGTACTTCAGCATAGCCAGAGTACTGATCTGTGAGACACAGAATATAAAAACTCCCCACGCAGGCCCCTAATGTGAACAGGTCCCATAATATCTAAGTGAAGCCGTTTGGAGAGGTGCACGGATCTCAGTTTTGCTTTCTTTAGGAAAAGGGAGACGTTTGCCCTTTGCCTTCTGACAAGCATCACAAGGATCTTAGCCATCCTTTCCACCTGACGAAGACTGAGGGGTAAGTTCTTAACCATACCCTTATCAACAAGTCTGTGTAAGGCATGATAGCCGGGTGACCCAACCGCCTATGCCACAACCATGCAGGAGTGGTAGGGATAACAACTCCACCGTCCTCATCAACATCAAGTGCAAAAGCAGGATAATCGTCAGCAACCCTCAAACAGTCCCGACTGGTGTTACAAGGTCTACAGGCAAACTTGTACACACCATCACTAGATGCAGGAAAAGACCAGAGAACAGAAGAGCCCTGAGTGGCAGTGCAAGTAAGACTATCAAAAGAAACCTGGCAGTGGAGAGAATGAGCCACAGCATTTACTGACAGGAGGTTCACTGGACAGTGAGGGATGTAGAGAACATTGGTAAGAGTGATGGATGTTGGTAACCAATCACTACATAACACAATGGATCCCTTACCCTCAGACCGTTGAACCACCCCATCACCAAATCGAAACTGCTGGCCCAACAGCAGAAGCCTTATACATAGTGAACAAAGATTTATCACCTTGTGATAGACATTCCAGCTCCAGAGTCCACATGCCAGACACCCTCAGAAAGACTCGGGCTACACACGTTAGAGAACTTAGTTGTGCAAGAGAATAGGACAGAGCGTACCTCCTAGTTCTTGGACATGGCATACCCATCAATCTGAGCCTGCAAGGAGGACAACTGCCGGCGAGTCAACGAACCTGGAAGTGCCAAGGCAATGGGCACGGGTTCACCGCCCGGTACACCAGGCTTGGACCTTTTCAGGTGCGGATGCTTCGTCCAGCAACGGTCCTCCGAGTGGGTCGTTTTGGAAGGACAGGGGCCCCAAGTGCAATCCAAGTGCCTCTTGGGAGCCCCGGAACTCTGAGAACCAGACCCCCGGCCACGCTGGATGGCAGCATGGGCAGGGACTGGGGAGAGTCACGGGACCAACCAGGATGCCTTGGATCAGACCTGGGGAGAGACACATTCAAAAAATCTAATGATCTATATGCTGCAAGACAGGTCCAGTAATCAACAGTTTTGTTCTGGTACAGCTCGAAACCAAATTGTAGGCGCAGCGAATCGAAGCGAGGGTGAGTGATGCCATTGATAATCGTGTGCATCGCGTGACGTTGCGGTTGCGGGTATCCCGCACTGCGAAGGTCAGTACACAACTGCCGCACCCTGCGGAAGAACACGTCTACAGGTTCAGAATTGTTCATAGTTACACTACGAAGCTCAACAAGCATGAGGGGGACACGAGCAGCAAGGGTATCAGAATGCTGCCTCTTGATATGCACAAAGATATCGCGAGGCGTAGCAAAATCCTGATAGACCTGTACCATCGGGTTCCGTCATGTTTGCTATCATCATCGTGAGACACATGAACTCCTGCGCGCGCAAGGGGCAGGGTACTAAATCCTAACAGGGCAGGATCTACATGAGACTGACTAGGAGAGGCCCGTGGGTGATGCAGCAGGGGAAGCCGGCGAAACATCGTACATCGCGCGAACAGCCAGAAAGTACTCAGCAGCGATGCCAGCATCATACGCACGCTGGTCATCAAGGTTTCTAATCTCACCCAAGGAACTCGCAACACGCACAAGTAGCTCGAAATCTGGCCTAGGAGGAACAAAGCTGAGAGGACTGAAACAAACTGGTACTTGCGAAGATTCGCATTTCTAACACCAGATCCACCAAAGGTTGCACCACCAGGACGAGGGTAGGAAATACCCGCCTGCACAGGCCCGAGAAAAGCACGGCTAGCATGGCCCAACTCAGAGAAAATCATCACCCGCGGATCCCCCTTCTGATTTACATTAGCCCTAGTGGCCGCCTGATCCATCCTACCGTACAAAGTGCCGGTCCAAAGAGTCACCAGCATTCTGCTCCTGGCGAACAAGGCGGACATCCGCACATCCATGGTCATAGGACGGGAGCCATCAAGCAGGTGCTCCCAGGATAAGCATCCCAGTGAGCGAGGTAGGGTAAAGCGGCAAGGGGGAGGAAAAGGAGAAGGGGAAGGGGCAGATCCACTGGTGGAAGTGGAGGTGGCTCCAGGAGGGGTCAGCAGCAGCGCTGGAGACACTCGCAGCAGCAGTCTCGCGAGACTGAGTGTTGTAGCCACCAGACGGTGGAACAGGAGGAGCAGACGGAGGCCTCAAGACAGGAGGAGGAGGCGCCAGTGGATGCTCAAAACACTGGAGAATCAAAGACACGAGTGGCAGAGGAGGGAGAAACTCCACCGAAGTCACTACTCGGTAGAATCTGCCTCTTCGTCGTCATCCTCAGTGTTGTCAGTGTAGTAACCATCTCCATGCTTATGACGAGCAAAGATCAGCATGTCATAGGAGAAGCGAGCATCAGCAGCGGAGGAGAACTCCTGTACTTGATGATCTGTGTCGAGACACAGCATAGACGCATCAGAATATCCTCTACCTCAGGACGGAGGCGTTGGATAAGAGGAGAAGGAGGGAGAAAATGGTGGGATGGCTGGGGGGATGGCTTCCATGATGGCGGAAGGAGACTCATCTAAGCAGCAGAGGCCGCTGGCGCACAATCATCAAGCCAATCCGTGGGAACACGGATCTTGAAAGGAAGAATCCGGTCGCAGCCATTAGAGATAATGACGCTCTCCATACCACGCGACCAAGACAAACCATTCTGTGGGGTAAGCTTCTCGAAGCCGGCAGGAGGCCCACGAGGAAGTTTGCATTATAAAGCAGTGGTAGAAAGAGATGAAGCCCGTAACCTATCAGCTATAATCACTTCTAAGAGTGGACAGAGATGTATGCAGCGGAGACAGACGCGCCAATCTATACACAGAGACGAGAATAGCTTTACAAGCACTGGAGACCCATCAAGGGGCACCAGTGGTGGAAGAGACCGTTGACTATAACCTAACTAGAACCTAAGTCAGGTATATCCACATAGAGATGCAACGGTAACCTAGCTGACAGGAAGCTGTCACCACTGAGTCACTCAAAGGATGACACAGTCTGCGGGAAGCTGTCAGTACGGGAAGCTGTCACAGTACTGTCAGGACCGATAGTTCTAAGGGAGTACAGAAGTAGTCACCAAGTCATAAAACGCGTGAGAGCAACGCAATTCATGCTGATATCGACAAACCAAGTTATATTGAACTTTTTAAATTAAAATCAAAATTTTAAATTTCAATGCGGGTGGAGATTCTTTCTATCTGGCTCCCCCAGGATATGAAACGTTGTAGAAGAAAACTACCTTAACACAAAAAAAGTATGATTTGAACACACACCTCATGTTGTAGAAGTAAATTATCACTGCATGACATCAGGGCCCCCGTCGGTAAAAAATTGTTTGGGGTTCAGTTCATCAATGCCTTTTCTTTTTTAGACCTTCCTATCATGGTTGGGAAAGAGCCTTTAGCCTATTTGGCCTACCCCTGGACTGTAACATACATGCATACAAACACACGTCCACATCACTCTATCCTCCCAGTACACTGGAGTCATGAATCGAGCGTGCAAGCTGGTTGGGAGGCAAGTCTGAATAAATCAACGTCAGAGCCAATCCCCCAGTCTTGATGGAGCGTATGTGTGCCTGGATGAATAATCGAAAACAACGAAACGGGAACAATGACACAAGATACCGGTATTCCAGTACAGGAGTGAATGAAATGAACTTAGTCAGAACACTGGGTCGCAGCTCTCGCCCTAAAACTAATACCAGGTGGCTTGGCGTAATGAGATGACGACAGCGAGCAGAAGTGGAGACCATGTGACCAAGCTCATAATGCCAAGGCCAGGCTCATAATGATATGCAAAGCTCATAAATGATATGCAATCTGAAAGCGCTTAAAGTTGTTACTGAACCACAAGACTTCACTATCTAATCCGCTTAGTGACAGTGAGCATTTCCTGAGGTGCTCGTGCTGATCCTCCTTCCAATACACTCAGACAAGATTTTAAACTGTCTAATTTACTTATTCTGCTCCCTGGTTTCCGTGGGTATCGCACGGGGGGCTTTGGAATTGGAAGACGGTGATCAGCCCAGTTTCCTGGAAAAACATGTAACAAACCAATCCAAACAGCATGTTTCCCACTGCTACTATTACTACGCCAGCTCCCTCTTTGTGCTCCACCCAATGGATGGCTTGGGCAGCTGGATAGAAGCTGCCGTGCCAAACCAGAACCAGACTTGAGCAGCTGGATAGAAGCTGCCGTGCCAAACCAGAACCAGACTTGAGCAGCTGGATAGAAGCTGCCGTGCCAAGCCAGAACCAGGCTTTGGCAGCTGGATAGAAACGGTCGTGCCAAGCCAGAACCATGTAACAATCCAATCCTTACTACATTTCACCCACTGCTCCCCTGCTGCTATGCCATAGCCTTCTCAGTGCTTCACCCAATGGATGGCTTGGGAAGGTGGATAGAAGCTGCCTTGCCAAGCCAAACAAATTGTGAGTGTATTTCACATGCGCAAACCTGTAGCTTAGAATTGTCTTGATTAGTTGAGGTTGCATAAGTCCCTCCAGCCTGATTGGCTAACCCCTAGACTGTAACATACATACATCCAAAGCTTGTTCTTGATTAGTCGAGGCTGGGTAAGTCCCTTTAGCCTGAATGGCTAACCTCTAGACTGTAACATATATACATCCAAAGCTTGTTCTTGATTAGTCAATGCTGGTTAAGTCCCTATATCCTGATTGGCCACCCCCTAGATTGTAACATACATTGATATAAACAGCCAGAGCTTGGTCTTGATTAGTTGAAGTTGGGCAAGTCCCTGGTGCCTGATTCTTTACCCCCTTGACTGCCACGTACAAACTTAGTCCTGGACGTGTCATAAAACTATCCAAGCCCGTCTGATTGCAGTCTGTTCTCGAGGGTGTTGTGTATTTGTGTGTAAGTGCATGCTTACCCACAGATACATGACGTCCTTAAGTACAGAGTGCAAGCTTGTGAGGCTAGTGAGAAAGGTAGGTGTGTTCATGGGTGGATGGTTGGGTGCATGCGTGTGTGTAAGTGCATGCTTGCATACGAATACATGACGCCCTTAAGTACAGAGTGCATGCTTGTGAGGCTAGAGAGAAACGTGGGTGTATTCATGGGTGGATGGTTGGGTGCATGCGTGTGTGTAAGTGCATGCTTACACACGAATACATGACGCCCTTAAGTACAGAGTGCATGCTTGTGAGGCTAGAGGGAAAGGTAGGTTTGCACATTGGTGGGTGCGTGTGGGCGCATGCGTGGTTGGTTGGGTGCATGTGTGTGTTGGGTGCCTGCATGTGTGAGTATGCTTGCTTGTACTCGAGGATGTGGTGTGTCAGTGTGTATAGTATGCCTATATGCTTTGGAGACCTGGGCAAGTCTGTACACTGTCTGATTGGCTAAGCGCTCTCTCTGATTTCCGTGGGTATCGCACTGGGGGACACACAGGAGGACTTGGAATTGGAAGACAGGGGTATCGGGGACACACACAGGGTATTGCCACAGGGACTTGGAATTGAAAGACGGTGAGCAGTCCACTAGCCCTGAGTAGGCTTGCTGGATGGAAAAACATGGAACAATCCAATCCAGTCTTACCCAGGCTTATACCGCGGACCTGGACAAGGCTTTAAACTGTATAATCCGCTTATCATGCTCCCTGGTTCCCGTGGGTATCGCACGGGGTGGCCTTGAAATTGGAAGACGGGGAGCAGCCCAGAGTTGGCTGGAAACCATGTAACAATTCAAATCAAATTATACCGCGTGCAAACAGTGAACAGCCTGATGTCTGTCAGATCATAACATCCAACCAAAACAACCGACTGAGTAGCAGGGCGTTGCCATGATCAGGGTACTCCATTTTGTCATTTTGGGTTGCGCTTTTGACTCAACTGAAAACGGAAATCTGCGCTCTGCGCCCAGAGGGGGTCTACAATATCGCGCAGTTGGGCTCAAAAACCTTATCCCCGTTTCGACGAATGGCTCAATGGCAGAGCTCCTTGAACGAAGAAGGTGCCGGTTTCGAATCCTCAGTGCTGCGCTTTAGAGTCCGCGGTCGCTGTCAACCGCCATGGTAGCTTTGTCCAGGTAAAGTAGCAGCCCGTTCCCTACCGCCGTAAGACGGGGCTCCCTTAATACCACGCACCACCAGGCGCTATCATTCCCTTTTTTTAAGAGGGCCTTGCCATGAAGAGTCATGGCAAGGCCACTAAGTCAAAGGACCACCAGCCACCAACAGAAAACATAACCAACAATCACGTCAAAAACTTGCCCTCCCCCCCCCCCCCTCCCCCCCATCATAGTCACATAGATTCACCATAACCTTGGATAGATTGAGTGTCTTTCCGTTTTAGCCCCTCCTGTCATGTTTGGGCAAGACCCTTGAGCCTATCTGGCCTACCCCTGGATTGCAACAACATACATACAGTCCCATTGCTTCGCCTTGGGTATTTCTCTTCTGCCTAACAATTCAGCCAAACCTAGCTCAACCTAGTGCACCTGGAAGCTGATATGACCAGCTTTCCAGCGCAGCCAAATATTTGGGTGTAGCCCAATGATTGGCTCAGGGAGCTGTCTGGAAGCTGATATGACCATACTCCCAGCGCAGCCAAATATTTGGGTGTAGCCCATTGGTTGGCTCAGGGAGCTGTCTGGGAGCTGACATGACCAGCTTCCCAGCGCTGCCAAATAATTGGGTGTGGCCCGTTGGTTGGCTCAGGGACCAGTCTGGAAGCTGACACGACCAGCTTCCGGGCGCAGCCAAATATTTGGGTGTAGCCCATTGATTGGCTCAAGAAGGTGTCTGGAAGCTGACATGACCAGCTTCCCAGCGCTGCCAAATAATTGGGTGTAGCCCATTGGTTGGCTCAGGGAGCTGTCTGGGAGCTGACACGACCAGCTTCCCAGCGCTGCCAAATATTTGGGCGTAGCCCATTGGTTGGCTCAGGGAGCACTCTGGAAGCTGTTGGAAAAGCTGTTGGACATGTAAAGCCCGGGGTGGATATCAGTCAATCAGATGATTTTAGGACGAAGCAGAGCTAGGTTTCAATTGTTCGGAGGATAATTGCAAAGGCGGATTCTATGCTGATGGGGTAGGCAAAGCCAAGGGCAGAGAGGGAGCTGCCTGGGAGCTGCTAGGAAAAGCCAGAAAGTAAAGCTCTACAAGCCCGTCAGAGGCAGAAGCAGAGCTTGGTGTCGATCGTTGAGAGGGCAATTGCAAAGGCGGATTCAATGCTGAAGGGGTAGGCGAAGTCGAGGGCAAAGAGGTTGTCGTCCACCTTGCCGAACTGCAAGCACCACGTCAGGGCCTTTCTTGTCGGTGTTGCTGTCCCAGGACACAAGTTGTAGGTTCTTTCGTAATGCCTTCTTGACACGATCCTTGCAGTCAATCAGCCCATCAGGGGTTGAAGCAAAGCTTGGTGTCGATCGTCGAGAGGGCAATTGCAAAGGCGGATTCAATGCTGAAGGGGTAGGCGAAGTCGAGGGCAAAGAGGTTGTCGTCCACCTTGCCGAACTGCGAGCACCACGTCAGGGCCTTTCTTGTCGGTGTTGCTGTCCCAGGACATAAGCTGTAGGTTCTTTCGTAATGCCTTCTCGACCCGATCCTTGCAGTCAATCAGCCCATCAGAGGCTGAAGCAAAGCTTGGTGTCGATTGTCGAGAGGGCAATTGCAAAGGCGGATTCAATGCTGAAGGGGTAGGCGAAGTCGAGGGCAAAGAGGTTGTCGTCCACCTTGCCGAACTGCAGCACCACTTCAGAGCCTTTCTTGTCGGTGTTGCTGTCCCAGGACACTAGCTGTAGGTTCTTTAGGGATGATTTCTTGACTCGGCCCTTGAAGTCAAGACTGGCTCCCTTGACGGATTCATCGTACTCGGCTGTCTTGGTCACGAACATGCTCGCCTTGCGCCCTAGGTTCGGCGCCAGCTCATGGTTTCGCGCAGCCTCCAAGCTGGCAGACAGGTCACCGCCCACCTCATCCCCTGTGGGGCGCCACTGGGCCTCGGGCGTAGGCACCATGACGTACATCGTGCGTGGGCCGGCTTGCGACTTGAAGTTCACGCACATGTGCTGGTTTCCAAAACCCTCAACGGCGTCCGCCCCAGAGGACTTACCCCACAGCAGGTACTCCGTACCTGGAAGTTGAAAAGCAAATGGCTGTATTCAGAGATTGTATTATTATGCCTAGATTGGATACGGTAACTAATCTTATTATCAGAACGCTTTGATTTGAATTTATTACTTTACTGATGAAGACGGCGAGCAGCCTCTAAGGCTAGAGCCATATAACCAAGTTCAAGTCCATGTCCAATAGACCTGATATAATTCAATAATATAATTAAAATTTCACTGTCCCGACAGAAAAACAATTGTTTGGGGTTCAGTTCATCAGTGCCTTATTGTTGGCCCCTCATGTCACAGTTGGCAAGACCTTTAGCCTATTTAGCCTACCCCTGGGACTGCAGCCAAACATACAAACCTAGGAACGGCAACTAATATTAGTGTTTGAAAAACTAATATTAACTAATATTATCATAGTGTCACAATAATATTAGTTTTCAAATAAATTCGAGATTCTGGTGAGACGGCGCATCCGACTAATATTACATAATATTATTTGTTCACTAATATTATATAACATAGCCGACCCCTATACAAACCTGAGAGGTTTGCCTTCACCTTGTCCAGCTCAAGTTCCTAAGAATTACCTCAATTAAATTACATTAAAAATAAACACAATTATATTAAATAGCCGGAGAAGTTTGCCTTCACCTTGCCCACTTCAGGTTCCTGAGAATGACCGCAATCCAATTACAATTACAATGAAAATCCATTATATTAAATTACCTGAGAGGTTTGCCTTCAACTTGCCCAGTTCGAGTTCCTGATAACTAGCCCACTTAAATTACATTAAATTGAACAAAATTATAATAAATTACCTGAGAGGTTTGCCTTCACCATGCCCAGTTCAGGTTCCTGATGATGGCCTCAATTCAATTCAATTACAATTAAACACCATTATATTAAATAACCTGAGAAGTTTGCCTTCACCTTGCCCAGTTCGAGTTCCTGATAACTACCCCACTTAAATTACATTAAAATTGAACAAAATTATAATAAATTACCTGAGAGGTTTGCCTTCACCTTGCCCAGTTCGAGTTCCTGATAACTACCCCACTTAAATTACATTAAAATTGAACAAAATTATAATAAATTACCTGAGAGGTTTGCCTTCACCTTGCCCAGTTCAAGTTCCTGAGAATTACATCACTTCAATTACATTAAAATTAACACAATTATATTTTAGTACCTGAGAAGTTTGCCTTCACTTTGCCCATTTCAAGTTCCTGAGAATTACCCCACTCAAATTATATTAAAATTAACACAATTATATTGTAGTACCTGAGAAGTTTGCCTTCACTTTGCCCAAGCAGTTCCCGGTGTCCCTCTTCAGGTCATCTTCATCCTGACTGATCACAAAGCTAGAAGTCTTGCTCTTCTTTCGCCTACGTGCTGCCCAGGAGAAAGATGTCACTGTTTTCCCACTGTGCAGGTAGAAGGTGGGGTGGGTCACCGAACAGATTCTTGCTGCGCCTCAACACATAGCACCTGACCAGCCCCCCCTCCCAATGGGGGCCTGGGCGGAGCACGGCGTCCAAGCGGCTGGTCCCAGCCAGGGAGTGCTTCAGTTCGGTTTCCCATGACCTTGCAACGTGGCAAAACAAAAGTGAATGAGAACAAGGCGCTTGACTGAAGGCAGTGGGCCACTCCCAGTTGATACGTCCAGTTGGGGGACAACCCAGGTGGGGGAAGTGGACCTCCAGTTTTATACGTCCAGATTTGGGACACCCAGGTGGAGAAGTGCACCCAAGGAACGCCTCCCACATCAAACCCCTTCTCCGCCGCATTCCTCAACCGCACTCAGATCCCCACACAGAATGACAAGGCAGCAAAACCCACCCACAGACCAACAAGTTCATGTGCCCCAAAGCATCGCAAGACAGTGCATCCCGCCCCCACCACTATCTTTCGACCCCACAACCATCTACGCCCGCTCGTCAAGCCCCAAGCCACACTCCCGCAGCCAGTTCCCACACCCGAAGCTTCCAACCCTAGAAGAAACCCACCTGCAGCGTTTAACCCGAACGAGTGCGTCGTTTATTAGTAGATTGGTTGCGGAGGCTGCCCGGGTGGCCACACCTGTGGTGGCGGATGTGTTTCGAGTGTGGTGAGCTTCTACTTGATTCCTAGGGTTGGAGCTTCGGGTGTGGGACTCAGCAGGGGAGTGTGGCTTGCGGCTTGCGAGTGGCGCATGATGGTTGTGGGGTCAACAAATAGTGGCGGAGGGGCGGGACACCCGGTTCTTTTGATACTTTAAAGAGGCAGCACATAGGCTTAAGGGTGTAGGGGCTGGTGTTGTCTGCGGTGTGGGTCGGCCCCCTTCCATTCTGTGTGGGATCTGATTGCGTGTTGAGGAATGCGGCAGAGAAGGGGTCTATGTGGCAGGATATAGTCTTGGTGTGCCTGCCCCAGTCAAAGTATTTGTGTCTCATACACTTTTGTCTGCCACTGTTTGCAGCCTGCGCCATGTCGACTCTGCCATCTGGAGCTCTCGCCTCATCCTCGACGCACGCCTTATTGCTCTTGCGCCTTTTGTGAAGCGGCTGTAGGTGTGTGTATTCTGGCTGAGAGGAAAGACAGGCATTGAGTTTTGAGATTTGTTGTGTGTGTGGTGTGGGAATCAGACCAGGTCAAGTTTGGACTGGAGCTCTGGCCTCGTCTTACGTAAGCAGCCTTATTGATCATACCTCCTGAAGAAGCGTGTATGCATGGGGTGATGTGATCTGCTGAGGCCGGAAAAGACACTTTGAGTTTGTCGCGAGATTTGTGATATACATGTGTGTGGCCCGATCAACCAGGTCAAGCCTTCGCAGCTGACTCCCGCTCGTTTCGAAGCATCTGTTGCTCTTTTTTCCTTGACCACTGAGGGTGTTGATAGACCTAGCATTGAGATTGTGACTTGGTGTGTGGTATGTATGATTTGTGTGTGTGTTTTGTGTGGCTGAGGAGGGGGGGGGGGTGGGGGGTCAGGATTCAGCTCAGTTTAGCATCTCTACCTCAGACGGCTCAGCATCGAAGCAGCCTTATTGCTCTTTTGTCCTTTGTGGCAGCTGAAGGTGTGTGTGATAGGGGACATGCATTGAGTTTGTGAGTTTGGTGTTTTTTTGTGTTATGGTGTGTGTGTGTGTGTGTGTGGGGGGGGGGGGGGTGTGGGTGGGGTGGGTGGGGATCAGGATCAGGTCAGGTCAGGATTCAGCATCTCTGAGCTCAGCGGGCTCGGCATTGAAGCAGCCTTATTGCTCTTGTCTCTTTGAAGGCAGCTGTGGGGTGTTTGTGATCTAGGAGTGAGTTGAGGGAAAAGGACAGGCATTGAGTTGTGAGTTTGGTGGTGGTATTGTGTGTGTGTTGTGGATGTGTGATTGATGTGTATGGTGGGGGGGACTGGGATCAGGATCAGAGTCAGGGTTCAGCATCTCTGAGCTCAGCGGCCTCGGCATCGAAGGAAGCTAAAGCGCCTCATGCTATCTGCTGTAGAAGAAGAGATAGGGATTGTTTGTGTTGTTTGGTGGTTGAAGTGGGTGCGTTGCATGTAGAGTTGCTTTCTGTTGATCATTGGCCGTCTGTACGTGTTTTAATGTGTTGTGCGCGGCTTTTCGAGGTGATTAATTTATCTATTCCATGTCTGGGCATGCAAAGACTTGTGTTGCTATTTTCCATGCTCTGGCCTTCCACACTGTTTATTTTGGGGGGTACACATAGCAGGTTCCAGCCAGCTCCGTTAGCCAGCACCACTGGGTCAAGCCCAATCTGTCAGCTGGCATTTTGATAATGCCTTCATGTTAGCTTTCAGATGCACTAGCTAGCTTCAGGTTGGGCCCAAGGAATGGGGGAAACGGAGCTGCCTGAAAAACCCATGCCACACTACATCTCACTAACAGCAACACACCACCACACGCAAGCACACCACAAAGCACACAACACAACACATACTACCAGACACACACCGGTCCCTCAGCATCAGCTTACCTGGAGCCTTGAAGGCAGGGACTTTGTAATTTAATTGCCGCCAAAAGAGGAACATGACGCCGACATAGAAGCAATGACCGTTGACCCCAATCCAATTCTACATTCTCAACAAACCAACCAACCCAACAAATCACACCCGGACCTCTCCCCTGTGAACAGAGCATCAGCTTACCTGAGCCTTGAACGAAGGCAGAAGCTTGGATGTAATCATTACCGCCAAAGGGAACTTGATGCTTGATGTGGAAACACCCCATGTCCTGTAATAGGCAGAGACAAGGAGGGAGGTTTGACATGTTGGTGTAGGAGGGTGTGGAGGGATCTAGTCCTGTGTGCGTTGAGTGTCCCCATTTTATAGGCAGATGAGAGGGTGGAGAGGTATATCTACTGTGTGGATGATGTGTGACTTCTCCCGTGTGTTTGTGAGTTCCTGTATGGGCAGATGAGAGGAGGTTGACATGTGTTGTGAGGGTGTGGTGTGTGTGTGAACCGTTGAGTGTCCTGTATAGGGCAGATGAAGGTTGGGGAGGGTATGTGTGTGGAGGGTGTGTGTGTGTTGAGTGTCCTGTACAGGCAGATGAGGGAGGTTGACATGTGCTTTAGGAGGGTGTGGAGGGTGTGGAGTGTCCTGTATAGGCAGATGAGAGGTTGGAGCTTTATGATGATATGTCTCATGAATGAAACTCAGAGGTGTGGAGGGTGTGTGTGTCCTGGATGTGATTGTGTGTGTGAGTCCTGAGCAAAGGGTGAGTAGTCCTGCACTGGCGATGATGAGATGTAGAGGGTGAGTAATGTGATTGTTTATTATTCTGATAAGATGAGGTAAGGGGTGGGTCGATGTGTGAGTGAGATTCGCTTGATAGATGATGGTGTTTGGAGTGGTTCCTGCGTGCAGAATGAGTGTGGGGTGTGTCCGTTGTGTGTGGTGCATGAGTGATGTGTGTGTGAAATTAAAGTCCTTCTATAGGCAAGAGGTGCTGTGTATTGAGGTGTGAAAGGTGGTGGTGTGTTTCTACTTGATGTCCTTGCATAGGCACATGAGAGGGTAAGGTGTGTGTGTGTGTGTGGATTGAGTGTCTTGCAGGCCAGATGAGGAGGGCGTGATGTTGTGTGTGGAGTGTGGTAGCGTGTTGAGTTGTTTATTGAGTGTCCTGCATAGGCAATTGAAGGGCGTTTTGAAGGGGTGGTGTGTGTGATGTGTGTGTGTGTATTGAGTGTCCTGCATAGGCGGATGAGAGGGTGAGACGAAGGGTGACGCCCGTGTGTGTGGAGTGTGAATCTGTGTGTATTGAGTGTCCTGTATAGGCAGATGAGAGGGTGAAGGGTGTGTGTGTGGAGTGTGTGTGTGTAGTTGAGGTGTCCTGCATAGGCAGATGAGAGGGTGAAGGGTGTGTGTGTGGAGTGTGTGTGTGAGTTGAGTGTCCTGCATAGGCAGATGAGAGGGTGAAGGGTGTGTGTGTGGAGTGTGTGTGTGTTATTGAGTGTGCCTGCATAGGCAGATGAGAGGGTGAAGGGTGTGTGTGTGGAGTGTGTGTGTGTATTGAGTGTCCTGCATAGGCAGATGAGAGGGTGAAGGGTGTGTGTGTGTGGAAGTGTCCTGGCAGATGACGAGGGTGTGTGTGTGGAGTGGTGTGCTGTATTGAGTTGAGGTCCTTGCATAGGCATGATGAGAGGGTGAAGGTGGAGTGTGTGGAGTGTGTGTGTGTTGTATTGAGTGTCCTGCATAGGCAGATGAGAGGGTGAGGGTGGTGTGTGTGGAGGGTGTGTGTATTGCATGATGAGAGGTAAGGGTGTGTGTGTGGAGTGTGTGTGTTTATTGAGTGTCCTGCATAGGCAGATGAGAGGGTGAAGGGTGTGTGTGTGGAGTGAGAGGGTGAAGGGTGTGTGTAGTGTGTGTTGAGTGTCGCTGCAGATGAGAGGGTGAGGGTGTGTGGTGTGGAGTGTGTTGTGTGATAGCAAGATGATGAGAGGTGAGAGGTGTTTGTGTGTGGGCTGTGTGTGCTGTGTGGATGTGTGTAATTGAGTGTCCATAGCATAGGCAGATGAGAGGGTGAAGGGTGTGTGTGTGGAGTGTGTGTGTGTATTGAGTGTGTGTCCTGCTGTTGTGTGTGGAGTGTGTGTGTGTATAGTGTCTGCGCAGATGAGAGGGTGACGAGGGAGGTGTTGTGTGTGGAGTGTGTGTGTGAGGAAGTTGAGTGTCCTGCATAGGCAGATGAAGAGCAGGTGAAGGGTGTGTGTGTGGAGTGTTAGTGCGCGTGTATTGAGTGTCACCTCGAAACTGCTATACGGAGATGAGAGGGGTGGAAGGGTGTGTGTGTGGAGTGTGTGTGTGTATTGAGTGTCCTGCATAGGCAGATGAGAGGGTGAAGGGTGTGTGTGTGGAGTGTGTGTGTGTATTGAGTGTCAGAGAGCGCGATAGGCAGATGAGAGGGTGAAAGGATCCCTAGGGTGAAGGGTGGTAAGCATTGCTGTGTGTGTGGAGTGGTGTGTATATTTGAGAGATGTCCTGCATAGGCGGATGAGAGGGTGAAGGGTGGTTTGTGTGGAGTGTCGTGTGTGTATTGAGTTCCTGCCAATGGCAGTGAGAGGTGAAGGCATTGGTCGTGGAGTGTGGTGTGGTGTACTTGAGTTGTCCTGCATAGGCAGATGAGAGGGTGAGGGAGGGTGCTGTGTGTGGAGTGGAGTGTGTGTGAGTTGAGTGTCCTGCATGGCAGCAGATGAACAGGTGAAGGGGTGGTGGGTGAAGAGGCAGTTGGAGGTGTGAAGGGTGTGGAGTGTGATGGAGTGTGTGTGTGTATTGAGTGAGTGACCTGCATAGGATGAAGGTGAAGTGGAGTGTGTGTGTGGAGTGGTGTGTGTGTATGTGAGTGTCCGATAGGGCAGAGAGGGTGAGGGTTTGTGTGTGGAAGGGTGGTGTGTGGGTGAAGTGTGTGTGTAATTGAGTGTCTCGCATAGGCAAGATGAAGGAGGGGAAGGGTGTGTGTGTGACAGAGTGTGTCTATGTGGGTGTATTGAGTGTCCTGCATAGGGCAGATGAGAGGGTGAAGGGTGAGTGGTGTGTGTGTGAGGTCGAGTGTGCGCACGTTGTGTGGGGAGTGGTCGTTGTGTGTGTATTGAGTTGGGAGTGTCCTGCATGCAGATGAAGAGGTGTAAGGGTGTGTGTGTGGAGTGTGTGTGGTTATTGAGTTGTAGGGCAGAGGCAGATGAGAGGGTGAAGGGTGTGTGTGTGTGAGTGTGTGTGATACTATTGAGTGTCCTCATAGGGCGGATGAGAGGAGTGAAGGGTGCTTAAAGAGTGTGAGGTGTGTGCTCGAGTTTGAGTGTCTCTGCACTACGGCAGATGTTAAGTGGTCTGCATAGGCATGCTGAGAGTGAGATGAAGGGTGTGTGTGTGGAGGTGGTGGGCTCATTTGATGACCTGCGATAAGGCAGCAGAGAGGGGTGAAGGGTGTGTGTGTGGATGGTGTGTGGTGGTATTTGAGTGTCCTGCATAGGCAGATGAGGAGGGTGGAAGGGTGTGTGTGTGGAGTGGCTGTGTGTGTATTGAGTGTCCTGCATAGGATGCGAATGAACGCAGGTGAAGGTTGTATGCTCGGGTGCAGAGTGTGTGTAGTGGTAGTTGAGTGCCTCCTGCATAGGGCAGAAAGAGAAGTGGTGAAGGGAGTGTAGTTGTGGAGTTGTACTTAGTTGAGTTGATCTGTCCTGGCATCAGGCAGATGAGACACAGGTGAGGCGAAATGAGACATGTGGTGTGGAGTGGGTACAGTGTGTGAATAACTCTCGAGCTGTCTGCATAGAGCAGATACTGAAGAGGCGCTGAACGGAGTGTGTGTGTGGGGACGTGTCGTGTGTCGAGTAGGCAGTCCAACATAAACGCACCTCCGCCGCAAGTCCAACAAAGGGTGTGTGTGTGGTGGAGTGTGGTTGGTGTGCTTTCGAAGTGTCCGAATAGAACCGGTCAGATGGAGGGTGAGAGGGGTGGCTGTGTGTATGAGTGGTGCCGTCGCAGTGATCGTGTTCATCAACACGATGCGGGATAGACAACAGCAATATATTGAGCCGAAACGGATGACTCATCAAAATGACACCTGGAGCGAGCCGGTGAGCAGTAGTGTGTGCGGACAGTGCACATGTGTACGGAGTATTACAAACGAGTCGCTCTCTCCGCGCCACCATCAGGCATGAAGAAGAGGGGAGAGCGGTGTTCGTGTTGGAGTGTGTGGTGATTGAGTGTCCTGCATACCGCGCACAGATGAAGAGGCCAGGGAGGGTGTGTGGTGTGAGTGGTGTGTGGATTGAGGTGTCCTGCCATAGGCCCCAGATGAGGAGGGTGGAAGGTGTGTGTGTGGAGTGGTCGTATTGAGAGTTTTCGCGTGAGGAGTGATTGGTGAGCATTGGTGTTGGTTTGGAGTGGTGTGTGGTATTGGAGTGTCCTGCACTAGGGCAGATGAGGAGGGGTGAAAGGGTGTGTGTGTGAGTGTGTGGTGCCTGTAATATATCGAGTGTCCTGCCACTATGAAGGGCAGCTCGTGAGTGCTGGAGTGCTGTGTGTATACTCTGAGAATGCTACCCGCTCTCAACACAATCGAGAGCGCGTTATGAGAGGGTGGAAGGGGGTTTGTGCGTGTAGATGAGAGTGTGTGTGATGTAGTTGAAGTGTCCTGCATAGGACAGAATGAGAGGGTGAAGGGTGTTACAGGTGTGTGGAGAGTGTGTGTGTGTTAGAAGTATGAGTGTCACCCTGCATAGGCAGTTTTGAGAGGGCATGAAGGGTGTGTGAACTGTGTGGAGTGTGTGTGAGTTATTGAGACCATGTCCTGCATAGTGCGATGAGAGGGTGAAGGGTGTTGACCCTGTGTGAGTTAACGTGTGTGTGAAGAGGCACTTATATTTTGAAGTGTCGACATTTACCGCGGACAGATGAGAGGGATGAAGGGGGTTGTGTGCTGAGAGTGTGTGTGCTTGTATTAGACGTCCCTGCCAAATAAATAGGCAAGTTCTCAGCGGTGGTGGCTGAGAGTGGAGGGTGAAAGGGAAGTGTTGTGTGTGGAGTGTGCTGTGTGTGTATTGAGTGTCCTGCATGAGGGGCAGATTGATGAGAGGGGAAGGATTCGTGCCTGTGTGTGAGCGTGTGTGTGTGAGTGATTGTCGGCTGTAGGCAGATGAAGAGGGTGAAGGGGTGAAGGTGTGTGGAGTGTGTGTAGTGTTGAGCATGTCAACTACAGTTCCACATAGTAGGGTGAGAGGGTGTTGTGTGTGGAGTGATGTGTGGTATAGAGTGTCCGTTGCAGTAGGGCAGATGGACCGATGGGTGAAGGGTACAAGCGTTTGTGTGTGGCAGTGTGTGTGTGTATTGAGTTGGCCTGGCATAGGGCGATGAGATTTTTTACTGCTAGGGCCAGGGTGTATTGGATTGTATTGGGTGAAGGCGTGGTGTGTTGTGTGGATGTGTGTGGTGTGTATTGATGTTGTCCTTGCTATCAGGCAGAGTTTGATGGGTGACAAGAGGTGTTGTTGTGACGGAGGTGTGTGGTGTTATTTGAGTGTCCTGCACCTAGGAGCTGTAATGAGAGGCGATGGACTGTGTGTGGGTCGTAGGAGTGTGTGTGTGTATTGAGTGTCCTGGGCATAGGAGATGAGAGGGTGAATGGGTGTGTGTGTGGAGTGTGTGGTGTGCAGTTGAAGAACTGTCCCTGCATAGGCAGTGAGGGGTGAAGGTGTTGTGGTGTTGTGGAGTGTGTGTGTGTATTGAGGTCTCCTATAGGCAGATGAGAGTGCGTGAAGGGTGGTGTGTGTTGGAGTGTGTGTGAATGTATTGAGTGTCCTGCATAGGTCCGATGAGAGGGTGAAGGGAGAAGTGTGTGTGGGGAGTGTGTGTTGTATATTGAGTGTCTGCATGACCAGTAGGGACAGCAGAGAAGGTGAAGTCGTTGTGTGGAGTGTGTGTGTGTATTGAGTGTCCTGCATAGGCGATGAGAGTGTGAAGGGTTACGCAGGTGTCGTGTTTGTTGGAGTGGTGTGTGTAATTGAGTTACCAGTGCATAGGACAAAATGTATGAGAGGGTCACGAAGGGTGTGTGTGTGGAGTGTGTGTGTAGTTGAGTGTCTGCATAGGCAGATGAGGGTGAACCGGAGATGTGTGTGTGGAGTGTGTGTGTGTGAGTTTGAGTAGTCCTGCATAGGCCAGATAACTGAGAGGAGTGCAGAAGGGTGGGTGTGTGTGTGGAGTGTGTGTTTGTGTGTGAGTGGTCCTGCAGTAGGCGAGTTTTGAGAGGTGGCAAGGTGTGGTGTAGGAGTGTGGGGAAGTGTGTGGTTGTTGTGTGTGAGTGTCCTGCGAGGACAGATAAAGAGAGGTGTGAAGGGTGTGTGTGGAGTGTGTGTGCACTTGGTATTGAGTGTCCTGCATAGGCAGATGAGAGAGGGTGAAGGGTGTGTGTGTGGAATACAAGGAGTGCAGATGAGAGGGTGTCTTGGCTGTGTGTGTTGATATCTTTGATTTCCTGCATAGCAGATGACGATGGGGTGAAGGGTGTGTGTGTGGAGTGTGTGTATTGTGTATTTGAGTTGATCCTGCATAGCGCAGATTAGAGGGTGAAGGCTGTGTGTTGCGGAGTGTGTGTGTTGTTTGAGGTCCGCCATAGGCAGATTGAACGAGGGTTGAAGTTGGGGTGGAGTGTGTGTGTGTATTGAGGTGTCCTGCATCAGGCCCAGATGAGAGGGTGAAGGGTTGTGTGTGGAGTGGTGCTGTGAGTTGACTGTCCTGCATAGGCAAGATGATGAGCGGCTGAAGGGTGTGTGTGTGGAGTGTTTGTTGTCTGCTGTTATTGGAGTGTCCTGCATTATCGGCAGAGAATGATGTCGGGTGAAGGGTGTGCTGTGTGGGGAGTAGTGTGTGCTGTTATATTGAGTGGTCGCGTGACATGAGGCAGGCCATAGGCAAGGATGAGAGGGTGTGGTCTGTTGTGGTGAGTAGTTGATGAGTTCCGCTGCCATTAGGCAGATGAGAAGAGGTGAAGGGATGTGTGTGATGTGTGTGTGTTGTATTGAGTGTCCTGCATGGCAGACTCTGTTGTGTTGTATGGAGGTGGTGCGCTCGTCAGGCTTTGAGATAAGAGGGGTGAAGGCTGTGTTTGTGTGGGAAGGTGGAGTTAGTGTCCCTGGCCTAGGCAGATGAGAGGGTGAAAGGTGTGTGTCCGTGGACGTGCGCGTGTGTATGAGTGTCCTGCATAGGCAGATGAGGAGGGTGAAGGGTGTGCATCCGATCAAATGACCAAATGTGTGTGTGAGTGTGTGTGTGTATTGAGTTCTTGGGTGACGGAGTGTTGCGTGTTGGTCGTTGCGTGTGGTAGTGTGTGTAAGGAGGGTAGAGTGTGTGAGTTTTGTGGTGGGGGGTGTGTGGGGTGTTGTGGTGGGTGGGTGGATGGGGGAGAGGGGATTGTGTGTGTAAGGAGTAGAGTGTGTGAGTTTGTGTGTGGGGGGGTGTGTGGGTGGTCTGTGGTGGGGGTGGGTGAGGGGGGGGATGCTGTGTGTAAGGAGGGGTAGAGTGTGTGAGTTTGTGTGTGTGTGGGGGTGTGAGTGATAGGTGTGTGGGTGGGGTGGGGTGGGAGGGGGGGATGCTGTGTGTAAAGGGAGGGTAGGAGTAAGCAATGTGAGTTTGTGTGTGTGGGGGTGTGTGGGTTTGGAGGGTGCGTGTGCGGAATGTGGACCCATGGGCACGGTCGAACGGGCCCACTCAACCCGTTCCCTGTGTCGCGGAGATTTGTGAGTGTGTGGTTGTGTGGAGTGTGTGTGGGTGTGGGTGTGTGTGTGTGTGTTGTTGTGTGGAGTTGTTGGTGGGAAGGGTGAGTGTGGGTATGAATAGTGGTGACAGCCAGTCTGTGTTGAGTTGTTTGGATACATTGCTGCAGCACCGTACAATGAACGTGATGTCATACTTACCGAGCACATTCAGTTTTGAACCCAATTTTGGAATTGACTTTGTACTCAACTTTTTCTGGCCATATTTATGACAATTTCGGGATTCAGGCCCAAATTGGCAGGTACGACCTACGACTGTGACGGTAAGTAAATCGAATTCTCGTATCATCCGCTAAATTGTCATTATGAGGGGTCGTCAGAAAGGTCGTGTTTCTTTGATCGAAGGAGGATTCGTTAACTGGTCCGGATCGAACGGACGTCTATGTATAATTTTCTTTTGTTCGCACTGGGTGGAAGTGTTCGGGGACACTAGGTGTGCGCCCGCCATCATGAGTTACATGGGTCCCCTGCCGAGCGCCCCACTTCGCAAGATTCGCGTCGAGCGCAAGCATGCAAAAGTAAACATTACTCGCACTTACGGCTCTGGGGGAATTCTACGGGGTGGAGTTACTAAGAAGGAGGCTCGCGCAGTTTATGTAACGGGAAGGCTGGATGTTTCTAGGGAAGTGGGAGGTACAGTCACGCACTCGTCGGATGGTGATGCTGGTGGTGATGACGTGGATAGTGCTGGCGCGATGGTGATGATGGTGATGTATGATAACTGAGAAAGAGATGAAATGTTAGCGAGACCCATGGCATGGCAATGCTTGGGCAGAAGGCATTTCACATTAGGGGCCATATCTCAATTGGTGGATCACGCGCGCATGACGCTTGCGAAGCGTATTTTCATAGACGGATGGCTATTTCGCCACCGCATCAAGTGCAACGCGCATCGAATGGTAGAAGTCGCAGCGAGGCAAGGGGAAGGCCGAACGCCCCAGTACAAACGGAGAAGTGCCCCCATCACCCTATGTGGCAGGTGCACAGACGGTGGTAAGCTGCTACGGCACTGTCGGAGGAATCCAGCGTGCTAGTGCTGCATGCTGCTGGCAATCAATGAATCAGCTCGAAGCTTCCTTAAAGCACACTAAAGGCAAGGCGCAAGGTATCCTCCCTGGTCTCCGTGGGTATCTGACAGGGGGGTGAATTGAATTCTGCAGACGTTTGGACGCCTTAACGCGTGTAGAAGCAGCTATCAATTCTCCTTCTTCAAAATCGCAAGTCAGTCGCTACATGTTTGGTGTTGTGCGGGAGCGGGGGGTTTTGTCTCGTCTACTCAATACTCTACGCAATGGCCTTGTCCAAAACGGGATGTGCATCTACACATGAAATTGTCTGTATACATCATCACTTAGGTGCTTTGAGATTGGTAGTGAGTTCCGAAGCGTTCAAGGCGGAAGATGGCGGAAGCGTGGTGGGATGTGGTAGGCCTTGCTAGTGATTCCGCGTGGTGTCCTACCCTTTTCGAATGTTTGGTGAATGCTGAGCACAGGAGATGGCGTAGAATGTCCTGGTACTCGCTAGGAATGCAAGAGGTTGATTCGAATCCAAGAATGTTGCTTGCGAGTTTTGGCTTATTAACGCTGTCGACTCGAGAGTCGGCAGTCTCCGAACAGGTGGGTGTGGGCTGTCACGAAAAGTTGCGAAAAAACTCAGGGTGGCGGGCCGGCAGCACAGGGCACCAGACTTCGAAAGAGAGGAGGATGGATGACGGGTGATAGAGTTGGATAGATTCGCAGCTCCTATAATCCACCGTGCGGAGATAGTTGGGACAGTGAGTTGATGAGTCCCTTAGGAATAGACCTCCGTCAACATTGGAATGCGGGCGCATGGGGAATTAGACTAGATAGCGGGGGGGGGGCGGGATCCACCAATCAGGGTCAGGCGGGTCCAGGGTTTCTGGTCGACTCGGAGCGCGAAACGGCCCCTTCCTCGCCCTTCCTTTCGCCTTTCGTTGTCGTCTACTCGTTCTTGCGGGTGATCAACCTTCTCTGCGAGTCTCGACAGGTCATGCTTGTGTTATTGGTGGTGGTGGTGGTGGTGGTGGTGTGTGGTGGGTCAGGTGGTGGAGGAGGTGTTTTTTTGTATTGGTGGTAATGTTGTTTGTCGTCGTCGCACCGTCACTGGTTCGGTGCTGGTGGCCGTGCGTGGTGACAGTAGTTTCGTGAGTCGGGACTTCCGTCTCGCAGAGGCGAACAGGAACAAGTAGGTCCCATCAGGCAAGGTCGGGTGACTCGGTGTCATGACTCACCAGCTATAGAAATTCAGTGGTTGATTTAGGTTTGGATTTTCGAAACATAGTGGTTCGTAATTCGTACCTCGAATTTGAGAATTTGGTCTGAGAATTCTGAAATGTTGGCCTGAGAATCGAGAATTCTGAATAATTGACGAAAATTGGGATGCAAAAAAGTGGAGGCACGAAATACGAACGAAGAGACCCAAATGCCATAATCCGCCAAAGGGGTAGATCTCGACCTAGAGATTCTAGAGTGAGGGTTACAGGGTTTGGGGGAGGGGAATGAGAAATGTCAGCTCTGATGAGGTCTGATGTGTGTTTAGTGTCTTGGTAAGCAAAAGGAGGCCATCCTTTAGATTGAAAATCCGTTCATTCCAGACAATGGTAGCGTTCCTTTCCCCGACATAGTTTCACCAGCTTCTAGCTATCATTAATTGAAATTGAAATTGAAATTGTTACATCCGTGTAATACAGTTACTCACAGAACGTGAAGTTAAGGAAACCATAGATAGCGATCGTCGATCATACATTCATATTATCTGTTTGTGTGCGTGTTACAGTCTAGAGGGTAACCAACTAAGGTTTATTATGACCTGGACACGTCTGTAAATTGTCTAAGTCGCTTCGCATGCTCTGATTTCCGTGGATAACGCACTATCACATGGGTGGGGCTTTGAGTGGAATTGCGGCGAGTATCCCAGAAATGGCTGGAAAATCATGTTACAATCAAATTCAAATATGGCCAATTAGGCTAGAAAAAAGGAGCTAGCCCAACTTTCGATGATCAAGATAATTTTAGACTGCCGGTATCCAGCGGAGATTTTGACAAGCACTGTAAGAAAAGCCCCCCAACAAATTGCAAGGTTACCACTGAGGACCTGGACGACCACGCAATTTAGGGTTTAGGGTTTAAGGTTTAGGGTTTAGGGTTTAGAGACCCCGAACCCATGTAATTAACTATCAGCTGGCTCATCTGACAGCAATTGACCTCCTCTTTCATATTACATCACTGAAAAAACCATAATGGTTGAGTGGAAACCAGAGAAAAAACATAACATTTCAGCTTCCCATAGCCAACAGGGTTGTTCAGGATGCTGCGTCCTGCGTGGCAGACGCAACGTCGAAGGGTCCGTTGCGTCCTGAGACTCAGCGTCCTGAGATGCAACCAATTTTCACAACCGGCGTCCTGAGACTCAATTTGGGTTGGCATAGCCTGCGTCCAGAGACGCAACTGACCCTCACACCCGACACATAAACCGACCCATAGCCTGCGTCCTGCGACGCAACCGACCCATCAAAGCTGCATTTGCTACGCAACAGACCATGGACCCGTTGCGCTGTGGGTCCTCCTGAACAACCCTGATAGCCAGCCAGTCAAGTTCACCAGTGCTCATTTTGTATTCGGCCTTTCCCAATATTGGGGTTGGGCAAGTCTATTTGGCTACGGTATTCCTTTACCAGCGAGTCGGAAAAAAAACTAAAACTAAAACACTCGCCTTGGGCCTTCATGTTGGCAAACCACCATTGTGCCGGTATCAAAAACGTAGTTCCTTTAACGGTTCCTAAGACGGTTTCCCGGGTGAGATAAGAACTGTCCAATCCGCAGGAATGTGGTCGTGTTCATACTAATATACTGTTCGGGATGTAATTGTGTCCGTACAAATATACTATTAAGTTTGAAACTACCCCTTTCAGTGATATACAATGGTCTAGTGGTAGACCAGATCGCTTGAGGATGAAGAGTCGGGGGGTTCGACTCGCGCCTGCGGTCGGCTCTTGCGTTGACAGGACGTCGTCAACCGACGGATGGTAGCTTCGTCCAGTTGAGGTAGCGAGACCGCTCCCCACAGCGAACGACGGGCTCCCTTAACACCACGGCCCACCAGGCGTTATCATTACTATTAAGTTTGAATCAGGTTTGAACTGGCTAAAAATATGCACGTTTATAATATATCTACCAGGGTACCACATTTTGTCAAATTGGTTGCCGTAGCGCATTTTTAGTGCAAAAGCGCAAAAACTGCGCGCCTGCGCCCACAGGGGGTTGAAAAAACTGTGCGAAAATACGCAGTGGGCTCAAAAGGGTGCGTGCGTGAAATCGCGCTGCCGCGCATGCTATTGTGAGTACCCTGCTAGTGACCTAGACGGTATTATATAATTCCAGATGTAAATTCAACGCTACTTTTGGAACATATGGTCGTTCCGGACCCCTGTTGTACGTCGCACTGGCATGATGTGGCCACGGTGCAACTGCAAGCATCGGCGCTGATTCTTTTCAATGTGGTGATCCTACGGTGACTATAGCTGGCTATCCGGCGTACGCGTTGTGGTGTCTGCGAGTAACTGTACCATACGTAACAATTTCAATTTCTAACATGGTCGTTCCAGCCTCAGCAAGGAGCAGGCTCAGGTGGCAGACAGACCATGGAAGTCTAACGAAAACAGCTTCAAGGGTACTTCCAAGGACTGTAGACAAGAAAAAAGATGGGAAAGTGGTTTAGGTTCGCTTTTACAGTTTTATCAGCTTGGATAACACTCCCGGAGAGTGGACTTTTGTGTGTGCAGCACGGCCAATCTATAAATGCGGAGACGAGATATAAGTTACAAGCAAGGAGACCCCATTAAGGGGCACAGGTGGAGGAAAGGGGGCGGTAGCCTGGAACCTGATCAAAGGGTACAGGCTAGACATGCAGCTGTCAAGAAGAACAGATGACGCAAGTCAACAGGAAGCTGACATGAGTACTGTCAGGACCGGATAGTTCTATAAGGGAGTACACAAGGAGTGTCACCAAGACATAAAGAACAAGCGAGAGGCACGCTATTCATGGCTGATACTCCACCTATGATCGCAGGTGACATACAATACTAGTTAACTGCCCACCTATGGCACTGGGGACATAGAACCATAAACTGGTAGCAAACAAAAATTATTAAGGAACGGCGGAAAAACAGGAAGGAACCAGAAAGAAAGCCTTGTCTTAAAATAAAAGGATGAGAGAAGGATGAACCCAAAAATCCACTCCTCGTAGTACTCCGAAAATGTTAGCAGCGAAAAACTTGGGGTCATATACGAGCTGAGCTGTAGACCAAAATGGAAATGTAACATCCAATATGGTAAGCGCAAAAATACTACATCGTACAGGAATAGTGCAAAAGAAAATCACAGGAGGGCCAAACAGAAATCCAATCCTTACCAAAGGAAGGGGAACAACGGTGACTGAAAGAACCGCAGACCCGTAAAGGAAGACTGAAAAAATCTAATTTTTATTTCAAAGTTGGGAACAACGGTCATAGCAAAAACCCCGATCCGCGGAAAGGAACCTAACGCCAATTCAATGATAACAAAGAGACGGATTGAAATATCGTGTGTGAGCTGCAGCTTCACGAGAGAATCAAAGCCTAAAGGACGCAGACAGAGGACCCTAAAGACTATGGAAAGAAAAGTCGATGAAAAATCAACATACGCTTAAAAACTATTGCTTAGCATAGATTCATGACTAGGTTGGGATGAAAAAACCATGATGAAACTGGTTTCTTACCCAAAGATGGAAGTAAGAAGATTTAATGAAAAGTTAATTATCATAAATCCCCAGTTAGGGCACTAACTAAAACATTCTAGGAGGTGGGGTATGCACCGCAAAGAAATTCATGCATCTCAAGACAAACCAAGCGCCTAACTAAAGCAAACCAAACTTGCAGCAACTGAAAAATCAAAGGATGGCGAAGTTAAAATTTTCAAGAAACTTGTAACCAACAAGAAACACAGTTCAATGAACAATAGAAAGGGTAGATGTACAAAACCATAGTACATAAAACTATTGTCCACGCTGAAAAATAGTAAACGCATAAAAAGGACTTCAAAGAATTTACTGCAAAGGATGGACTGAAAGGGCGCTTGAAATACACTCGGAAAACAAGAAAGAGGTGAGCGGCGGTACATCTGCAAGTACAACTGCAAGATTTCAGCCCATCCAATTTCACAGTAAAATCTGAAGGGAAACAACTACTACACTCCACAAAAAGTTCCAATCACATGAGGGGCTGGTGATCTAAAAACAGTGTGGAGTAAAAAGAAATAGCTAATCTATGATGAGCTCCACCGAACGAACCATCTGCCTATGGAACTAAGAGTCAGAAACCATCAAGACGCTATAACGGTGGTCTGAATTAAGTACCACCTTCCACCAAGAACAAGAAAGACAGCTGAAAGGAAGCTGCCTAAACAAAGCGTCGTAACGCTCCACCAATCTAGACTACCCTATAAGTCCAGTCTAGGAGGTGCTGAGGAATAGGCACTCACACATAGGGCCATGTATAACCTACGTATGAGAACCAGCAGCACCTAAAACAATGAATCCTGGGTTGACTGTAACACCCCAGACATACGCAGTATCAAGCTAGACCAGTGTTCAAGATCATCACTTACCCATTCGGCAACGGCTACATCATCACATGGGCTTGACGCGAGTAAATCCACCAGGGACGACAGGAGGCGTCGGAATTATCGACACCGCGAGCCATCCGAGGTGGTCGGAGGTTGGGCGACTATTAGTCAATGGACCTGATCCAGGTACCACTATGATCGAAGGCTGTCTAAATCCTAAAGCTTCACCGCTAAAACGTGGCACAGAGGAGGGCCTGGCGACCCCCTGAGATTCGGCTAAGATTATAGTTGGATATCCAACTCCCACCCGCCCTAAAACTTCACACACAATACAGCAAGATCAGGCCCTGGTCTAGAATGCAACAATGATACATCCCAGCCAGGCTAGCCAACAACAATTGGGGTTGTTAAAAGGGCGTAGGGAATTACCGGTAACACATAACATATCACCGTTTGATGACAGGAGGGATGCAAGCGGGCACGGGGACCCATACTAATGGGAGAACCCAGAAAGACAGTTTATAACTGAACTGGAGATAGAGAGTACTCACTACTCACTACTAACTGGCGCACACATTGGAAACCCAAATATAATAACCCTTACTCACCAGGGAATACCCAACCAGTCTACCAAATAATGCCTTTCTAACTAGCTTGTTGCGTGACTGCCCGATACTAAGATTACATAGCAAGGGCAACCAAACAAACACAACAACGACACATCAGGTGCAACCCCAAAGAAAAGCTCCGAAGGAGTGTTGTCTCCCTAGATGAACACGCGATTGCAAAGATAACACACTAGCACCATGCTGAGCAGTGTCATCATCAACAACTCATGCATGCCCCAACTAATCGAGATCAACCATGCCTCTATACCACTTAACTAAAAATTCCTAAAGCCCTATCAGAACTCAAACACTTGAACTCAAACTCACGTAGCTAAGGCATACACCTAAGGGGGAACCAGGGGCACGGGAAGACAAAGTAGTAACCTCTGTCGAACCACGGAACGCACCCAGGGGTCACAAGGAGCCTAAGAGAGAAAAAATATCCACCAAGATATCATGCCAAAGATCCTCCACGGCCGCTGGACTAGGGCCAGGACGGCGTCCACTGCGGCCTGTAGCATGGGCGAAGTCCGGCGCTGCGAGACCTGGGATCACAGAAGGTGGGGAAGCGTTAGGTCGAAGTCGAGATTTGAGGTATGGGAAAAAGGAGACGAGAATGACAGTGCAGCAAGTCCACACCTGGTGCAAGCAAAAATCGCACCAATGGCAGAAAATTCGCAAATCGCAAGGGCAGAATTCGAACATTTATCGCTAGGATGCGAAGAGCAGAGCCGAGGCATGTAAAGGTCTTAAATATCCCGCCGTCGATGATCAGTCAATCCCAAGTCCCCCCTCTATCGCTCGACTCACCCGGTTGGGGGTAGAGGGAGCAGCACCCGTAGTGTGCTGACCATACCCCCCTGCTTCCTACCACCTCCAGAATCTCCAGGTCCAGACGCGTAGGTCGTCCTCCTCTGGCGAACCCTACGGCAGTGCCGGCGATCCGCCAGCTTGATCGAAAAAAATTTCTCCAGAAGGTAGCACAGAGCCACTAGAGCGCAAGCTCATGCCAGTAGCCGACCGTCGGCTGGGCAGAGCAAAGGGGGCAAGACGACGTAGACATCAGCAGGGAGCTTGGTCGGCTTGGCAACCTCCGGTATGCAGGCAGAGCCTCAAACACCGGAGAAAGGTTTAGCGACGTCAAGGACGCGAGCAGACGAAGAGACGGGGTATCTCCACCGATGTCCAGGCTAGTCGCCGACTTGAGTCTGCAACGTCACAGTCATCTACGACAGACGGGAGGAGGCGACAGACGGCAGGGGAGGAAAAGGAAGAGAAGATGGAGGAATGACCGGGGGGGGTTACTTCCACGATGGCGGGAAGGACTCTCATGACCGCTAGCAGAGGCAGCTGGTGCACAAACGTCTAGCCAATCATCAAGAGGAGCCGTTCCTCCGTTGGAAGGATTGGTCGTCGCAGCCATCGCTGAGAATGATACTGCGCGCATCCCGCGCGTCCAGGAAAGACCATCCATGTCATGGAGTTTCTCAAAATGGCGGGAGGTCCTCGCGGAAGTGGTAGTAAATGAAGGGCCGTATAACCTATCAGCTTGGATAACACTCCGGAGAGTGGACTTTGTGTGTGCAGCACGCCAATCTATAAATGCGGAGACGAGAATAAGTTACAAGCACAGGAGACCCATTAAGGGGCACCAGTGGAGGAAAGGGGGCGGTAGCCTGGAACCTGATCAGGGTACAGGCTAGACAGCGTGTGTCAGAAGAACCGATGACGCAGTCAACAAGAAGCTGACATAGTACTGTCAGGACCGATAGTTCTAAGGGAGTACACAAGGAGTCACCAAGACATAAAACAAGCGAGAGCACCGCTATTCATGCTGATAACATTCTCCTGGTAATAATATTTGTACTGCCGGAGACGGCGGGCAGCCAAATTTCTGGCTGGAGCTAAGTAAACAAGTCCAAGTACACAAGAACTACCTCGACCTAGACAAGTTTCAAAACTGTCAAATCTACAAGACCGACCTTGCAAGATACCCCAGCACCGTTTTTTTTTCTTTCTAGACAGCCAATTTCCCCCGTCATAGGGTGAAACCTGAAGCTAGCTAGAGCGCTTGTAAGCCGACAGGGCAGGCAGTCCCATTAACTTGAAACATACGGGCTTGACCCATTGGCTGGCATTACTAGCTGGATGGAAGCTGCTGAACCCATGTGTTAACATTCTGTAATCATGCGTGTTTGAGTAGTGTTCATACTGCACACGTTTACTCTGCCTGCAGGCGGTGAGCACCCATGTAACCAATGTAGATACACTGTCATCACCCATGTGAATACAGTCTGCTTTGAGGAGTGTGATGTGGCAGTGTTTCTGCTACTCAGGTTCACTCCGCATCCAGAGGGCGAGCTGCCTCGGGGCTGACTATCGCATGGTGTGGAGTGTGTGGTGTGGTGTGGTAGTGGGGGAGTGTGTGTGTGATGTGTGAGTGGGGTGTGTGTGGAGGATGTGTGGTGAAGGTGTCGATTGAAGGTGTGGAGGGTGTGGGGTGTGTACTCTAGTTGACTAAACGAAGCTTGCTAATACCCGTAGTTCCTCCTTCCAGTCCCCACCATGTACTAATTATGATGGCTGCTGGCTTACTGCACAGGGCTACAAGGCGTCATAAAGGGCTAGGCTTTAGTTTAGCCTAGTAGGCTACCCCTGGACAGAAATATACATAAATAAGAGGATGGTTGGAAGACCCCCCCCCGGAAGTTGGGGTGTGGGCTTGTCTTGGGTCAACAATGGCCTGCCTATGAAAACGTAATGCAAGGATTTATAAGTGGCACATGGGTTAGCTAAGTAGAACACACTGGGGCGCGGTGTTCAGTCCCTCTTCATTTGATTCCCCTGCTGGGCACAAGCTTGGACTTGGGGCCAGCCGCGGTATCAGCCATAGTTGTCAAATGCATGTTGGCCATAGCTGAGAGAAGGCGACCTCAATGTTACTTGATTTATGGGCCGAGCACGAGGTTTAGGCCAGCTATACTGCTGGCCATTTAAGGGAACCCATGGCTGATGATTGAAGGGTTTCCTACCAGCCTAGTAGTGTAGGGGTGTGGCAAACACGACACAAGCCAGACCACCGTCCAAGGGCTCATTCTAGGCCAGCCAGAACATTGCCCATAACTCGGAACACTTGTTGATTGCGGAGTCTACCACTGGCCCAGTAGTGTAGGGGTGTGCCAAACACGACACAAGCCAGACCACCGTACAAGGGCTCATTCTAGGCCAGCCAGAACATTGCCCATAACTCGGAACACTTGTTGATTGAGGAGTTTAGCACTGGCCCAGTAGTGTAGGGGTGTGCCAAACACGACACAAGCCAGGCCACTGTACAAGGGTTCATTCTAGGCCAGCCAGAACATTGCCCATAACTCGGAACACTTGTTGATTGAGACGTTCAGCACTGGCCTAGTAGTGTAGGGGTGTGCCAAACACGACACAAGCCAGACCACCGTACAAGGGCTCATTCTAGACCAGCCAGAACATTGCCCATAACTTGGAACATTTGTTGATTGAGGAGTTTAGCACTGGCCTAGTAGTGTAGGGGTGTGGTATACACACCATTAGCCAAACAGTAGTATCAGGGTTCCCTAGGTTGAGGAATTCTGCTATGCTGAACCCCAAGTTCTTGGGTGTCAGGGTTCAGGCTTCGGAGGGTCACTATTGGTTGCCATGTCACAGGTTGGCCTAAAGAGATGATGTGCGGCCAAGAGGGAGAAGTCCTGGCTTGTCCAAAGCCCCCCTAAACGAGGCCAATCCACGGGTTACTATCAAATAGACCCGGCCTAAATGGATGATGGCCTGTGCTTGACCAGAGCTTGGACATTGTCCACTTTAGCAGGTGGTTGAGTAGGTGTTGTCGTAGATGACTGGAGTTTGCAACTTTGGCAGAGGCCCACACATAGGGTTGCCAGAGATATCCAGTTGAGGGGAGGGGTGTGGGGTGTGTGAGCGTGTGGTTGTGGTGTGTGGGGTGTTGGTGGTGTGTGGCGTGGTGGTGGAGATAGAGGTAACCACCACCATCATCATCCTCATTATCACCACCACCAGCTATCCTCCTTTTTATCATCATCGCCAACGATCTTTCTCCTAATCTTAGGCCGAGCTCCAAACCCACTAACTAGTTGCAGGGTGGGGATAGTAGCCCAGGATGGTATCTGTCACAAGAATAATATAACCATCATCACCATCATCATACTCACCACTACTACCACCACCACCATTATCATCATAATCATCGTAGGGGTAGTGGTGAATGTTCATTTGGTCGAGGGCCGGTATCTCCCACCGCCCCTGAGTGCGCCTACTCTTTTCAGGGAGTGGCAACGCCATTCAAACTGAATCCTCGGTGTTGCTGGTTTGTATCGGGAGACCCACCTCCTGGGGTGAAAAAAACCGTTCACAAACTAAAAAACAAAACATTAGACTCACAACCACTACCACCACCATCAATCCTCATCAACATGATGTGCCAAACTCCCAAAGCACTCACCAGCTGCAGGCTAGGGAGAGCAGCCCAGGATGGTGGGACAACGCCAGTCAGCTGGTTCCCTCCAACATCACTATCATCATCACCACCATCCATCCTCAGGAGCCTAACTACCAACCCACTCACCAATTGCAAGTTAGGGAGAGTGGCCCATGGCAATGGGACAACGCCAGTCAGATGGTTGCCTCCAACATCCATCATCCAACATCACCACTATCATCATCACCACCACCACCAACCATCCTCCTCCTCATGCGCCCAACTGCCAACCCACTCACCAGCTGCAGGCTAGGGAGAGCAGCCCAGGATGGTGGGACAACACCAGTCAGCTGGTTGCCTCCAACATCCATCATCACCATCCATCATCCAACATCACCACCACCAACCATCCTCCTCCTAATGTGCCAAACTCCCAACCCACTCACCAGTTGCAGGTTAGGGAGAGAAGCCCAGGATGATGGGACACTGCCAGTCAGCTGATTGCCTCCAACATCCATCTGGGCAAGCTTTGTCAACATAGACCAAGCATCAGGTAAGGTTCCTGCGGAGAGTACAGTATTGTGCGTTTAATAGTGTCATATGTTGCAGTACGGTTTTCTGTACTAATGTGGCTCTTGAACACTGCAGGTTAGCTGGTTGCCTCAAACATCCATCTGGGCAAGCTTTAACATAGACCAAGCATCAGGTAAGTTTCCTGCGGAGAGCTAAATGGCGTGGGATTGAAATCGTCATATGTTATGTTTCAGTATTCTGTATTAATACAGTTAGCTGGTTACCTGCAACATCCATCTGGGCAAGCTTAGGTAAGGTACCTGCGTAGAGTACAGTATTGTGAGTTTAATAGTGTCATATGTTGTAGTACGGTATTCTGTACTTGTGTGGCTCTTGACCACTGCCGGTTAGCTGGTTGCCTGCAACATCCATCTGGGCAAGCTTAGGTTAGGTACCTGCGTAGAGTACAGTATTGTGAGTTTGACAGAGTCACATGTTGTAGTACGGTATTCTGTACTTATGTGGCTCTTAAACACTGCAGGTTAGCTGGTTGCCTTCAACATCCACCTGGGCAAGAATAGTTAATGTAGACCAAGCATCAGGTCAGGTTCATGTAAAGGGTACAGTGTGGTGGTTTGGGTATTGTTTGGTATTTGGGTTGTTTGCTTTGTTGTAATATTCAGTGTGGTGGGTTTGGTATTGTCACATGTTATGGTTCGGTATTCTGTACTAATGCGGTTCTTGACGACTGCCGCTTAGCTGGTTGCCTGCGATATCCGTTTGGGCAAGCTTTATTAACTTAGACCAAGCATCAGGAAAAGTTCATGTGAAGGGTACAGTGTGGTGGGTTTGGTATTTGGGTTTTGGACTTGTTTGGTATTATTTGGTATTTGGTATTTGGTGTTTGGTATTGTTTGGTATTGTTTGGTATTTGGTATTGTTTGGTATTATTTGGTATTTGGGTTTTGGTATTGTTTGGTGTTTGGTATTGTTTGGTATTGTTTGGTATTGTTTGGTATTGTTTGGTATTGTTTGGTATTTGGGTTTTGGTATTGTTTGGTGTCTGGTATTGTTTGGTATTGTTTGGTATTTGGGTTTTGGTATTGTTTGGTATTGTTTGGTATTGTTTGGTATTTGGGTTTTGGTATTGTTTGGTGTTAAGCATTGTTTGGTATTTGGTGTTAGGTATTGTTTGGTATTTGGGTTTTGGTATTGTTTGGTGTTAGGTATTGTTTGGTATTGTTTGATATTTGGGTTTTGGTATTGTTTGGTGTTTGGTATTGTTTGGTATTTGGGTTTTGGTATTATTTATTTTTTGGTATTGTTTGGTATTTGGTATTTAGTATCGTTTGGTATTGTTTGGTATTTGGGTTTTGGTATTGTTTGGTATTTAGGTTGTTTGTCAATATGATATCATATGATACTGGCAATCCGACTAGGCTCAAGTTACCATTTATATGCAATATTATGTGATGCAATTTGTATGATATCATACTCGCCTTTGGCCCAAATCATATAATATGCCAGTCCCTACTGATTACACACACACCACACAAGCTTCACATATCATTCCCTCCATCCTCTGCATCTACGCATCCAACAATAAAGCCAAGGGAGTTGTCGTGTCTTACCTTTAGGGCAAGGCTGAGTTAGTTAATATTAGCGTATGAGTAATATTAGTGAATATTAGATTGACAAGCCGTCTCAACAGAATTTTGAATCTATTTGAAAAACTAATATTATTGTGACACAATAATAATATTAGCTAATGTTAGTTCTTCAAACACTATTATGAGTTGCCGTTCCCAACTTACCTTTGATCATGTTGTTGGATAGGCCAATGCTCTCCAAAGTACTGATGTAGCCAAGGTTGTGTGGCAGCTGCTTAATCTGTTGGGATTGGGGGGTCAAGGGTGTGGTATTAGGTTCCAGGACTGAGTTTGGGGATGGATGATGGGATTGGGGGACAAGGGTGTGGTAGAAGGTCTGAGGACTGAGTTTGGGGATGGCTGTTGGGATTGGGGTCAATGGTGTGGTAGAAGGTTCGAGGACTGAGTTTGGAGATGGCTGTTGGGATTGGGGTCAAGGGTGTGGTAGAAGGTTCGAGGACTGAGTTTGGGGATGGCTGTTGGGATTGGGGTCAAGGGTGTGGTATTAGGTCCTAGGACTGAGTTTGGGGATGGCTGATGGGATTGGGTCAAGGGTGTGGTAGAAGGTTCGAGGACTGAGTTTGGAGATGGCTGTTGGGATTGGGGTCAAGGGTGTGGTATTAGGTCCTAGGACTGAGTTTGGGGATGGCTGATGGGATTGGGTCAAGGGTGTGGTAGAAGGTTCGAGGACTGAGTTTGGAGATGGCTGTTGGGATTGGGGTCAAGGGTGTGGTATTAGGTCCTAGGACTGAGTTTGGGGATGGCTGATGGGATTGTGGTTCAGGGTGTGGTACAAGGTACGAGGACTGAGTTTGGGAATGGCTGTTGGGATTGGGGTCAAGGGTGTGGTATTAGGTCCTAGGACTGAGTTTGGGGATGGCTGATGGGATTGTGGTTCAGGGTGTGGTACAAGGTACGAGGACTGAGTTTGGGGATGGCTGTTGGGTGTCTATTTTGGCACAGGTGGCTGCACATCTGGGTTTGGGGGGTTCTGAAGCCAATGCCGATCGTCTTGGCCTTGAGGCAGATTAATTTTGTAATAATACTAATTAATAACTTGTTTTACTACGGTACCTCTAGTGAGGCGCAGCTGAAATACCGATCGACAGGCCCCTAAGACAGGTGACCCCTGTCCTGGCGCATGGGTCAGATTTTTTGTCAGGTAATAATAATTATATTAGTTGTTTTACTTCAGTACCTCCAGTGAAGCGTAGCTGAAGTCGATGCCGATTGGCTGACCCCTGAGACAGGTCACTCCTGTCCAGACACATGGGTCAGAGGTGGTGTCCCATCCAGACACACCCAAGGAGTTCCAAGAGCTGGAGGTGACTGAGTCCTTGAAGGAGAGGAGGGACAGGGGGACAGCTGGGGGCGGCATGGGGGGGCTGGGGCTGGGCTGGGGGGGGTGGGGGCGACGGACAAGTCTTCCCCAGCATTGGCGCGCCCCCACGGATGATGTACACGTTGTTCTCTAGGAAATAGGGGGGCAGGCGGCCACACCTGAGAGGGTGGGGTGGGGTGTGGGTGGGGGTGAGTGGGTAGGTGTGTGAGTGGGTAGGTGAGTGTGGGTGTGGGTGGGGGTGAGTGGGTAGGTGTGTGAGTGTGAGTGGGTAGGCGAGTGGGGGGGTAGGTGTGTGAGTGGGTAGGTGTAGGAGTGTATGGGTGTGGGCAAGAGATTATGCAATTGAGTGAGCAGACGAGGAAGTGGGTGCGTGAGAGTGGAAGAGCGACGATTTTTGAGTGAATTTGTTTACCCTCTAAAACAACAGTGGACATAGATGATGCAGACGACGATGATAGGGGTGTTGTTGATGGTGCTGATGATGGTGGCAATGATGATGATGATTGCGGTGATGATGGTGGCAATGAAGGTGGCAATGATTGCGGTGATGATGGTGATGGTGGCAATGATTGCGGTGATGGTGGTGATGATGATGGTGATGATGATGGTGATGATGATGGCGGTGATGATTGTGATGATGGTGGTGGCAATGATGGTGATGATGGTGGCAATGATGGTGATGATGGCGGTGATGATGGTGGTGATGATGGGGATGATGGGGATGATGGTGATGATGATGGTGGTGGTGATGATGGTGGTGATGATGGTGGTGATGATTATGGCGGTGATGGTGACGATGATTATGGCGGTGATGATGGTGATGATGATGGTGATGATGGTGGCAATGGTGGCAATGAGGGTGGTGCTGATGGTGATGATGATGGTGATGATGATGGTGATGATGATGGTGATAATGATGGTGATGATGATGGTATTGACGATGGTGATGATGATGGTGATGGTGGCAATGATTGCGGTGATGGTGGTGATGATGATGGTGATGATGATGGTGATGATGATGGCGGTGATGATTGTGATGATGGTGGTGGCAATGATGGTGATGATGGTGGCAATGATGGTGATGATGGTGGCAATGATGGTGGTGATGATGGGGATGATGGGGATGATGGTGATGATGATGGTGGTGATGATGGTGGTGATGATGGTGGTGATGATTATGGCGGTGATGGTGACGATGATTATGGCGGTGCTGATGGTGATGATGGTGATGATGATGGTGGCAATGGTGGCAATGAGGGTGGTGCTGATGGTGATGATGATGGTGATGATGATGGTGATGATGATGGTGATGATGATGGTATTGACGATGGTGATGATGATGGCGGTGAAGATGGTGATGATGATGATGGTGATGATGATGGCGGTGATGATGGTGATGATGATGGTGGCAATGATGGTGATGATGGTGGCAATGATGGTGATGATGATGGTGATGATGATGGCGGTGATGATGGTGGCAATGATGATGGCGGTGATGATGGTATTGACGATGGTGATGGCGGTGATGATGGTGATGATGATGGTGGCAATGATGGTGATGATGGTGGTGATGATGGTGGCGGTGATGATGGTGATGATGATGGTGGTGATGATGGTATTGACGATGATGGTGGCGATGATTATGGCGGTGATGGTGGCGATGATTATGGCGGTGATGATGATGGCGATGATGGTGATGATGGTGGCAATGATGGTGATGATGGTGGCATTGATGGCGGTGATGATGATGATATTGACCATGGTGATGGCGATGATGATGGTGATGATGATGGTGGCAATGATGGTATTGATGGTGGTGATGACGGTGAAGGACTAGTAAAATATATGCTGACGTACATGCCTACGTTGCCGCCGAAGCCAAGCTCCTTCACATTGACCATGCTGTAAGACCACTCGACAGGGATGCTTCCGATTAGCTTGTTGGCATTCAGTAGTACTCGCTGCTTGCCATAGAGAGGGGGGCAGTGTGGGTGTGAGGTTGGGGGTGTTGTTCAGTAGCAATGGCTGCATGCCATGGCTAGGGTGTGTGGAGGGAGGTGGAGTGCAGTGTGGCATGAGTTGAGGGGTGAGGAAGAGAGTAGGTGAGGGGTGGATTGTGTGTGTGGGGGGGGGGTTGAGGGTGGTGTTCAGTGGCTGACAGACCATGTAACCAATCATGTTGTTCAGTAGCAATGGCTGCATGCTATGGCTAGGGTGTATGGAGGGAGGTGGAGTGCAGTGTGGCATGAGTTGAGGGGTGAGGAAGAGAGTAGGTGAGGGGTGGATTGTGGTGTGTGTGTGTGTGTGTGGGGGGGGGGTTGAGGGTGGTGTTCAGTGGCTGACAGACCATGTAACCAATCATGTTGTTCAGTAGCAATGGCTGCATGCCATGGCTAGGGTGTATGGAGGGAGGTGGAGTGCAGTGTGGCATGAGTTGAGGGGTGAGGAAGAGAGTAGGTGAGGGGTGGATTGTGTGTGTGTGTGTGTGGGGGGGGGGGGGTTGAGGGTTGTGTTCAGTGGCTGACAGACCATGTAACCAATCATAATCCCCAGAAACACAGGCAATTTGGACTCTGTAGGCGGAAAAGAGGCTGGAAAACAATGTAACCAATCCCAAGCCCATGAAACACCTTGACTTTGACTTCGCAATTTGACTTCTGAAAACAAACAAAACAGGCAAAAGAGGGGCAAAGCAAGCAAAAATAGGGGGAAGACCATGTTACACACCCCAAGCCGAAACACACCTGCAGTTTAACTTCTGAAAACCAACAAACCAGGCAAAAAGGTTTAATACAAGCAATACTGAGGGGGAAAGACCATGTAACCAATCCCAAGCAAAAACACACCTACAGCTTGACTGCTGAAAACCAACGAAAGAGGCGATAAAGGGGTAAAACAACCAAATAATCGGGAGAAAGACCATGTATCCAATCCCAAGCCGAAACACGCCTACAGTTTGACTGATGAAAACCAACAAAACAGGGGCAAAACAAGCATAAAAGGGGGGAAAGACCATGTCACCAATCCCAAGCCGAAACACACCTGCATACTAGTCATGGAGCTCCAGGCAGTGGGCAGGGTGCCCTCAATGTTGTTGTTGCTTAGTTGCTGCACACAAAGGTAGGGTGGAGGGTTAGGAAGGCCAAGGATGAATTACGCCATGATGTCAAAATCGATGATGAGTTCCATACTGCAAACGCCCCACTTGAGATCCCCCCCCCCCCCCCCATTCCCCCCAACACACACGCACTGCTGCATGCTTTCTTCCCCCTTCCCTTTCTGCTTCACCAACTAAGGTCTGGAGGCTGGTGAGCTCGCTCCACTCAGCCATGGGCAAACTACACAATGTTATCCAAATCGATGTTGAGTTCCATACTGCAACGCCACCGCTTGAGATTCCCCCCCCCCCCCCCCCCCCCCCCCCCCTTCACCCAAACACCACACACGCACGTCTGCACCATCCCTTCCCCCTTCTCCTTCTGCTTCTCCCATCATGGTCCGGAGGCTTGTGAGCTTACTTCACTCAGCCAGAGGATGAATTACACCATGTTGTCAAAATCGATGATGAGTTCCATACTGCAACACCCCCGCTTGTGTGCCCCCCCCCCCCCCCCCCCCCCCCCCCCCTTCCCCCAAACACACGCACTCACTTCTGCACCCTCTTTTCCCCCTTCTCCTTCTGCTTCTCCCATCATGGCCCGGAGGCTTGTGAGCTCACTTTACTCAGTCATAGGTAAATTACACAATGTTATCCAGATCGATGTTGAGTTCCATACTGCCCCCCCCCGCTTGTGCCCCCCCCCCCCCCCCCCCCCCCCGCCCAACACACACTTCTGCACCCTCCCTTTCCCTTTCTGCTTAACCAACCATGGTCTGGAGGCTGGTGAGCTCGCTCTGCTCAGCCAGAGGATGAATTACACCATGCCGTGTCAAAATCAAAGTTGACTTCCATACTGCAACGCCCCTGCATGAGATTTCACCCCCCACCACCACAACGTGCCCACCCACTGCTGCACCCTCGTTTCCCCTTTCCCCTTCTTCTTCACTCACGATGGTCTGGAGGCTGGCGAGCTCGCTCCACTCAGCCTAAGGTAATTCACACAGGGGGCTGTTAAAATTGATGTTGAGTTCCATTCTGCAACGCCCTTGCTAGAGATCCCCCCACCCCACCCACCCCATCACCCAAACACACACTTCAGCACCCTCCCTTTCCCCTTCTTCTTCACTCACCATGGTCTGGAGGCTGGCGAGCTCACTCCCCTCAGCCAGAGGATATAATTACCATGTTTTCCAAATCGATGTAGAGTTCCATACTGCAACGCCCTTGCTTGAGACCGTCCCAACACACACGCACTTCTGCAACCACCCTTTCCCCTTCTAATTTACTCACCATGGTCTGGAGCTTGGTGAGCTCGCTCCACTCAACTGGCAGTGTCCCTAACAAGCCATCGCCATTCAGCGTGACGATGGTCAAATTGGTCAGTGCCCTGCAGCAGGGGCAAATATAATTGGCAAATAATCAAATACAACTTGAATAATATTTACATAAGGTTGGCACGTGCCCAGTTGAAGGGGTTCATATAAATGGCAAATAATAAGTTATTAACGAAATATGTTTTATGTCGAATATTGCCAATTTTCCATCCTAGCAAGACAAAACGAAATACAAATGAACTATAGCAACGGCAAAGAAAATTAGCAAATAATCACATAAATTGTAAATAAATAAACACACGGTTGAATATGGGAACTCATACCAGTATATAATTGAATAAATGAGGAAACAATTAGGAAACAAGCAAATCCCAATGGGAATGCTTTCTGTATTCAGAAGTAAGGTGTTGTAGTAGTGTTTATATTGCCCACATCTACTCTGCACACAGACTGGGAGCTGACAGATGGCTGATAAATACAATAAATCAAGTGACCATGAAATAAATCATGTAACCATGTAATAAATCAATTTACCATGCAATACATCATGTAACCATGTAATAAATCAATTAACCATGTAATACATCATGCAACCATGTAATAAATCAATTAACCATGTAATACATCATGTAACCATGTAATAAATCAATTAACCGTGTTATACATCATGTAACCATGTAATAAATCAAAATCCATTCTGCAAGTAGACTGATTGTTTTTGTTAGAAACAGGCACATATCATGCAGAGTATAGAAAGAAAGGAGATCAGTCAACCTCAGGGTTAACACAATGGGCGTAACTGACTGTACTACTAAGCCGACAAAGAAAGGGTGTGGGTAAAGCACAGGGTAAACACTAATGGACGAAACTGACTGTTCTATTAACTCAACTAGATAGTACTAACTGACATGGACTGGACAACGGTAGATACACGAATCACTGATTTGTGTTTCGTGCGGCGTGTCACAAATCTAGTGAATCGGTACGAACCCAGTACGACGCGCTGCCCCTCTGGACTCTGCGGAGCATGGAGCCCGGGGGGTTCAGTGGGTTTATTTCTGGCTGGCTGGCTGGTTGACTGACTGGACGGGACAGACAGGCAATGCAGTGACGGAATGGCGACGTGTTGAACAGAAAAAGTCAACAACAATCAGAAGAAAAAAAGCTAACCCAGGGGGTGATGGCTGATGGACCACAATCAAACAAACTTCGTACCTCAGTGAGGTTGGCACTACACCAGACAACTTGGAGCCTATGTAGGAGACTCCTGTCACAAATCCACCAGAACAGGTGATGCCCTTCCAAGTGGCGGCTGGGTTACATGGGTCTGAGCCTGGAGTGAGGGTGAGAGTGAGGGTATGGAGAGTGGGGGAGGGGGAGGGGTGTGGAGAGTGGGTGTGGAGAGTGGGTGTGAAGATTGAGGGAGGGGGGGGGGGGGGGGGGGGGCATCTCTCCACCAATGAATTGAGCTCGGTACCCAGTTCACAAGCTTTCAGATTTCCCCACCATGGACCCTTCAGCCTAGTTGGCTCCCCCTGGACTGGAGCATACATACTGGTACACACGTTGACCAACAACCCACGAGGATAGACTATTTAAAGGGATCTGCATCTCTCCACCAATGAATTGAGCTCGGTACCCAGTTCACAAGCTTTCGGATTTCCCCACCATGGACCCTTCAGCCTAGTTGGCTCCCCCTGGACTGGAGCATACATACTGGTACACACATTCACCAACAACCCACGAGGATAGACTGCTTTAAGGGATCTGCATCTCTCCACCAATGAATTGAGCTCAGTACCCAGTTCACAAGCTTTCAGATTTCCCCACCATGGACCCTTCAGCCTAGTTGGCTCCCCCTGGACTGGAACATATATACTGGTATACACATTCACCGACAACCCAAGAGGATAGACTATGCTAAAGGATCTGCATCTCTTCACCATTGAATGAGCTCAGTACTCCGGTTACAAGCTTAAAGATTTACTCACCATGGACCCGTTGGACCCGTCAGCCTAGTTAGTTAGTTAGTTAGTTAGTTAGTTAGTTATGTAGCCCTGGACTGGAACATATATACTGGTACACACATTCACCATCAATCCTCAAGGATATACTATTTAAAGGCATCTGCATCTTTCCACCAATGAAGTGGGCTCGGTACCTAGTTCACAAGCTTTCAGATTTACCCACCATAGACCCTTAAGCCTAGTCGGCTCCCCCTGGACTGGAGCATACATACTGGTACACACATTCACCAACAATCGTCGAGAATAGACTATTTAAAGGGATCTGCATCTCTTCACCAATGAATTGGGCTCGGTACCCAGTTCACAAGCTTTCAGATTTACCTACCATGGACCCTTCAGCCTAGTCGGCTCCCCCTGGACTGGAGCATACATACTGGTACACACATTCACCAACAACCCACGAGGATAGACTATGCTAAAGGATCTGCATCTCATCACCATTGAATGAGCTCAGTACCCTAAGTGTACGTGCTATCAAATGTACCCACCATGGACCCTTCAGCCTAGTTAGCTCCCCCTGGACTGGAGCATACATACTGGTACACACATTCACCAACAACCCACGAGGATAGACTGCTTTAAGGGATCTTTATCACTTCCCCATCAAATGAGCTCAGTACCCAGTTTACATCCTTTAATATGCACCCACCATGGACCCTTCAGCCTAGTTGGCTCTCCCTGGACTGGAACATACATACTGGCACACACATTCACCATCAACCAACCAGGATAGACTGCTTTAAGGGATCTGCATCACTTCCCCATTGAATGAGCTCAGTACCCATTTTACATGCTTTAATATGCACACAGCCATGGATCCTAGTTGGTCACCCCTGGACGGGTGCATAAAAACGCTCAAACACTCACCATCAACCCACGAGGGTAGACCAGACATGGGGATCTGCATCTCTGCTGCTGCAGTCATCAGTGTTCTGGAACTCATCTGCCCGAGGGTTAAAGGGGCGGGGGGCGGGGGGAGGGGGGAGCAGGTGGAGGGGGGCCGGGAGGGGGGGGGGGGTTGGAGGGGGGAGGGGGGGGGCAGGGGAAGGGGCTTGGTGGTGGACCGGGGGGAAGGAGGGTAGGGGGGAGGAGAGGGCAAGGGGGGTGCTGGAGGGGTAGGAGGGGCAGGGGGGGATGGAGGGGAGGGGGGTGCGGGTGGGGGAGAGGGGAAGGGGGGGGGAGCGGGAGGCATGGGCGGGGAAGGAGGGGAGGGGGGGTTGGGGAGGGGAGGGGCTGCGAGGCAGAGAAAGGGGGGCCATAGTAAGTGAGGAAATTTTGTTTCAATGTTTGAGTGTGAGTCAAGAGGTAAGGCTGCTTGTTCGTTTGCTTTGTTGGCTTGTGGGCAAAATGTCTGTGCGGATATCCTGGTGCTGTGTTAGTGTGTGAGCAACAGGTAAGGGTGCTTGTCCGCTTGCTTTGTTGGCTTGTGGGCAAAATGTCAGTGCGGATATCCTGGTGCTGTGTTAGTGTGTGAGCAACAGGTAAGGGTGCTTGTCCGCTTGCTTTGTTGGCTTGTGGGCAAAATATCAGTGCGGATATCCTGGTGCTGTGTTAGTGTGTGAGCAACAGGTAAGGCTGCTTGTCCGCTTGCTTTGTTGGCTTGGTGGCAAAATGTCTGTGCGGATATCCTGGTGCTGTGTTTGTGTGTGAGCAACAGGTAAGGGTGCTTGTCCGCTTGCTTTGTTGGCTTGTGGGCAAAATGTCAGTGCGGATATCCTGGTGCTGTGTTAGTGTGTGAGCAACAGGTAAGGCTGCTTGTCCGCTTGCTTTGTTGGCTTGTGGGCAAAATGACAGTGAGGATATCCTTGTGCTATTTTAGTGTGTGAGCCACAAGTCAGGCTGCTTGTCCTGTTGCTTAGTTGGCTAATGGGCCAATTGCCGGTGAGGTTATCATATAGCTCGGTTGGTTCATGAGCCAATTGTCAGTTTGGACAAACCATGGGGTTTTTAGAAGCATGAGTCATAAGAGTTACCTGAAAATCATTAAGATATACTCAAGACCGGAAGAAAGACATATTTCCCAAATGGTTTCCTAGTCTTTCAAGCCCATACCGTATGATCTGTAAGACATTGGATTTCCCATAGTGTGTGCACATGACCATACACCAATTTAGTTTTCTGCTGGCTTTCAAGTTTCAAATGTATTTCAATTGTATTTCAAATTTCAAACTAGACATGCCTCCAAAGTATTCAAATACATTCAGTGACAGATGAAGCTGTTGGACTCACTAGGTGGTGGGCTTGGTGGGGGAAGCGGCGGGCTGGGAGATGGCTTTGGAGGTGATGGAGGCATCATAGGTGGTGATGGGACAGGAGGAGGTGATGGTGCAGGGGGCTTGGGAGGTGGGAAAGGGAAGGGTGGAGGGGGAACTGCGGGAACAGACACAGAATACAGGAGTTGGAGTGAGCTAGGTGAAAGATGTGAGATATGTAGGGATGGCAATATCGTACTGGTCCCCTAGATTATCGGGCAGTATATCATAGGATAGTGTAGGATATACATAGGATCATACAGGATCATACAATATACCTACAAGATCATACAATATACACAGGATCATATATCACACAATATACACAGGATCATATATATACAGGATCATACAATATACACAGGATCATACAATATACCTACAAGAAATATATATACGATATCGTACTTGACAACTGTAGAGATGTGAGCACTCTGTCTGGTCCCTGTACCCCCCACACCCACACCCACCCCCCACCCCTACCCAGTCCCACCCTCATCGTATTGCTAACACCTTCCCACACTCACCCTTACCCTGCCTCCCAAACCCCCGGTCCCACACCCAACACACCATGGGCACCTTCCAGCACCCACCCTTATTCTAACCAATCACCCAGTCCCACCCCCAGCATATCATAAACTCACACCCTCCAACACCCACTCTTACCCTACCCACCAAACATCTTGCAACCACGCACTCGCAAAAAATACACGACAGCCAACCTGCCACACCATTCACCACACCTACTTCTACTACCTACAAGAAACAATCCCTGAAAACAAAGATAACCTCCTGACCACATTGCCCCCCCCCCCCCACACACACACACACACACACACACACACACACGTACCCCCACACACACACCCTATCCACACGTGCACACAGACGCAAACCAAAGCGTATCACCACAAGTTTATCAAAGCACAGCACAACACAGTTGAAACTTCATGTACCTTCCCTCCCTCTCTTCCCGCCCCTTCCTTCCCTCCCCTCCCAACACTCCCAACACATGGTGCCACGTCTGTCCTGCGCAAACACACCCCATACCCCCCCCTCCCCCCCCCCCACACCTTATCCACGCATGCACACTGACACAAGCCAAAGCGTACCACCACAAGCATATAAAACCACAGCAGAATACAGTTGTCCCTCCCCTCCCTTCCCTCCCTCCCTTCCCTCCCAACACTAACATGGTGCCACTTCTGCCCCCCCCCCCCCCCCCCCACACACACACACACACACACACAAACCCTATCCACACAGACACAAACCAAAGCACGTATCACCTCAAGCACTTCAAAGCACAGCACAACACACTTGTCCCTCCCCTCCCTTCCCTCCCAACACATACATGGTGCCACGCCTGCCCCTGCCCCCCACCCACACCTTATCCACAGACACAAACGAAACCGTATCACCACAAGAACATCAAAGTACAGCACAACACCACAGTTGAGACTTCATGCCCCTCCCTTCCCTTCCCTCCCTTCCATCACCCCCCCTCCCTCCCATCCCTCGCAACACTGACATGGTGCCACGTCTGCCCCTGCGACCCCCCCCCCCACACACACACACACACCCACACAAACCCTATCCACATATGCACACAGACACAGGCACAAACCAAAGCATGTATCACCTCAAGCACATCAAAGCACAGCACAACACACGTGTCCCTTCCTTTCCCTCCCTTCCCCTCCCAACACTGACATGGTGCCCCCCCCCCCACACACACACACTATCCACACATGCACACAGACACAACCAGAACACGTATCACCTCAAGCACATCAAATCACAGCACAACACACTTGTCCCTTCCCTCCCTCCCTTCCCCTCCCAACACTCACATGGTGCCACATCTGCCCCTGCGAAGGACACTGTCATTGCTATCAGAAAAGCTAGCAGCAAAGCTGCAAGGAAGGGGGGGGGGGCAGGGTTGTGTGGGTCAAGAGAGCGGATTTGCTTGGGATCAAGAGAGTGGAATTGTTTGGGGCCAAGAAGGTGGAAGTGTATGGGGCCAAAGAGGGAAATTTACACAGCGAGATTTGGTGTGGTGTGGGCAGGTGGTTAGGTAAAACTGTAGAGAACTCGTTGCCATTGCGAGGGGGGGGGGGGGGGCAGGGTTGTGTGGGGTTGAGAGAGTAGAATTGTTTGGGGCCAAGAAGTTGGAAGCGTGTGAGGTCAAGAGACTGATATTCACAGAGCAAGATTTGCGGTGGGGTGGGCAGGCTAGCAAGTGGGCAGGTGGTTTGGTATATCTTTAGATGACACTTTGCCAGTGTAAGGGAGAAGGGGGGAAACAGAGTTGTTTGGGGTCCAGAGAGTGGCATTGTTTGGGGTCAAGAACGTGGAAGTGTGTGCGGTCTAGAGAGTAAGGGAACACAAAGGAATGCATGTTACAAGGTAGTGGAAACACACAGCAGGGCATGTTACGGGGTGGTGGAAACGCACAGCAGGGCATGTTATGGTGGAAACACACAGCTGGGAATGTTTCGGGGTGGTCGAAGTGGAAACACAAAGCAAGGCATGTTGCGGGGTAGTGGGGGTGGAAACACACAGCAAGGCATGATACGGGGTGGTGGGGGTGGAAACACACAGCAGGGCATGTTACGGGGTGCTGGAAACACACAGCAGAGCATGTTATGGTGGAAACACACAGCAGGGCATGTTACGGGGTGGTGGAAACACACAGCAGGGCATGTTACGGGGTGGTGGAAACACACAGCAAGGCATGTTATGGTGGAAACACACAGCAGGGCATGTTACGGGGTGGTGGAAACACACAGCAAGGCAGATCGAAAAACAAGTGACCACTTGCACACTTGAGACTTAGCGTACTTTTAACACAGTGCGTCGTACGTTTTTGCTGAGCTGGCATGCTACGAATAATTTGTAAAAGACATTCCCGTTCGGAGCTGGTCTGTAGCCTGCGACGTATAGTTGTCTTGCTGATGCCACAGTAGCTATTCATTCGGCCAAGTACTCTTAGATTGGAAAATTACAGCCCAGTGAGTTGTTCTGCAAAGAGATGAACTGCAGTACTGATGTACGTTGTGTTACCAAACTGCGAGATTGAAAAACAAGGGACCATTTGCACTTGCACTTGCAGGTTATTCGTGAGTTTTTGTTTTTCTGTGCTGTAGTTTATATCATTGTCTTGGCTATCGATTTTTGATTCATTTATACATGCGCCTCCTTCCGAACGTAGTCGTGGACAGTCAGTGCTGCCGACTATCCGTGTCCCTATGCCCGTTTATACCATTGAGTCATGTTCCGCTCCTAGCCGACTTGCCGCTAAAAGAGGACCACATTGCCGTGCGAGTAATTCACGAGTTGCCGTTTTCAGTACTATAGTTCATCTCAATGCCTTGGCCATTAATTTTTGATTTTTCTATACCTGCGCCTCCTCTTGAACTTTCTCGTGAGCCACTCAGTGTTGCTAGCGGATATACCATTCCTTCATGTTCCGCTTCTGATCGACCTGTGGCTTGAAGAGGGGTGCTACGGGTTGTGCTACCGGGGGGGCTGCTACTGCTTGTCCAGGTGTGGCCGCTAGTACGTTTTCACATCGGCAGTATTTCTACCTCGAGTCGGTTAGATTGCAAAGCGCATCTACATTAGCAGAATTGCTGAGCGCAACTTCATAAGCAGAATGGCTGAGAGCATCTACATTCACAGGGTTGCAGAGCGCACCTACCTTCACGGAATCGTACAGTGCACCTACCTTAACAAAATTGCAAAGCGCGTCTACCTCAGCAGGATTGCTGAGCGCATCTAACTCGGCAGAATTGCCGAGCGCAACTACCTGAGTAGAATTGCTGAGAGCAAGAACCATCGCAAAATGGCTGAGCGCATCTAACTCAGCAGAATTGCTGAGCGCATCTAACTTACCAGAAGTGCTGAGCGCAACTACCAGAGCAGAATTGCTCAGCGCATCTACCTGAGCAGAAATGCAGAGCGCAAGAACCTCAGCAGAATTGCTGAGCGCATCTACCTGAGCAAAAATGCAGAGCGCAAGAACCTCAGCAGAATTGCTGAGCGTATCTACCTGAGCAGAATTGCTGAGAGCAAGAACCATCGCAGAATGGCTGAGCGCAAGAACCTCGGCAGAATTGCTGAGCGCATCTACCTAAGTAGAAATGCTGAAAGCAAGAACCATCGCAGAATGGCTGAGCGCAAGAACCTCACCAGAATGGCAGAGCGCATCGAACTTAGCACAATTGCTGAGCGCAAGAACCATAGCAGACTTGCTGAGCGCAAGAACCTCAGCAGAATGGCAGAACGCGACTACCTTGAATCGCAGAGCAATTCCCATTAGCAGGAATGCAGGCATGAAAGCCGTCAGATTATCCATCCATCGATTGAACGCACCACCCGGGCTACCAAAGCCACTAAGGCAAGGCGTACTGATTTGTCTCCATGTACTACCCGTACTTTTGTAACCCGTAACCTGTCTCTAAGTTGTTCGACCGCTCTATTGAAAAACAAGTTACAGGGTGGTGGAAACGCACAGCAGGGCATGTTACGGGGTGGTGGAAACACACAGCAGGGCATGTTTCGGGGTGGTGGAAACACACAGCAAGGCATGTTACGGGGTGGTGGAGGTGGAAACACACAGCAAGGCATGTTACGGGGTACTGGGGGTGGAAACACACAGCACACACAGCAAGGCATGTTACGGGGTAGTGGGGGTGGAAACATACAGCAAGGAATGGTACGGGGTAGTGGGGGTGGAAACACACAGCAAGGCATGTTACGGTGTGGTGGGGGTGGAAACACACAGCAAGGCATGTTACGGGGTAGTGGGGGTGGAAACACACAGCAAGGCATGTTACAGGGTGGTGGAAACACACAGCAGGGCATGTTATGGTGGAAACACACAGCAAGGCATGTTACGGGGTGGTGGAAACACACAGCAGGGCATGTTACGGGGTGGTGGAAACACACAGCAGGGCATGTTACGGGGTGGTGGAAACACACAGCAAGGCATGTTACGGGGTGGTGGAAACACACAGCAGGGCATGTTACGGGGTGGTGGAAACACACAGCAGGGCATGTTACGGGGTGGTGGAAACACACAGCAGGGCATGTTACGGGGTGGTGGAAACACACAGCAGGGCATGTTATGGGGTGGTGGGGGTGGAAACACACAGCAGGGCATGTTACGGGGTGGTGGGGGTGGAAACACACAGCAAGGCATGTTACAGGTGGTGGAAACACACAGCAGGGCATGATACGTGGTGGTGGAAACACACAGCAGGGCATGTTACGGGGTGGTGGAAACACACAGCAAGGCATGTTACGGGGTGGTGGAAACACACAGCAAGGCATGTTACGAGGTGGTGGAAACACACAGCAGAGCATGTTACAGGGTGGTGGAAACACACAGCAGGGCATGTTACGGGGTGGTGGAAACACACAGCAGGGCATGTTACGGGGTGGTGGGGGTGGAAACACACAGCAAGGCATGTTACAGGGTGGTGGAAACACACAGCAGGGCATGATACATGGTGGTGGAAACACACAGCAGGGCATGTTACAGGGTGGTGGAAACACACAGCAGGGCATATTATGGTGGAAACACACAGCAGGGCATGTTACGGGGTGGTGGAAACACACAGCAAGGCATGATATTGTTGTAACACACAGCAGGGCATGTTACAGGGTGGTGGAAACACACAGCAGGGCATGTTACGGGGTGGTGGGAATGGAAACACACAGCAGGGCATGTTACGGGGTGGTGGAAACACACAGCAGGGCATGATACATGGTGGTGGAAACACACAGGAAGGCATGTTACGGGGTGGTGGAAACACACAGCAGGTCATATTATGGTGGAAACACACAGCAGGGCATGTTACGGGGTGGTGGAAACACACAGCAAGGCATGTTACGGGGTGGTGGAAACACACAGCAGAGCATGTTACAGGGTGGTGGAAACACACAGCAGGGCATGTTACGGGGTGGTGGAAACACACAGCAGGGCATGTTACGGGGTGGTGGGGGTGGAAACACACAGCAAGGCATGTTACAGGTGGTGAAAACACACAGCAGGGCATGATACATGGTGGTGGAAACACACAGCAGGGCATGTTACAGGGTGGTGGAAACACACAGCAAGGCATGTTATGGTTGTAACACACAGCAGGGCATGTTACAGGGTGGTGGAAACACACAGCAGGGCATGTTACGGGGTGGTGGAAACACACAGCAGGGCATGTTACGGGGTGGTGGAAACACACAGCAGGGCATGTTACGGGGTGGTGGAAACACACAGCAGGGCATGTAACAGGGTGGTGGAAACACACAGCAGGGCATGTTACGGGGTGGTGGAAACACACAGCAGGGCATGTTACGGGGTGGTGGAAACACACAGCAGGTCATATTATGGTGGAAACACACAGCAGGGCATGTTTCGGGGTGGTGGAAACACACAGCAGGGCACGTTTCGGGGTGGTGGAAACACACAGCAGGGCATGTTACAGGGTGGTGGAAACACACAGCAGAGCATGTTACGGGGTGGTGGAAACACACAGCAGGGCATGTTATGGTGGAAACACACAGCAGAGCATGTTACGGGGTGGTGGAAACACACAGCAGAGCATGTTATGGTGGAAACACACAGCAGGGCATGTTACGGGGTGGTGGAAACACACAGCAGGGCATGTTATGGGATGGTGGGGGTGGAAACACACAGCAATGCATGTTACGGGGTGGTGGAAACACACAGCAGGGCATGTTACGGGGTGGTGGAAACGCATAGCAAGGCGTGTTACAGGGTGGTGGTGATGGAAACACACAGCAAGGCATGTTACGGGTGGTGGAAACACATAGCAAGGCGTGTTACGGGGTGGTGTGGGTGGAAACACACAGCAAGGCATGTTACGGGTTGGTGGAAACACATAGCCAGGCGTGTTACGGGTAGGTGGGGGTGAGCGGGTGGGCAAGTGGGCAGGTGGTCGGGTGATTCTGTAGGGTATGCTTTTCCGTAGAAAACTGAACATTATTATATGGATGGTCAAGCAGGCATTCCCGGTTGGTGGTAAACACAACACGCCTCAACACAACACAACACAAACACAACACACCTCAACACAACACAACAAACCTCAACACAACACAACACGACATACCCACACACAGCAACTACGCATGTTGTAATGCCCACTTTCATTACCCAAAGTTCATATTTTTATCTACTATCTACTCTTTTCTTATTACGAGAAGCCTGTGAGAAGCTACAAAATCAAAATTAAAATTGAAGCCTTCTGCAAAACCTACTGACTACGATAAGGATGATGATGCTAGGGTTTAGGTCTATGGTTATGACCGCTTATACGTATTCTTCTTCTGCAAGACCCACTATGATATGATCTGACTATGATGAGGATGACAATGTCAACATCGTCATCCTCATCAACCTAAACCCAAAAAAAACTTCTTGTGCAAGACCCACCGATTACGATAAGGATGATGATATTAACCCTCTTGGAGAAGGATTTCTTGTCATCATTCTCCCTGAGAAGCGGCAGATAGAATGATTGGATGTGAGTGGAGCTGGGCGAGAAACACAAACACACGCAGATTCATATTTAAGAGATGAAGACCACGAACAAGCGAATACAGCGGACATTAACACAAATACTTAGGGAAAGGCTAAGTTAGTAAATATGAATGAAGGACAAATACAAATGAATGTTAGTCGGTGGAAGACGGGCGAGCCGTCTCACCAGAATTTTAAATGTATTTGAAAAACTAATACAATTGTGACACTATAATAATATGAGATTATAAATGTGTTTCAAGTACTTATGTTAGTTGCCGTTCCCTATAAAAACTTGCGCAGTCTATTTTTGAGATAGGTTGACTGGGTACTAGAGGAGCTGGGCAAGAAGTAACACAAAACACAGTCCAATTTGACTGCAGTGAAAAAGGTGCGGATGAGGTATTACGTAGACCTTGATCTGAGGTTCTCTGTTGTATCCTTACGATTTGTTGGGGGACCAGCTTTCTACTTTGCAGCTTTACAGCTTTCTTCTGTTGAGCACACAAAGATATGCACGCAGTTACGCACACACTAATACTACACAACTGACACTGACACAAACAGTCTCAAGACAAACAACTAACACTCTCACGTAGCACACACACTAATACTACACTACAATAAGACGGACATGCACATACACTTCCCCTGTCTAGGAAGGATACTTCAAACACATGCACTTGAACACTTTTTGATGACAGGATTTTCACCCCACGGGATGGGTCTCCTTGCACTATCTTAGGAACACAGACGACTTTGAAGATGAGAAAGGCAGGGCCATTCCTACAAAAGTAGGCGGCCCAAGGACGGCATGAGATGCGAACCCAAGACCAATCACAATTGAGTAACATGCAGAGCACGCAGATTGAGAATTACCCAGTTTGAGAATAACCCCACCCCCTCATTCTCATACAACCTGCGTTATGTTATTCCAAGAGTCCATTCATCCAATTCGGCTAGCCCCCAAACTGTGACACGTGTGTGTATGCTGTCTTAATTGCCCAGACTGCTCAGTATTTGTTCTGCTATATTTCTCAATGGCAAGAGTCAGTGGACATTGTACTTGTAGAATTGTAAATACTAATGCTTGCTTTGGGCTTGAAGTACAATCTGTGCAATTGGGTATTTTGAAACATGGGTCGGACGGGAGCATCAGTCAGCGAATAATTTCAATCATTAGCATCTTGGCGTTGTATATGGTCCGCAGTCGCAGTCGCGCAAGGATTGAATCTTCGAGAAAGGTTGAGACCGGTATGTAGCGTGATTGCGTCGGGAGCGAAACCAATCTAAATACACATTTCTTCCTAGGGATGGCATGACCCAATCTGTCCATTCAAGTATCTGCAGAAGATCGACAAGAGTACTCGGGCATCGTATGGGAGGGAGAGGATGTGGATTGAAATCGAAACATCAACTATCCGGCCAAGGCAGAACTTTCTCGGAAATCGCATCGCCTGAACTCATTCCGACCTGTTTTTCAAATCGGTGAGGAGCGTAAGCCGCTCGATGTCTCTATCCACCATTTTGAAGAAGCGACTTGGATTTGGTGGGACGCCTGTTGCCCGGTTCAATCAGACGGGAAAATCACCTGCATACAAACGATCGACCTTCAGCAATTTATCATCGAGCTCATATCCACAATTACGGATACCACTGACACGATGGAAGTTTCTCGCAATCATCGGGCGCACCTACTGGGTCTTCTACCTCCTCAGCACCAAGGTAGACGAGATACAAATCAAATTGCAAGGCTCCTGGTTCAAGCGAAGTAACACAACACTAGAAATCTACCTTCTTTGCGTCCAGTGAACAAGCGCAGTGCGTACAGCCGGCGATGTTACCGGGTACTGGGCATGGAAAGCTGAGGTTGTACCGCTATCGAACGAATGATCCTGCCAGATTCCCAGCAGCTCCAGGTTGACCGGGCCGAACCCACTCTGACCGGAGGGCGGGGGGGGGGGGGGGGGGAGGGGCACCGCTCCGCAACACGAGGAGGCCTACCCCGCTTCACTCTTCCTGATAACTATAGGGTATAGAGTTTGATACTCACAGCTTCCATGAAATATGGGACTCTGGCTTCTCAAGAACTCGTAGGTACAATGCTCTTCATCTAAGTGTTCAATCTATCAAATGTGGAGAGTGATGATGATGATGATGATGATGATGATGATGATGATGATGATGATGATGATGATGATGATGATGATGATGATGATGATGATGATGATGATGATGATGATGATGATGATGATGATGATGATGATGGAACTGATGATGATGGAACTGATGATGATGGAACCTAGTGCACCTTCTTACCTTCTGATGATGATGGAACAACACACTTCCAAGCAAACTCCCCGAACGTAAAGCGATTTTCATTGATTTAAATCATTCTTCCAGATAAACCATCTTCCCTCCCAGGGGAGCTCCCCTCGTCACGAAGTAGATTCCCGCCGGATTTGGCGTCGTTGTGGCGTGGTCTGGAAGGCCTGAATGGCGTGGGCTGGAAAGCCTAACGTTGTCCCTTGCATGGCAGCCCTGGTTCACTGGTTGTCTTGGATAAGTGTGATCAATGTGTCCTCATGCCTAGTTCTCACATCATACATTATCTACTTGTCTCAGGGGTTGTTGAAAGAAAAGGATGACGTGTCTGCACGTAGCACCATCAGTAATTTTCTATACATGCATTTTGACATGTACTTTTAGAACAGTGCTGCCACATGCACAGGTGTGACATTTGGGGAAGGTAAAAAAACGTATTATCGGGCTGATTTCCCTTGCACTTTGGATAACAAAAAAACATGTGTATCGGGCTGCGCGATTTCCCTTACATTTTTGCCAACAACAACAAAACTGTATCAGCACTTCCAGGTTTAGGTCTCTAACCAGGGTTGGACAAACCGAGCGGTATTGCGGTAGACTTATTGCGGTAATCAGGAGGTATCATCCTGTGCCAAAATGATTCAAGCCGAGCAATTAATTCCGAGCGTAGGAAGTATATGACACGAATATTTGCGATTTATTGAGCATTTTTTCCTTTTTCTGAGCACTTCATTTGGGGGGGAGGGGGGGGGGGGGGGGTCAGCCCTCATTTGTCTTTTTACTAACTTTTTTACTCGGGTCTCAAAATTAAATTCTGATACCACCAATGAGTAGTCCTTGATAAGGGCAGGCCATAGGCACCATTTTGGACCTCGTGCATTGAGCATATCCCCCCCCACCAGCAGCACCCCCCACCCCCCCACCCCCACACACACACAGCCCACACCAAATGAAATTCTGAGACCACCCAGAATCCTGAGTCCCCCACCCCCCACCCCACCCCCACCATCACACACAAAAACAAAAATAAAAAATACAAACAATTTTCTTTAATTGCTTATTGGAGTATCTGTGCTGGGTTTGATTTTTTACATTTTATGGCCGCCCCCAGCAACGTTAAAGAGTGACTTAGGTACTTGGACAACCTGGGGGGGGGGGGGGGGGGGGGGGGGGGCAGAACTTTGTTTTTACTCTCGTGCGATCCCTGCTCTACAAATCGCAATATTGTAAAACCCCGAATCCATATCTAAGTTTTCTTTAAGGGTAATTATATTTAGGGGGGGGGGGGGGGGGGGGGGGGGGGGAGGCGGCCCGCCTTGTGTGTTTTGGGCTCGACGTTTGCAGCTTCTTCTTTTTTACTCCTGCGGTACTGCAATTTTTTACTGCGGTATACCAGTCATACCCGTACGCGCCTTAAATATTGGCAAGATTAAGTATTGGCAAATGTCAGTTTCCCCCTAAAAGTGGGTATCAGAAAAGCATGGCAAAACTAACTTGGCAAAAGGGTCTATGGATTTGACTGACTCAAGTTCAGATTTGTAATCCAGTTGTAAAAGGGTCTTTTTGCACACATGGTATTGTTACATTTCCTTGTTACATGTTCACCAAGTAAACTTCCCAAGCTTGCTGTAAAACCATGTTGCAATTCAAATCAGGAGCATTAAACTTGCAAGGGCTTAGTAGCCAGACCGGTACATGGCTACAGCCAGCCAGATTGCTCGCTGGAGCCATGTAACCAAATTCAAGGTCAAGCACATGTTCACAAAGTAGTCTACTCAATCTTGCTGAAAATAAAACCATGTAGCATTGCAAATCAGGAACATTTAACTTACTAGGGATTAATAGAAAGCTCGGTGCATGGCTCCAGCCAGCCGAAGTTCTGGAGCCATGTACAATAACAAACAAGTATAAAAAAGGTAATGATAACGCCTGGTGGGGCGTGGTGTTAAGCGAGCCCGTCGTACGCGGGTGGGGTGCGGACTCCTACCTCGACTGGACAAGCTACCATCGCGGTTGACGACGACCTGCAACGCCAAGAGCGACCGAAGGGGGAGCCGAACCCCCGATTCTTCATTCTGAAAGTGACTTAGTCTACCACTAGACCAATGTATGTCACTGAAAGAGGCTAAAACAAGTATTAACTGTCATACCGTATGCGCAACATGTAATGGCAAATGATTTGGCAAACGACCATTTGCCAACGTCGTTTCAGCACGTAAGTGAGCCGGTCCCGGGTCACCGGCGTTTGCCAAGTTTGTCCAACAGCGTCGATTCAAACAAACTCAGTTCGACTGGTCCGGATCGCCTTGATCGTTCCTTGCATGCACTGATTTCGTGATACAATTAGCTGGTCGCGCCTATTGCAGCTGGTTGCGCCTGTCGAAGCTGGTCGCGCCTCTCGCACTGACTGGTTTGACCGCCAGCGTATTGAACGGCAGCGGTTTGAACGCTAACCGGATGCCACGTTTCTATGTCCCGGACCCGAAGGGTGATTCGCCCACCACCATTCCGTTGCAAGGATCTGCCCCGAGCCTGGACTAGCACATTTGGAGGTCTCTAACCACTCATTCAAATCTCACGATACAGATTTGATGCACCGGTCATTCCCCCCCTCCCCCCCCCCCCCCCCTCAAAAAAAACACCACCGATTTCACGAACGAGGTTATCAGATTTCCTCAGTTGTTAGCCAGGCATAGCTCTGATTAGAATCATTCTTTTCCAGACTATGACCAAGAGGAACTGTGTTTAAAAGCATTCCCAAGCAACCTACGGTACTTTAAAACATGGAAGAAGGAAATGTAACAAGCAAATTGTAGCTTTGCCAAATGTTTCTAAGTCAAACCATGAGCAAATCCCAGACCCAAACCCTTTGCCAAATCAGTTTTGCCACACATTTGTGATCCATGAAATAAGCTTAAAAACCACAATTGCCAATGTTTATTCTTGCCATTACATGTTGCGCATACGGTAGTGTTATGAGGGGATGAGAATCTTGGACCCTTTTGTCTTCAGAGCCAAAAGTTATTTTTCCAGCACACGGGAAATTACATATGTACTCATCTGGTCCATACTTACAGTCCAGTTGTGCTGGAAATGAGAATTCAAACCGGTGCACTGCCAAGTGCCATGGTGATCATAACTTGGCAAAGGCCAACCACCTGGAGTGGTCTCAAGCTGGATCCCTAATCCGGTTTGCCAAACTGTTTGCCAATACTTAAGGCGCGTACAGTATCTCAGATATACTAGTATATAGCAAAACCCAAATTAGGAATTCTGTAAATAATGCCCCCCAAATGCCCCCAAACTGCACCACAGGGGTAAAACCAGAAGTGCGGTATCACCACACAATTTTGTAAAGAAGAGAACAACAGTGCGGTTTCCCAACATGCCCCTAAAGTGCCCCACAGGGGTAAAAAAAGGGCAGTTTGGCCACAAATCCAAGGAAGGCCTTTGTCATTCCCTGTCTCAAACATGTGCAGGTCTCAAAGGGGGGCATTGAGATTAACCCTACGTCCCACACATGATTTGCATGTGCACTTGTACATCCGGGAGATAATTGTACAGCGCAGATCCACAAAACAGGCTAAGACATGGGTACTAAGCTTTTCAACAATTCAAGTCGGTGAACCTTTAAGGGAGTAATTACCCCCCCTCACAGCCTCTCAATTTTAGATAGATCATATCATATAATTTAAATGGCATGGCTCTGGGTGCTTCGTGTTTTGGATTGGACCCTGGTGACCTGGCCACCTGGGTGCCTCGTGTTTTGGATTGGACCCTGGTGACCTGGCCACCTGGGTGCCCCCTAGTGGCCTGATCAGTGGGCACCTGCCACCTGGTGACCTACTGGTGACCTGGCCACCTGGGTGCCACCTAGTGGCCTGATCAGTGGGCATCTGCCACATGGTGACCTACTGGTGACCTGGCCACCTGGGTGCCCCCTAGTGGCCTGATCAGTGGGCACCTGCCACTTGGTGACCTACTGGTGACCTGGCCACCTGGGTGCCCCCTAGTGGCCTGATCAGTGGGCACCTGCCACCTGGTGACCTACTGGTGACCTGGCCACCTGGGTGCCCCCTAGTGGCCTGGTCAGTGGACACCGGCCACCTAGTGACCTACTGGTGACCTGGCCACCTGGGTGCCACTCAGTGGCCTGATCAGTGGGCATCTGCTACATGGTGACCTGCGAGGTGCCTAAGCCAAAGACTTCATAATGCCAACGCGTTTAGTGTCGGGCTGCACAATGATCGAGCCCAGCATCTGAAATCCAAAAACGTCCCCCACACTTGGGAGCGCGATGGACGATACCGGCTCAAAACGTTTTATAACCCGGTTTGCGCGATTAATTGGTGTAAGGAAAATTTGAAGCACCATAGTGCTCCTAGTACCTTTTAGGGCGCTACTAGCAGCTCTTGTGACTCAGAAGGCACCCTCAAAAGACTCTGACGTAGGACCCCCAAATCATCAAGATGCATAGTTTAGCACCTGTGCTATCTAGCACCTTAAAGAAACCCTTGATCTCTCTCTGTCTTGTCGTTGCTGACCTGCCTGCCTATCCTCGTTGTGTAAGGTTGTTACGGCCCATGGGGCAGCCAAACAGGCTAATGGGACTTAATAGATATAGAATAGCGTAATCAAGAATACTAGCACGTGCATACTGGTCCTGCATAATTGATGCATGATTGATTTTAGAAACAGAAACTTATTTAAATTGCTGGTATCTTGTAGTGGTAGGGATATACAATATGATATCATTTGATATCATGCGATATCATGTCATCATAAGATATAATGTATGAATGTTACAGCCCAGGGGTAGGCCAAATAGGCTTAAGGGACTTGCCCAACCGTATAGGAAGGGCTTAAAAAGAAAATGCAATGATGAACTAAACCCCAAACGATCGTTTAACCGACGGGAGTCCTGAGTTCGTGCTATATCATACGATATCATATAATGCCGGCAGTCTGACTAGGCTAAAATGACCATTTATATACAATATCATATTATGCATATACAATATCATATGATATCACACTCCCCTTTGGTCAACATCATATGATATGCCGATCCCTAAGTAGTAGTACTTGATATCAGGTCCTGAGCCGTACCCTTATGGGTTGTAACAGATATTGTGCCTGCTCATAGCCCCTAAGGGTGTAACATGCAAGTCAAGCTATACTGTTCCACCGCACTCAATCACCATGTGATCAGATAATGATCTAGTGTTGAGGAATAGTATAGCTTGACAAAAGCGTTACTCCGTGAATGGCTCCCCAGCAGTCCCACATTTGCCTCGGCGGGACTTACAGTTCCGGACTTAGCACTGATCAAGATGCCTTTCCCCAGCTGGTCCCCAGTATGCTCTAGTCAGGATTTGAACCCTCGTCTACGCCCTTCAATGAGCAACGCCGTTGTCAAGCTATGCTGCTCCACCGCACTCGATCATAATCTGATCAGACGATGATCAAGTGCGGTTGACAAGTATAGCTCGACATCGAAGGTAATGATAACGCCTGGTGGGGCGTGGTGTTAAGGGAGCCCGTCGTACGCGGGTGGGGAGCGGTCTCCTACCTCAACTGGCCAAGCTACCATCGCAGTTGACGACGACCTGCAACGCCAAGAGCGACCGAAGGGGGAGTCGAACCCCCGACTCTTCATACTATAGCGATCTGGTCTACCACTAGACCATTGTAAATCACTGAAAGAGGCTGCTTGACATCAATTTATATCAAGTATTTGAGGTTGGACTAGTCAGTTTGGACTAGTCAGTTTGGACTAGTCAGGATGAACTAGTCAGGTTGGACTAGTCAGGATGAACTAGTCAGGTTGGACTAGTCAAAATGAACTAGTCAGGTTGGACTAGTCAGGTTGGACTAGTAAGGATGAACTAGTCAGGATGAACTAGTCAGGTTGGACTAGTCAGGTTGGACTAGTCAGGATGGACTAGTCAGGTTGGACTAGTCAGGTTGGACTAGTCTAGTTCAGTCTCTGCATTGATTTTTGCTGAGTATGTAACAATATCCTCTCCAACTAGTCCATTTAGCCTAGTTGGGTATTCCATAGCGAGAGGGGGTTTAAGGAGCCAGCTTGCCAAGACCTATCCAACCATATATTCAAAGCATAACAGATCCAACCATACATTATCCAAGCATAACTATCCAACCATATATTATCCAAGCATAACCTATCCAACCATATATTCAAAGCATAACAGATCCAACCATATCTTATCCAACCATATAGTATCCAAGCATAACCTATCCAACCATATACTCAAAGCATAACAGATAACAAGTTAGGAACAAATTGTCCAGTTATAGGTTAGAGAGTGGTACTCTAGTCTAGTTACTGGACACTATCATGATGGGCGTTACAACATACTAGTAATCATCACATCATCAAGTTGTCATCGATAGGCCATTGTTGCATTGTTGACCCAAGCCAAGCCAAGCCAAGTCATTCATTCATTTCAGTGTCATAAACAGGCCATTGTCAACCCAAGACAAGCCGGCTCCACAATATCTGGGGGTGGGTGGGTGGAGGGGGAGGGAGGTGAGGGGAGGGGGAGGGCGAGGGAGGGGGAGGGGGGGGTATGAGGGCGAGAGATGGGGAGGGGGGAGGGAGGGGGAGGGGGGTGGGGGTGGGGGGGGGGAGGGCGAGGGAGGGGGAGGGGGAGGGGGAGGGGGAGGGGGAGGGGTGGGGGGGGTGGGGGAGGGGGGGGGTGAGATGGGGTGGGGGGGTGGGGGGGTGGGGGAGGTCATGGCAATCCTGATTCTGACCTTGTGGTTGGCTCGGATTTCTTGCTAGAAGCTATTGCTCGTAGCAAAAAAAGGAAGAGTGCCTAACAACATGAGTACCATCTACCAAGGCCTAACGGCCATGGTGCGCTGCTGCCATAAGTTCCTCTGCACCTTGGGATTTAGCATTGTTAGCATGCTGTAGGGCATTACCGCACGCAGCAAAAACCGTAATAGGAGTGCCCAACAACATGCACACTATCTACCACGGCCTAACGGCTATGAAGCACTGCCGCCATCAGTGCCTCTGCACTTTGAGATTCGGCGTTGGCAGCATCCTGTAGGGCGTTACTGCACGCATCAAAAACTGTAACAGTGCCCAGCAACATGTGCACTATGTATCTACGACAGCCATGGTGCACTACCTCACAAGTGCCTCTGCACTTTGGAATTCGGTGTTGGCAGCATGTTGTAGGGCACTAAGGCATGAAGCACAAAAAGTAGCATTGCCTAGCAACATGCGCACTATCTACTACGGTCATGATGCACTATCTCACAAGTGCCTTTGCACCTTGGGATTCGGCGTTGACAGCATGTTGTAGGGCACTACAGCACGTTGCAAAACAAGTAACAGTGCCTAGCAGCATGCACTTTCTACTTCGGCCATGGTGCGCTGCCACCATAAGTGTCTCTGTGCCTTGGCCTTCAGCATGGGCAGTATGCTGTAGGGCATTGCAGCACGGAGCAAAAAAGATAACAGTGCCTAGCGACATGCAAACTAACAACTACGGCCATGATGTGCTGCCGCCATAAGTGTCTTTGCACCTAGGGACAAGGCAAGGGCAGCATGTTGTAGGGCACTACAGCACGTAGCAAAAACTGTATCAGTACGTAGCAACGTGCGCTCTATTAACTACGGCCATGGTGCGCTGCCACCATAAGTGTCTCTGCACCATGGGATTCGGAATGGGCAGCATGCTGTAGGGCACTACTGCATGTAGCAAAAACTGTAACAGTGCCTAGCAACATGTGCACTATCTACTACAGCCATGGAGCGCTGCTGCCATGTGTACTTTTGAACCTTGGGGTTCGTCACTAACAACATGTTGCAGTGTTATATCATACCAAATACAGCAACTGGTGCTTTAACTGCTTAGACGTTCTTCGAACAATCCGTTGAATGTGCCCTTTGAATTTTATCTTTTGAATGTTATTCCTGCCTAAGACGGCCGGCATCCAAATTGCTGGTTGGAGCCATGCAACCAAGTTCAAGTTTAAGCACGCTGTAGTGCATCATGCAACATGTCATACAACTCAAGATTGCGATTCCTTAGCGCTACCCTAAGTGCCTCCCCATCGCGGCAATCAGCACGAGCGGCATGCTTTGGGGCATGCAGCAACATGTGCACTACCTCGCTGTGGTCATTTGCAGCTGCACCCACGAGTGCGTCTCCATCGCGGCAATCAGCACGGGCAGCATGGTGTCGGGCATGCAGCAACATGTGCACTACCTCGCTGTGACCGTTTTCTGCTGCTTCCACAAGTGCCAGCCCTTTCTGACAATTGGGATGGGGAGCATGACGTGGGGCATCTAGCAACATGCGTACTACCTCGCTGTGGCCATTCATCGCTGCACTCACAAGCACCCACCCATTTTGACAATTCGCTCGGGCAGCATGATGTGGGGCATCAAGCAACATGCGCACTACCTCGCTGAGGCCATTTGCAGCTGCACCCAAGAGTGCGTCTCCAACCAAATCAGCACAGGCAGCATGTCGTGGGGCATAGAGCAACATGCGCACTACCTTCTTGTGGCCGAATAACGCTGCTTTCACGAGTGCCTCTCCATTTTGACAATTCGCTTGGGCAGCATGCCGTGGGGCATGCATCAATATGCGCATTACCTCGCTGTGGCCATGCTTTGCTGCATACACAAGTGCGTCCCCATTTTGACTGTTCGCACGAGCGGCATGCTTTGGGGCATTAAGCAACATATGCACTACCTCAATGCGGTTATTTGCAGCTGCTTCAACAAGTGCTAGCCCGCCATCACCACCATCACCACCTACACAATTTGCGTGGGCAGCATATTGCGTGGCTTCTAACAGTACACGCACAGTTTCGATTCGACCACCCGCTGCTGCCTCTACAAGTGCCTCTCCATTTCGACAATCAGCACGGACAGCATGCTGCGGGGCATGAATCATCTTGTGCACTACATCACTGTGACAATTCATTGCTGCTTTCACAAGTGCCAGCCCGTTCCGAGAATCAGGACGGGCAGCATGGTGTGGGGCATCAAGCAACAGGTTGACTACATCGTTGTGGCCACGCAATGTGGCTTCCATAAGTGCTCGCCCATCTTGAGAATCCGCATGGGCAGCCTGTTGTGGGGCTTCTAGCAACATACGGACAACCTCGCCGTGGCCACATGCTGCAGCAATCATTAGGGCCATCCCATCGAGATAGTTGGCACGGGCAGCATGCTGGGGGGCTTCAAGCAACAAACGCACTACCTCACTTTGGCCACGCCGTACTGCTCCCATAAATACTTCATCATGGCCATTAGCACGGGCAGCATTCTGTGGGGCATGCAGCAACATGTGCACTATCTCACTGTGGCCATACACTACTACACTTTCCAGTATGCCTTCACAATCTGCGTGGGCAGGATGTTGTGGGGATTCAAGCAACATACGCACTATCTCAATGCGGTCATGCATTACTGCACTTTTCAGTGCGCCTTCACAATCTGCGTGGGCAGGATGCTGTGGGGCTTCAAGCAACATACGCACTATCTCACAGTTGCCACGCGCTGCTGCCACCCAAAGTGCATCTTCGCAATCAGCATGGGCAGCAAGCTGGGGTGCCTCGAGAAGGCTCCTAACCAAGTCTGCTCGGCTATAGGAGCATGCACGGTGAAGAGCTGCATTTGAGTCGGCCAAGGATCTTGGCCTGGAAACGAGCTGACGAGCCACATCAAGCTTTTGACGAAGAATTGCACGTTCGAGGACAGACGCCATGCCTCCATTTTGTCTGATGATCAGCATCTCTGCGAGGTTGTCCATCACGATCGAATGCCAGAGGCGGGAAACAGCGGAGATGTCGCATATTGGGACCTCCAGACGAGCGGCATGCAACAAGATATTAGTCACGACATCGGTGGGAAGATAAGGAGGAGACGCCATAGAGCATCTGAAAACAATCCCTCGGACGGGCGAATCTGCTGTCACCTCCGGGATTATTCATGCCGCAGGCGTCCGCAGGGTTGCCCCCCGGGGCCTGCCTTGGGGGCAGGCCCGGGTAGGCCGGGGGCGGCCGGGGGCGGGGGGTAGGCCCGGGTAGGCCCCGTGCCAGTGGCCGCCCGCGCTTGGGGGGCCTGCCTCGGCCTGCCTGTCCGTGCATGTAAGCGAATGCGAACGGCCACCCACAGTCAGCAGGGGTAATCCCCCCAGGGTCTGGCCGAAAAAACGGGGTGGGGGGGGGGGGGGGCTTGCTTTTATGGGGCTGATGGCTCCTTGCTTTCTGGCAGGTTTGAATCTGGCCACCTATGAATGCTCTTAGCCAGCAAGTGTGATTTGGGTAGTACTTTTCTGAATCCCTAGTGATGTATGCTTGCTTGTTTGTGGTGTACAGGGTTGGCAGTTTGGCACTCCTCGCTCCGTCTTGACTCTCCCTGTTCGCTTATTTCCTCCGGATCCCTCCCCTTTCCTCCCTGGGGAGCCTCTGGTCTTTACTCTCCACAGCATTGTCCTTTTCTGTTAGGGGGGGGGGGGGGGGGGGGGGGGGGGGGGGGCTGGTTCATTTCGCTGCCCATCCCTCTAGTCTGCTCTTAGCGGGTGCACTTTCTTGGGGGTCTTAAGCTCTGTTGATTCGACCCCCATCTCTTGTGTTTGTTTGGCTCGGGGTACTCTACTAAGTGCGCGTGGCAACATGGTGCTGCGCTGCCTTTTTGAGCCCCTCTCCGCGTTTCGCGCAGTATTTCAACCTCCTGTGGGCGCAGCGCGCAGTTTTCGCGCTTTTTGCTTTAAAAGCGCTTACCCATTTGACGTTTGTGCTCTTTAAGCGCTGACCAATTTGGCAAGAAGTAGCACCCTGGTTGGGCTAGGTGCTCTGGTTTGCCTGCCTTGGCACCCCACCCCTTTCCACCCTCTTTTCCGTTTTTGTATTTGCTTGTTTTCATGGAGTTTAATGCTTCCTGTTTGTTTGTAGGGTTTGTGGGGGGGTGCCGATATAAACCGGTATTAGTAGGATTTGGATATTCTCTCATCCTCGAATCCTCGGATTCAGCGTTGTCTAATTTTCCTTTTTCGAGGCTTCTTAGTCTTAGTTACTTATTGCAATGATGAGCATGGCTTGATTTCTTTTACATCTGCCTTACATAAGCAGGATCAGATTCGTACTATAGCACAGTTTAGAATGGGTTCCCATTGGCTGAACACAGAAAAAATGAGGGTGGTGGATAGAGCACACATCCCTCGTTCAATGAGACACTGTCAAATGTATGGGTTCCAAAAACCTGAGGGTGAAATGCATATGTTTGAGTGCCCTTTTTATAATGACATTCGGCTCCGCTACCAGAAGCTGTTTACAGATATTTATAGGCGTGTCCATGAGGATACCGACTTAACTGTATGGAATGTGGAATTCTGCGATTCCACATTCAGAACCTTATTGAATGGAAATGGCACTAAGACTTTCTGGAGCAACCTAGCCGACTATCTTTCTACTTGTAGAAGAGCAAGACAGGAAGCCCTGGACTGCTTAGTGGCACCGTAATTTATTATCCCTTTTTTGTGACTTCTCATTTGTTAGCTTCTTACCTCCGCCACTGTAAGTGGTTGAGATCTGGGTCCTGCTCAAGGGGGTTTAATACCTACGCCACCAAAACGGTGGTTGGGAGTTTGGTTTGTTTGTCCTCGACACCCCCCTGATGTAATGGGTTTTTTTGCTTTGTGGGTGCTTTTTCTTTTTGTTTAAAGCACAGAGTCTCGTACACCCTCGCGGTGTCAAGTAGACTTTAACATGTAATGTAATGTAATTTACATTCTATGAAAACATAAGCTAAACTAAGCTGACTTATAAATCTTTAGCTGCTAAATAAATTACTATCAAACCCGATATTTATTAGTAGGATATGTCATATGTGGGGGTGCCTAAAAAGCCTCAAATTATAAAAATGGATAGTAGGCAGTAAGGCAGGCTGACAGGCTCTGCCGCTGTCCTGTCTGGGCATTGTTTTGACGAGTGCAAGTAACGTGTTGTCTGTATTCATTTTTCTTTTTGCATGTTCATAGACCCCCTTGTTCTTCGGCTTTTGTTGGTCCTGGTCCCTGGTCTTTAGCCAGTGTCGTCTGCTATTTCCTTTACCGCTCTTGCAACAAATCTCACACCCTTCGAGTCGAAAATCCTCTCTGAAAAATGAGTAGGACAGTTGTTTTGCAATTACCGGTACCGATATCATTTAGTATGCGATTTCTTTAGTATAATTGAATGACTAACTATATGTTGTTTGAAGTGACAACATATGCCGGTATGACTGCATCATGTACTCAATTATAGTTAGTTAGGTGTTACAGTCCAGGGGTAGACAAAAAAGGCTTAAGGGACTTGCCCACTCATGACAGGAGAGGCCACGAAAAAGCAGCAATGAACTGAACCCCAAACAATCGTTTTACCGCCGACGGGGGGCCTGAGTTCGTGCTACAGTGTGGTATAATAGCGTTCATACTACCCATGTACTGCACAGTACTTCAGAATACCCATGTACTGCACAGTACTTCATACTCGGCCCACAAACGGGTAGCAGCCTGAGGGATGATAGGCCATGCAATCCAACCAAACGACAACCATGTCCTTAGATTCTGAGCACAGGAGTGCAGCGTCGTCGTCTGTGTACCAGGGTACTTCAGGAGGACCCCCAGCTCTGCTGCCAGAGACGCAACCAATAGTATAGCCTGCGTCCAGCGACACAACAGACCCTTCCTTCTGGTCAACGGTCCCTCCCCACGTTGCGTTTTAAGATGCAACGCACTCTTCGACGGTGCGTCTGTGATGGGGGAAGCAGCGTCCTGAACAAACCTGCTGTGTCCTAAATTTCCATGCATACTCAAACCAAACCAAACCCACGTGACTGAATTCTGTGTACAGGAGGGGGGTACCGTCGTCTTTGTACTACATACCCATGTTTCCTCCGCCCACGTGTGATTAACAGTCTGAAGGCTAATAGACCATGCAATTAAACCAAACCATGTGATTGAATTCTGTGTTCAGGAAAGGGGTACCGTCGTCTTTGTACTACATGGCCATGTTTACTCCGCCCACATATGATAAGCAGCATGAAGGCTTATAGACCATGCAATGCTACCAAACCAAACACATGTGATTGAATCCTGTGTACAGGAGTGCGGTACCGTTGTCTTTGTACTAGCTACCCATGTGATTGAATTATGTACACAGGAGTGGTGTACCGTTGTCTTTGTACTACATACCCATGTGATTGAATGATGTACACAGGAGTAGGGTACCTTCGTCTTTTACTAGCTACCGGCGCACTGTTAGCGGCATGGAGGCTGATAAAAACCTTATAATCAAACCAGCATTTAGGTGGCTTGGCTTGGCCTGCAGACCGTTAGCGGCATGGAGGCCGATAGACCATGTAATCAAACCAAAACAATCATTGTTGGCTTGGCTTGGCCTGCAGACCGTTAGCGGCATGGAGGCTGATAGACCATGTTATCCAACCAAAACAATCATTGTTGGCTTGGCTTGGCCTGCAGACCGTTAGCAGCATGGAGGCTGATAGACCATGTAATCAAACCAAAGCAATCACTGTTGGCTTGGCTTGGCCTGCAGACCGTTAGCAGCATGAAGGCTGATAAACCTTGTAATCAAACCAAAACAATCATTGTTGGCTTGGCCTGGCCTGCAGACCGTTAGCATCATAAAGGCTGATCGACCATGTAATCAAACCAAAACAATCATTGTTGGCTTGGCTTGGCCTGCAGACCGTTAGCGGCATGGAGGCTGATAGACCATGTTATCCAACCAAAACAATAATTGTTCACTTGGCTTGGCCTGCAGACCGTTAGCAGCATGGAGGCTGATAGACCATGTAATCAAACCAAAACAATCATTGTTGGCTTGGCTTGGCCTGCAGACCGTTAGCAGCATGAAGGTTGATAGACCATGTTATCAAACCAAAACAATCATTTTTGGCTTGGCTTGGCCTGCAGACCGTTAGCAGCATGGAGGCTGATAGACCATGTAATCAAACTAGCATTTAGGTGGCTATTAATAGAGATCCCATAGGCTGGTCCCTTAGCCACAAAGCACAGCACAGCTCAACTCAAAACAACGGTATCACAGCTGAGACCTAGATACCGGATCTGAATAGATGATGGCTATCTATATAGGTTATGCACCACATCCACCTACATGATGCCTATCCAGGCATCGCATCCCAAGAGATGATGGCTGTGTAGGCATCCATCCCAAAAGATGATGGCTGTGTGGGCAACACATCCGAATTGATGCCATCCATCTAGGCACCACATATGAATTGACGCCGCCTATCTACGCACCACGCCGCCTATCAACACACCACATACAAATTAACGCCGCCTATCTAGGCACCACATACGAATTGACGCCACCTATGCGCGCATCGCATCCAAGTTGACGCCCCCTATCTAGGCACCACATCCAAATTGACGCCACCTATGCGCGCACCGCATCCGAGTTGACGCCCCCTATCTAGGCACCACATCCAAATTGACGCCACCTATGCGCGCACCGCATCCGAGTTGACGCCCCCTATCTAGGCACCACATCCAAATTGATGCCGCCTATGCGCGCACCGCATCCGAGTTGACGCCCCCTATCTAGGCACCACATCCAAATTGACACCACCTATGCGCGCACCGCATCCGAGTTGACGCCCCCTATCTAGGCACCACATCCAAATTGACGCCCCCTATCTAGGCACCACATCCAAATTGACGCCACCTATGCGCGCACCGCATCTGAGTTGACGCCTTCTATCTAGGCACCACATCCAAATTGACGCCGCCTATCTACACATTACATACATTTAGATGATGCCTATGTACGCACCACATCCGAATGGATGATGCCTATCTAGGCACCACATCCGAATTGACGTCGCCTTTTTAGGCACCGCATACAAATTGACGCCGCCTATCTAAGCACCACATCCGAATTGACGCCGCCTATCTAGGCACCACACCCAAATTGACGCCGCCTATCTAGGCACCACGCCCAAATTGACGCCGCCTATCTAGGCATCACATCCAAATTGCCTATGTACGCACAACATCCGAATGGATGATGCCTATCTAGGCACCACATTCGAATTGACGCTGCCTATGTACGCACCACATCCGAATGGATGATGCCTATCTAGGCACCACATCAGAATTGACGCTGCCTATGTACGCACCACATCCGAATGGATGATGCCTATCTGGGCACCACATCAGAATTGACGCTGCCTATGTACGCACCACATCCGAATGGATGATGCCTATGTACGCACCACATCCGAATTGACGTCGCCTTTTTAGGCACCGCATACAAATTGACGCCGCCTATCTAAGCACCACATACAAATTGGCGCCGCCTATCTAGGCACCACATACAAATTGACGCCGCCTATCTAGGCAGCACATCCGAGTTGACGCCACCTATGTGCGCACCGCATCCGAGTTGACGCCTCCTATGTAGGCGCTACATCCAAATTGACGCCGCCTATCTAGGCACCACATCCGTATTGACGCCACCTATTTAGGCACCACATTTGAATTGACGCCGCTTATCTAGGCACCACATCCGTATTGACGCCACCTATTTAGGCACCACATTTGAAATTGACACCGCTTATCTAGGCACCACATCCGTATTGACGCCACCTATTTAGGCACCACATTTGAAATTGACACCGCTTATCTAGGCACCACATCCGTATTGACGCCGCCTATCTAGGCACCACACCCAAATTGACGCCGCTTATCTAGGCACCACATCCGTATTGACGCCGCCTATCTAGGCACCACACCCAAATTGACGCCGCTTATCTAGGCACCACACCCAAATTGACGCCGCCTATCTAGGCACCACATCCGAATTGACGCCGCCTATTTAGGCACCATATCTGAATTGACACAGCTTATGTAGGCACCACATCCGAGTTGACGCTGCCTATCTAGGCACCACATCGAAAATCTGGCAAGTCTCCGGTGAACATGTGTGACTGGACAAGTAACAAGTTGGTTGACTTGCTGATGTCCTTATACTCATCCAAGATAGAATCTCCTTGGTAGTTGGACTTGATCTCAACCTGCAAGTGTGGCGATATTTGTTTTTGTTTGTTTTTGTTTATTTTTGTTGAATTGTCGGTTTTGTTTATTTTTGTTGATTTGTTGCTTACGATCTCAACCTGCAAGTGTGGCGATATTTGTTGTTTTTGCTTGTTTGTTTTTGCTGATTTGTGGTTTTTGTTTGTTTTTGTTGATTTGTTGATTTTAATCTCAACCTGCAAGCGTGGCGATATTTGTTGTTGTTTGTTTCTGTTGATTTGTTGATTTTGTTTGTTTTTGCTGATTTGTTGATTTTTATCTCAACCTGCAAGTGTGGCGATATTTGTTGTTGTTTGTTGATTTGTTGATTTTGTTGATTTTAGTCTCAACCTGCAAGTGTGGCGATATTTATTGTTGTTTGTTTTTGCTGATTTGTTGATTTTGTTGCTTTTGATCTCAACCTGCAAGAGTGGCGATATTTTTGTTTTTTTGTTTCAATTTGTTTTTGTTATTTATCTCAACCTGCAAGTGTGGCAATAATTTTGTTTTTGTTTTTTTGTTGATTTGTTGAGTTTCGTTGATTTGTTGATTTTGATCTCAACCTGCAAGTGTGTCGATTTTTGCTTTTGTTTTTGTTTGTTGATTTTGATCTCAACCTGAAAGTGTGGCGATATTTGTTATTTTTGTTTTTTGTTTGTTATTGTTGATTTTGATCCCAACCTGCAATTGTGGCGATTTGTTTTTGATTTAATCGATTCGTTGTTTCTGATCTCAATCTTCAAGTATGGCGATCTGTATTTGTTTTTGATCTCAACCTGCAAGTGTGGCCATATTTGTTGATTTGTCGTTTTTGTTGATTTGTCGTTTTTGTTTGTTTTTGTTGATTTTGTTTGTTTTTGTCGACTTTGATCTCAACCTGCAAGTGTGGCGATAAAGTTTGTTGTTGTGGTTTCAATTTGTTTTTGCTTTTGATCTCAACCTGCAAGCGTGGCGCTCCTTTTTTAAAATCTCAACCTGCAAGTGTTGCGACCATTTGTTTTTGGGATCAAAACCTGCAAGTGTAGCGATACTTGTTTTTGGCGGGAGCCCCCAGTGTTACCCATTTGTCCGTTCGTCCATCCATCCGTCTGACCGCGATGAAGCCCGACACGTCAGCCAACAGCCTTGTAACTAACTCGTTGAAGCCTGACACGTCAGCCAACAGCCTTGTAACTAACTCGCTTCCGTTGCCACCTGTCGCTCCCTCGCGATCACTCTCCGCCAATTTTTAGCGTCGCAGGCAACGCTGCATCGAACTTGTTTGTTTTATCTAACCGTCTCAACCAGCAAGTGTGGCGATATTTGCTTGTTTTATTTTGTTTAGTGTTCGTTTTTTGTTTGTATTTGTTGAGTTGTTGGTAAAGTTTGTTTTAGTGGTTTCAGTTTTTTTATTTTTATTTATTTGTCGTTTACTCTGTTTTCTCTGTTCTTGCTGTTGTTGTTGCTGTTGCTTCTGTTTTTGTTTTTGCTGTTGTTTTGTTGTTTTCAATCCCCCTGCTAGTTGGACTTCATCTTAACCTGCAAGAGTGAAAGTACGTTGTTGTTGTTGTTGTTGTTGTTGTTGTTGTGTTGTTGTTGTTGGCTGTACTGCTGCTGCTGGCTGAACTGGTTATTTATTCGCCCCTGTCACCACACACACACAGAAACCTCCAACGACCTCCTGGATTAAAACAAAAGAGAGGTGAAAGGTCACAGTTTCGTTGCCACAGTCCTAAAGCCTCTTTCATCTCCCCTTTCCCCCCCCCCCCCCCCCCACACACACACACACTCCAGCGACCTGTTCCATAGCGAAAGATAGGTGAAAGGCCACACGTTCACGCCACAGTCCTAGATCCTATTTCTTCTCCCCTTTATCTCACAAACACACAGACACAACCAACACAGATACACTCAACACACACACTCTAACGGCCTCCACTAAAATAAACCAGGGATGAGAGGTCCCACCTACATGCCACAATCCTAGATCCTATTTCTTCATCCCTTCCCCTCTACACACACACACACACTCCAACAGCCTCCACTAAAATAAATCAGGGGTAAAAGGTCCCACCCACCTTTATGCCACAATCCTAGATCCTATTTCTTCATCCCTTCCCCTCTAAACACACACACACACTCCAACAGCCTCCACTAAAATAAAGCAGGGGTGAGAGGTCCCACCCACCTTTATGCCACAATCATAGATTCTATTTGTTTGCCCCTTTCCCTCTGCAAACGCGCACACACACACCCAACATAGACACATACACCCAACACAGACACCCAACACAGACACACACACCCAACACAGACACACACACCTAACACATACACATTCACCCAACACATACACACACACCCAACACAGACACACACACCCAACACAAACACACACACCCAACACAGAAACACACACCCAACACAGACACACACACCCAACACAGACACACAAACCCAACACAGACACACACACCCAACACAGGTACACACACCCAACACAGACACATACCACCTTTATGCCACAATCATAGACCCATTTGTTCGTTCCTTTCCATCTGCACACCCACACATACACGCACACAACACACACACCCAACACAGACACGCACGCACGCACACACAAACACACCATTCCAACGGCCTCCACCAAAATGAAGCAGGGGTGAAAGGTCCCACCCACCTTCATACCACAATCATACATCCAGTACTTAGCCCCGAAGATGGCTCTGGCCACATCGTCTCGTCCAACATTCTTCATACACACAAACATACAAACGCCGCATTTCCCACACAGTAGTGGGAGAAATGGAGTATTCAGACGCGCGACGCAGGATTACGCAGGACGCCTTCATATTTCAAATATCCGTAAACCCCCGGGCAAAACCAGGAGTAACCACCACCAGTGCTTTTCTAGAAGGACTGTCCTGCCCGGTATAAATTCAAGTGCACAGTCACCGGGGGCACTAAAATGTTGGTGCCCCAAGCTGCCTAAGCCTTGATCTTTACCAGCTTTTCAAGTTCGAATACCATGGCTCGCACCAAGAAGACCGCGCCCATGCAAACTGGCAGCAGGAAGCCTGCTCCCCCCAAGAACGCCAAGAAACCGACCAACGAGCCTCCCCCCAAGATCGCCAAGAAGCAAGCCAAGTAGACTGCCCCACCCAAGATCAAGGGCTCCTCCAAGCCTCAAGAGTCCAAGCCGGGAGATTCCCTCCCCTCCAGATCTGTGACATCTGGATCCAAGCGCACACGCGAGGAGGACACCTCCTCGCTCAACTCTGAACTGATGCGCCAGTTGGTGGAGGCCAATGGGATCATCTAAGACTTGCAAGCGACCATCAAGGAGAAAGAGAGGAATGGTGAGAGTATTGATTTCCCGTGTTTTCCACTCCCCCTCTGCACCGCGGCCCGTAGTCGACCTTCGCGTTCTCCTTCCTTGCCTTCCTTTTCTGCCCAGTGCCTTTGCGCAGCAGCCCTGTTAGCCTTGTAGGTTGCGTCGCACAGCCCGTGCTAGCATTTATCCCCCTACAGAACCCACCCGTGTTCATAGTTTTTTTCCCAGATCTATAACCCATGCGTTCCCCCCCCCCACACACACCCTGTCTGTTCAGATCCCCACGTCGAGATTCCACCCGATGTTCCCGCGAATCGAACGACGGATGCACACGGACCTTCGAATAAGGCTCGCTCTGACAAGCACCGTAATCCCAATCCATCGAAAGATGAGTGGGCACCGGGAGGCACAGTCGTCGACCTATCGAAGGCCCCAGATCAGGCACTCGCTGACCTGCACGATCGACTTGCTAGCCTCTCGGCTCTCAAGAAACTCCGAGTTGAACGGCCAGAACTCTACCAAACTATCGAAACGGCTCTGGGTGTCAAGGACCTGGGGATGCGATCTCATAACACCTACAAACAATGTGGTAGGGTGTTATCAGAGTTCCACGCAAACCCAGAGACCTACCAGATGCCAGCCGATTTTGTGGGAAAGATCTTGGCTCTGAACTCACCATCGATGACTCAGAACAAGATCAAATTGAAAATCAATGCCCTTGTTCAAGAGTGTGCCGATGGTGAGTGAAAACCGGATGAGATCGTGTGGAATGCGTTGGGACTGTGTGCATTCGATATCCCCTAAGAACCTCATCAAGTCCATGCAGGACACGATTTGGACACTTAGCATCCTATGCACCGCAGCACAGGCAGCAAGGAACTATAAAACCTGCTTCTATGCTTTCAGTGCGTATAAGGCTGCCCGCGATCTCTATGAGGTCGAGTGGAGTGCCCTGCACAAAGCCCTCGGGCTAGAGCAGGCGCACAAGCTGATGGTCAAAAAAATGAAACCCTTCGGTGACATTTCGGACGATCAGTGGGACAAGCTAGTAAGCTTGGCTAAGGGGGTAAGTTCGAGGATACAGTCCGATCCTTAGCCCCGCATATCAAACGTTCCCTGGATTACCAGAAGGAACGGCCTGAAGCGAGGGACGGGAAGGCTGTACGATGCAACCACTGTGTCATTGAAGGCCATACGGCTGACGAGTGCTACAAGGTGACCGGCAAGAACAAGAGGCAAAGGAACTCGCCAAAGAGGGAGGACAAGAAATGAGCCTTCTAACAAGGACCTCCCTGCTTCATTGTAGGTGAGAAGGGGGAGTGTGGGAAACTGGTAGATGAGATGTACCAACCCCATGACTTGGAAGACAGGGAAAAGTGGTTCAACTCTTCTGGGATCAAGCTGAATGCTGAGAGATGGATATTATGGGCAGATAAATTAGGGGTCCCCTGTCCTGTAGCAGCCTTAGGCCCTGTTTCTTGGGAATGGAAGACCACCCCTCCAGCTTCCATTCCCAAGCACGCCGGTGCCTTGCTCAACCTCCCCCCCCTTTTCTCTGAGTTAGATAAGGCTGAGAAGCTAGACTTGGTAGAGTTTTTGCAGGCAGATCAGGACCAGGCAGACTTTGTTAGCTGCATCAACCCGTTCGGGCTTAGGATCAAGCCTAATGGCAAGGCTGGAATTCTAGCAGACCCCACCATCACTGGGGTAAACGGTTGTATGAACAAGCTACCTTGCTCACTCGCCACCCCTGAAACATTCATGAAGACGCTCACCACAACAGATCTGTTGGGTAAAAGAGATCTGACGAATGGATTCTATCATGTCTCCCTGCATCCTTCAGCTAGGAGGTACATGGGATTCAGACACCCTGTGACAGGTAAAATAGGTAGATGGATAGCTCTCCCTCAAGGCACAGCCCACAGCCCCCATTTTTTCTGCGAGTTGACCAACTTCTCCAAGTTGATCTTCAACCACAGTTTCAATGAGCATGGTGTCAAGGCCACCTGTGATGTCTATGTGGATGATTACCCCATCAGGGCTGATACACACGCAGACATGCAGAGGGCCTTCGAGATCATGGACAGAGAAGCTGAACTGCTAGGACTAGAGTTCAATCCCTCTAAAGATGAAGGTGCCACCCAACCCACAACCAGACTGGAAGTGCTAGGACTTCTGCTAGATGCACCTCTCTTGAAAATGGACCTCCCGGCCCACAAGAAGCAACTGTACAGAGCAGAAGTCCTTAAGACACTACAGTTAAGGAAGGAGGGAGGCATTCTCAGAAGGAAAGAACTCCTAGTTGGGAAGCTAGTCTGGGCGTCTAAGGTGACACCTTGAGGATACTTGCACATCCAACACCTGTTCGATGCCCTATATCCTGTCACCACCAACCATACCACTTAAAAATCAATGGCTGTAATCCCTTGGACACAGGGCACACAAAGTGACCTGGAGTTCTGGGACAAGGCTCTGGAGATGGAGTGGCATGAGTCGGTAGGGGTACATGAAAGCATGTTGGCCAGGAAGGATGTACACGTGGACAGTAAGGCCTTCAAGGTCCACATGTACACAGATGCCAGCAAGGTATTCGGTGCAGGTGGAACTTTGGGCGATGACACATACTCCTATCCCTGGCCAGAAAACAGGCAACATGTGCATACAGGCATCCTAGAACTCGAAGCTTGCATGATTTGCTTGCAGCACTGGGCACATGAACTGGCAGGAACGTCAGTACTTAGCTACATGGACAATGTCCAAGCTGTTTCAGCTGTGAATAAGGGGGGTTCTAGGATACAAGGCATCAGGGATGCTCTGGCGCAGATGGCACTCACAGGCCTTAAGTATGGGTTCACTGTCAAAGCCAAGCATGTAAAGGGAGAGTTAAACCCTGCAGATGCCCCCAGCAGGGGAAAAGCATGCAGCACTAAGAACCATTACATGTTCAATTTTTTTGACTGGCATAACAACCTCCCAGCCACCATTGACTGCTTTGCTGCAGCTGATGGGTACAACAAGCATGACGGGTGCACAAAATGGTTCTCCATCCAACACCCACTTGTATCACACTGGGAATCACTTTCTGGCCAAGTGTCCCGGGCCAACATCCCATTCTCTGCATTAGGAACAACTTTGGATCTCTTGTTTGCGGCCTGGGTAGCCTCACCCACTGACACAATTTGCACAGCACTGGTACCTAAATGGCCAGATGCAATCTGGTATAGGAAGTACCTTAGGGGCAAGAACCCCAAGTTTAGGGTACCAGCAACTTACCCTAAGGGCGCCAGGATTTTCCTTGACCCCAGTTCAGGAAAAACCACTGGCCCAACTCCACACACCATGCTTGTGATCAGGTCTGCTCAGTAACTTACCCCCCCTTCCTATCTTCCTCCCAACCCCCATACGATGTACCATCTGCCAAGGCACCAAGGAAAGGATGCTTAGGTGCACCAATTGCGGCCAGCACAGCCACCCCCAGTGCCTCAGCTTGGTCAGGAATGCCATGTCCTGTGGTACATTCAAGTGCCCAGCCTGCATATTAATTGAGTGCAACCTCTACATCACTAGCGCCCAAGGCCAGCAAGGTGCCAGGAGGTTAGTGATGCTGGAGGGCTCAACCCTGGCTGTAAGTTCCCAAGACACTTACGCAAGTGCGCTTAAGCGGTACACCAGGTGCATGGCTGAGGTATACTTAATTACTGAGCAGGAGGCACTCCCCCCTGGCCCCAAGGAACAAGTGCCATTGACGCTAGTTAAGTTGTTCATGGGTTGGGGGGCAGGTCACTACAAACCTGCTACCATTCAAACAACCCTGTCAGCACTAGCAGAATGGCACAGGTCTAAGGGACTGGACCTTCACACTCTGAACTCCAGTGTTGTGGGACAGCTCTCCCGGGCCATTAGGGTGTTCCAAGGGCCTGAGGGAGTCTCCTCTGGCAAGCAGGGCATTTGTAAGTCCCTCATTATTAAGATTCTGGAGACCATGAGGAAGCTGAAGACCCTGCAGCCCCACATGGAGGACTTGTGGGACTGATTTTTATTATCCTGAGGGCAGTGTGTGTGTGAAATTGCAGTGACTCTTGCACATGGTAGTAGCACAAAGACAGACCTGAACAGGCTGGACTTACAAGCTAGATAGTGCAGTTGACTTTATTTAATGGTAACAGCTGATAAGACCAGTTAAGCCAGCCAGTGTTGTGATATACCCCCTAATTAAGGGAAATATCGTACACAGAGCTAAAACCTTACAGGGCCCAGCATACACCTTAAATATGTCTACTAGCACTTGTACCAATGGGGGCCCCATCTGAAAGATCGCTGGACCTCTCGTGCAGTGTCTCAATGTCCGGCAAGCAGGCCCCTAACTTTTGCAAATATAAGTACTGACAATGATGAAGCCTGCATGTGCTTATTTCCTAAACTCTTAAGGGTAAATTATATGTATTGGAAATATGAAAGCAACTGTAAAGGAGTCTGAATACAAGCACATTCACACACAACCACGAAGTCCAACGACCAAAAGCAAACTCTCAAACTCTCCATCAACCACTACCAAAAGGAAGCAGGAGAAAAGTCCCACCCACCTTCATGCCACAGTCATAGATCCTGTACTTAGCCCCGAAGATGGCTTTTGTCAAGTCGTCCCGTCCAACATTCTTCAGTGTTAGCACCGAGGGGTTGTAGTTCACTGAGCAGGAAGGAAGGGGGCAGGATGGGGCAGAGGGTAAGGTGTGTGCGTGGGGACGTTGTACGTGTCATGGGGCAGTTTTGTATTTGTGCATGGGGACGTTGTACGTGTCATGGGACAATTTTGTATTTGAATGTGGGGACGTTGTAAGTGTCATGTGGCAATTTTGTATTTGTGCGTGGGGACGTTGTACGTGTCATGGGACAGTTTTGTATTTGTGCGTGGGGAGGTTGTATGTGTCATGGGGCAGTTTTGTATTTGGTTAAGGTTTTTTCAGGTTGCCCCGTCCACCATTCTTCACTGTCAGGATGGAGGGGTTGTATTTCACCGAGACGAGGGGAAGGGGGCAGGATGGGGCAGAGGGTCAGGTGTGTGTGTGGGTAAGTTGCAGGTTTCATGGAACAGTTGTGTATTTGGACTAGGCAGTTTCAGGTCGTCCCGTCCACCATTCTTCATTTTTAGTATGGAGGGGTTGTGGTTCACTGAGACGAGGGGAAGGGGGCAGGATGGGGCAGAAGGTCAGGTGTGTGTGGGGGTAAGTTGCAGGTTTCATGGGACAGTTGATTATTTGGACTAGGCAGTTTCAGGTCGTCCCGTCCACCATTCTTCATTTTTAGTATGGAGGGGTTGTGGTTCACTGAGACGAGGGGAAGGGGGCAGGATGGGGCAGAGGGTCAGGTGTGTGTGTGGGTAAGTTGCAGGTTTCATGGGACAGTTGTGTATTTGGACTAGGCAGTTTCAGGTCGTCCCGTCCACCATTCTTCATTTTTAGTATGGAGGGGTTGTGGTTCACTGAGACGAGGGGAAGGGGGCAGGATGGGGCAGAAGGTCAGGTGTGTGTGTGGGTAAGTTGCAGGTTTCATGGGACAGTTGTGTATTTGGACTAGGCAGTTTCAGGTCGTCCCGTCCACCATTCTTCATTTTTAGTATGGAGGGGTTGTGGTTCACTGAGACGAGGGGAAGGGGGCAGGATGGGGCAGAAGGTCAGGTGTGTGTGGGGGTAAGTTGCAGGTTTCATGGGACAGTTGTGTATTTGGACTAGGCAGTTTCAGGTCGTCCCGTCCACCATTCTTCATTTTTAGTATGGAGGGGTTGTGGTTCACTGAGACGAGGGGAAGGGGGCAGGATGGGGCAGAAGGTCAGGTGTGTGCGTGGGGAAGTTGCAGGTTTCAAGGGACAGTTGTGTATTTTGTTTAGGCGGTTTCAGGTCGTCCCGTCCACCATTCTTCATTTTTAGCATGGAGGGGTTGTAGTTCACTGAGACGAGGGGAAGGGGTCAGGATGGGGTAGAGGTTCAGGAGGGTGAATGGGTGGGTGGGTGCGATTAGTGGGTGGCGTTGTGGGGATGGCTTTGGTCAAATAGTCGCATCCAACATTCTTCATCGTTAGCATTTGGGTAATAGGTTTGGGTTTGGGGTAAAAGCAGTGAGGGAGATTTACATTGGAGGAGGGGTGCGGATGGGGGTAGTTGTGATGATGGTAGTTGATGATGGTACTTAGTTGATGATGGTAGTTAGATGAGGTAGTTGTGATGATGGTAGGGTAGGTTGAAACTTACGCAGGACGTAGGCAGACAGCATCAATCTTTTTATTTTTTTGTTTGCCAGCAACTGTTATGGTAGTTGTGGTAGTTGTGGTAGTTGTGATAATGGCAAGGAGATGGGGTTAGTTGTGGTAGTTGTGGTAGTTGTGCTGATGGTAGGGAGAGGTGGAAACTAACGTAGGACGGAGGCAGGGAGGCCTCTGTCAGCAACTGCTTGTGTTTGTGTTTGCCAGCAACTGCTTGTGTTTGTATTGCCAGCAACTGCCAGCAACTGTTTGAGTTTGTGTCCGTTTGTGTCCGTTTGTGTGATTAGGGATGTTTTTGTGTCAATGTTTGTGTTGGCGTTTGTTTGGGGGGTTAGGCTTGGGTTAGGGATAGAAGCAGTGCGGGAGGTGTACAAGGAAGGGGTGTGTATGTATGTATGTACGTATGTAGGTACTAGTACGGTAGCCTGTGTGGCCGGTGGCCCCCCCCCTCCCACCCAGGTCATGGGCCCTGGTCTGGGTTACAGAACGCCCTTGTATCCCTCCCCCCCCCCTGCCCACCTACATGATTCCCTGCTTTTCCCTATATCTTCCTGCCCCCCATCCCCTTGACACACATTCTGTTTATTCTCCTTGCACATCACACCACCCAGCTATCTCAACCCCCCCTCAACTTTCTCTCCTCACCCCCCCACATTCACATGCCCCCCCCCCCACACACACACACACACAATCCCCCCCCCCCCCCCCCCCCCCCCCCCCGCCATACCTCCCTGCTTCCCTTTCATTCTATTCCGCGCCACTCAAGCTGTTGCATGTGCTCGTATCGAAAGACGAAAGGGACAAAGAACAGGTTGGGAAGTCCTGCACCCCCCTGAAAACATCAGACTCGCGTGTAAGGTCAGCCACTTTTCTGCAGCGATTGAACAGATCTTCTCACACAGATAATTAGTTGGGCGTTCGAAGTCTTGCTTTCTTCACTAAAGCAAGCCGTTTACCCGAAAACAGATCTGTCGTCCTCCTCTGTTGCAAACTGGCTGTATGGGTGGGACAGGGTTCTCAATGCAAGGGAAACCTCCTGATGAGATGCCATGATTGGTGCAAGGGTAAGAGGTCGCAGCGGAATCACCATGAAAGTTGCAAGAGAGCAAAATATGCCGGTATGCAAGTACAAGCAACCAAATCGAAGGCTATGTGATGGCAGGGTGAGATTGGAAGTGAACAGCAAATGGCAGCGAATCACTGGCTTCGCGCCTTGTCTGGTTAGCGTCATGTCGCTCATTTGCAGGCATGGCTGCCCTCATCATTGAAGAGCTCGCCTTTCGCTCTGATGGAGAGCTCACTGGCTGGCTGTATTCGCCGCCCTTCTGTCTAAGTTTGGTTGGATGTGCGCTGGCATGGTGGCATCGAGAAGCAAAAGATTATAGACGATGAGTCTGAGCGCCATCATTGGTCTGAAAAGGCGCTCAGGACGAATGCGGAAAAAATAGATGCAAAGCTAATTCACGCATGTGCTCTGTCATTTTGAAATTCGTGAGTTGGGTGGGAAGTCGGCACAGTGAGTTGGGTGGGAAGTCGGCATAGTAAGGCCACGCCAGGTTCCGTAACCCTGTACCCGTATAACGAAAAAGCTCCGAAAGCCAGCTAGCGCCACCTCGTATGTTTACACATATATATATAGATGTATGTATCATTCCTGGGGTAAGCCAAATAGGCTAAAGGGGCTTGCCCAACCGTGATAGGAAGGGCTAAAAAGTGAAAGGAAATTATTAATAAAGGAAAAGCATTGATGAACTGAACCCCAATCAATTAACATACAGGGAAGGGGTGTAGGTGGTGATAGGGGTAGTTGTGGTAGGGATGGTAGGGAGAGGCGGGAACTTACTTAGGACGAAGGTAGGGGGGGCCTCTTTGAGCAACTTCTTGGCTCCTTGTAGTACAAGTGCTTCGTGCCTGCACAGCAACCGAAACAACCGAAACATGAGCTGTAGTACACGTGCTTCGTGGCAGTACATTAGCAGAAACAACAGAAACATGAGCTGTAGTACAAGTGCTCCTTGTAGTACAAGTGCTTTGTGGCAGCACATCAACCGAAACAATAGAAACATGAGCTGTAGTACACGTGCTTCGTGGCAGTACATTAGCAGAAACAACAGAAACATTAGCTGTAGTACACGCGCTCGTGGCAGTACATTAGGAGAAACAACAAAAAAATGAGCTGTAGTACAAGTGCTCCATGTAAGAGTGCTTTGTGCCTGCACGTTAACAGAAACAACAGAAACATAAGATGCAGTACAAGAGCTTTGTGTAGTACAAGTGCTCGGTGTAGTACAGGGTAGGACAATGGCCTTCCTGAGATTGGCTGGCCATACCGGAACTCGTTTTTACCCTTCCGGCCACTTTTTAGGTAATTTTTGAATACCGCACTTTTTATTTCATTTCCCCAAAAAAGCTCCGGGTTTGAATAGTGCACTTTTGTTTTGTACCTTCCGGGTTTGAATAGTGCACTTTTGTTTTGTACCTTCCGGGTTTTTTCCCCACTTTGAGGGCACAGGTAGGGGGCATTGTTTTTACAAAAAAACGAAGTTGAGTGTTGCAATACATATGAGATGTAAAGATCACTAGAATCAGACCCCTAAAGCCTTGGGTTGGGTGCAAACCCTGTAACTATATTCAATTATAGCCAAACTGTAAAATGTGCCTAACAGCAGCCCCAATTCACATAAAGCTAAGCAACTTCATTGTCTTAATTTAACTTGACTGGCAGGCCACATTACAGTCAACTTTCATAAAGCATAGCTGATAAACCTGGTCATGTACATGTCACCAGCTTGGGAATAGATCTGGCATTCACAACAGAAGTTTATTTATTTAGACAAAATAATTCCTAGACAGCTACTACTTGGAATAAGCTGCAGCATCTTCAGTCCCTCGAGGAAAGGGTCTGTTTCATCGTCATTCATCAGGGGAGGCATGCCAGCAATGCCTTCATCGTCATCGGAGACGGGGTCCTTGTCATACTCATCACTCTCACTGCTGAGCTCACTCTGCCCATCATCATCATCCTCATCTACACCAGACTACGCCTCGAGTCAGTCACAAACTCGTCGTCGCACACTTGTACTCGCCGTCGTTTAAGGCGGAAGGGTCATCAAACAAAGGAACGACAACCTGGTTGACAGCACCGAACAGCTGCTGGATGTTGGTAGTCCCTGCTACCATACCCCGGAGGAGGAGGACGTCTGATGCGATGAGATCTCGCTTCAACAAATGCCACGAGCCAGTCAAAGACTCAAGGATCAAGGCCGAGGAGAAGCTGCTGCGAGAGGCTGCAGCGGGGTGAAGAACTAACAGACACCACCTAGTAGCTTTAACAAACGCGAGGTGCCAGTGAAGCTCGAGAGAACATTGTAGTGTGCAGGCTATTAAATACTCACGGTTTCAGTTCAAATTTCTGTGGCGAATAGAGCCCTAACAGGGCAAGTTCAAAAGGGACGGAAGTGCTTTCATCTTCCTCTTCCTGAGGGGCAGGTGTTGGGAGGGTCAAGGAAGACGAAGTTTCAACTGTTCATGGGCACCACTCACCATGAAAGCTACTCAGCTACAAAGCTGAGTCGGATGCCGGAAACCCTGGTCGGATTTCGATCGGTCTGACCGGAACTCGCCCTCAGAATTGGTCGGTGCATACCGGAACGGACTCCCAAGAAAGTTCCGGGCAAACCGACATCGGGAATTTTGGGCTCCGGTATACCGACCATCAAATACCCCAATACCGGAATACCGATCGGTTTGTTCTACCCTGGTGTAGTATAAGTCCTTTGGGGCAGCACATCAACAGAAACAAGAGCTGTAGTACAAGTACTTTGTGTAGTACAAGTGCTACGTGTAGTATAAGTGCTTTGTGGTCTAACATCAACAGAAACATGAGCTGTTGTACACGTGCTTCGTGGCAGCACATCAACAGAAACAAGAGCTGTAGTACAAGTACTTTGTGTAGTACAAGTGCTTCGTGGCTGCACAACAACAAAAACAACAGAAACAATAGCTGCAGTACAAGTGCTTCCTGTGTAGTACAAGTCTAGTACAAGTGCTTCGTGGCTGCACAACAACAAAAACAAATGGAACATGAGCTGTAGTTCAAGTGCTCTGCATTACAAGTGCTTCCTGTGAAGTACAAGTCTAGTACAAGTGTGTGCAGTACGAGTTCTTCGTGGTTGCACAACAACAAAAACAAAAGAAAGAAGGGCAGTTGGTGTGAAGAGCAGTTGGTGTGAGATAAAAAAAAACTGAACAACAGAAACTAGGGGAGTCGGTGAGAGATCCACTAAAACAGCAGGAAAATCAAGCAAAACATATTTTCTGCGTATTTCAAACATTCTTCCCTGCTGATTGCCCCCTTGTCTGATTGAATTTTCACATATCTTGGCAAATTATGACTCCATAAAAAGAGTCTCTATTTATTTAAAAGGCATGGGATAGGCAACACCAGGCCGTGTTGCTGGCGGGGTATGCGTCTGAAACTAACTAGTCTTTATAACCCTTTATAGCTTGTCTTTAGAACTAGTCTGGCAGGCTTTACCCTCAATCAGGGCTTTTTCCCCGCTACATATAGCGATCGCTAGTTTTGACCCCGTTTGGGCAAAAAAGATCGCTTTGCAAAAGTTTGTTTGCCTTAAATGGCTCTAGAAAGTTATAAAAGGCTATGAAAGCTTTTAAAAAGCTATAAAAAACACGAAAATACTGTCCCCGAAGGAGGCCTATAACCATAAAGCAAGAATAACCCACTTGCAGATTTGAAAAAGAAGCGCTGTGGATGTGGCGTTGCCACAGGACATAGTGCTCTCTTTCACAGCAACCCAGGTACAAGCACAACAACAGAAAGAAAGAAGTCGAGGCGAGAATTCTGCCACAACAACAGGAACAACAAGAATAACTGAAACAACCGAATGACAGAGGGGAAGGTCAGAGGTGTTCTAACACAACAGGAACAACAAGAATAACTGAAACAACCGAAAGACAGAGGGGAAGGTAAGAGGTGCGCTAACACAACAGGAACAACAAGAATAACTGAAACAACAGAAAGACAGAGGGGAAGGTAAGAGGTGCGCTAACACAACAGGAACAACAAGAATAACTGAAACAACAGAAAGACTGAGGGGAAGGTAAGAGGTGCGCTAACACAACAGGAACAACAAGAATAACTGAAACAACAGAAAGACAGAGGGGAAGGTAAGAGGTGCGCTAACACAAGAGGGAAAAAAGATGAAAAGAGTAGAAGCTGAGAGATCCATGAGAAAAAAACCAGTCAACGCATACCCCCCCCCCCCACACACACACCCCAAACACACACACACACAAAAACACACACACGCACACTCCCCCCCCAACCCATTAGACCAACTACCCTCCCCCTCGCCCCCACCACTAAGACACACGCCCCCCCCCCCCCCTGTCCTTACCCTGTCACATCAACACGGATGAAGTGCATGAGCGTCTTCTCCAACACATACCCCACCACCCCACCACCACACACACACATACACACACATGTCCTTAGTCTGTCACATCAACACGGATGAAGTGGATGGGCTTCTTCTCCAACACTGCCCCACCCACCCACCCCACCCACCCCACGCACACATCACCACCACCACCACACATGCCCCCCCTTTACACACACCTTCCCCAAGTCCTCACCCTGCCACATCAACACGGATGAGGTGGATGGGCTTCTTCTCCAACACAGCCTCCCCCCCCACCCCCACCCACCCCACGCACACACACACACACCACCACCACCACACATGCCCCCCCTTTACACACACCTTCCCCAAGTCCTCACCCTGCCACATCAACACGGATGAGGTGGATGGGCTTCTTCTCCAACACAGCCTCCCCCCCCCCCCACCCACCCACCCATGTCTCAACCCAGTCACATTAACACGGATAAAGTGGATGGGCTTCTTCTCCAGCACTGCCTTCTCCCCCAACACATACCCACACACAAATCAACGCACACTACCCCCCCCCCCCCACCACCACCACCACCACCACACACACACACACACCACCCCATGTCCTTACCCTGTCACATCAACTCGGATAAAGTGGATGGGCTTCTTCTCCAACACTGCCTCCCAGTAGTGGTCTAGGGAGACGACCGGGATGGACTGGTTGGTGTCTGCACACAGACCCATACCCTTGGGCACAAACATAGACTTCTGGGAGTGGGAGTGCATAGGGAAGAACAGACCTGTGTATCCGTGTGTGTGTGTTGGTGTTGGTGGGTGGGTGCTGGTGTATTGGTGTGTGTGTTGGTGTGTGTGTTGGTGTGTGTGCTGGTGGGTGATGGTGAGTGTTGGTGTGTGTGTTGGTGTGTGTGTTGGTGTGTGTGTGTGTGTGGGGGGGGGGGGGGTGCTGGTGAATTGGTGTGTGTGCTGTTTGTGCGTTTTGGTGCGTTTGTGTGTGCGTTGGTGTGTGTGCAGGTGTTGGTGGGTGGGTGCTGGTGTGTTGGTGGGTATGTTGGTGTGTGTTGGTGGGTGGGTATATTGGTGTATGTTGGTGGGTGGGTATTTGCAGGTGCGTGTTGTTTTGTGTGTGTTTTTGTGGGTGGGTGTGTTGGTGGGTGCGATTTTGCACACAGACCCATACACTTGGGCACAGACAAAGATTTCTGGGAGTGGGAGTGCATAGGGAAGAACAGACCTGTGTATCCGTGTGTGTATTGGTGTGTGTGTTGGTGTGTGTTGGTGGGTGGGTGCTGGTGTGTTGGTGGGTATGTTGGTGTATGTTGGTGGGTGGGTATTTGCAGGTGCGTGTTGTTTTGTGTGTGTTTTTGTGGGTGGGTGTGTTGGTGGGTGCGTTTTTGCACACAGACCCATACACTTGGGCACGAACAAAGACTTCTGGGAGTGGGAGGGCATAGAGAAGAACAGACCTGTGTATCCGTGTGTGTGTTGGTGTGTGTGTGTGGTGGTGGTGGTGGTGGTGGTGGGTGGGTGGGGGGGGGGCTGGTGTATTGGTGTGTGTGTTGGTGTGTTGGTGTGTGTTGGTGTTGGTGTTGGTGGTGTTGTTGGTGGTGGTGGTGGGGGGGGGGGGGCTGGTGTATTGGTGTGTGTGTTGGTGTGTGTGCTGGTGGGTGCTGGTGGGTGTTGGTGGGTGTTTTGGTGCGTTTGTGTGTGTGTGTTGGTGTGTGTGAGTTAGTGTGTTGGTGGGTGGATCTTGGCATGTGGGTGTGCGTTAGTGTGTGTTGGTGTGTTGGTGGGTGTGTTGGTGTGTTGGTGTGTGTGTAGGTGTGTTGGTGTGTCTTTAGGTGTGTTGGTGTGTTCGTGGGTGTGTAGGTGTGTTGGTGTGTTGGTGTGTGTGTAGGTGTGTTGGTGTGTTGGTGGGTGTGTAGGTGTGTTTGTGGGTGTTTGCCTGGTGGTACCACTCACATTCGCTGGTGGTCTCATTGGAAACCCCCTCAGCCACCACCAACACACGTACGCATATTTATTCATTTATTGTATTGTATTGTTTTTATTTTGTTTATTTACATATTCATTCATGTATTTATTTATTATTGTGCCTGGCGGTATCCACTCACATTCGTTGGTGGTCTCATTGGAACCCCCTCAGCCACCACCAACACATGTATGCATATTTATTTATTGTTTTGTATTGTATTGTTTTTATTTTGTTTATTTACATATTCATTCATTCATGTATTTATTTATTGTTGTGCCTGGCGGTATCCACTCACATTCGTTGGTGGTCTCATTGGAAACCCCCTCAGCCACCACCAACACATCCAACCTGTTGGCATCAACGCTACATCTCAATAGCTCAGCTGTGGGTCGAAAGGGCTCGAAGGAGTGAACCTGCAGACAGGCAACGTTGGCCAAGTTCAGTGTGTGGCGCAGGGTGCTACTTCTTGCCAAATCGGCCAGCGCTTGAAGCGCACAAGGGTCTAATTGGTCAGCGCTTTTTAGTGCAAAAAGCGCAAAAACTGCGCGCTGCGCCCACAGGGGGTTGAAAAACTGCGCGAAACGCGCAGAGGGGCTCAAATAGGCTGCGCGCGCGCTGCCGCATGTGCTTAGTAGTACCCTGGAGTGGCGGTGTGCCCCTGACTGAGAAACGAAATTGGAAATAAAGAAATAAAAAATGAAAATTGTTACGCCTTTCCAAGGGCGTGCGTTGGCCGAGTTCAGTGTGTAACCATGTGCCCTTGACTGAGAATTTGTAATTAAAAAATAAAGATTGAATTGGGAATTAAAATTGGAAATTGTTACGCCTTGCCTCAGGGCGTGCGTTGGCCAAGTTCAGTGTGTGACGGTGTGTCCTTCACTGAGAATTCAATGAAAAATAAAAATAAATTGACAATGAAAAATTGAACAATGTAATGCCTCGCTACGGGGCGTGTGTTGATCAATTTCAGTGTGTACCTGTGTATCCTTGACTCAGAATGTGTGCCTGTGTGTCATTGACTGAGAATTTAAAATTGTAAATGAAATTAAATTTAAAAATGGGAAGCGTTACGCCTTGCCACAGGGCATGCGTTGGCCGAGTTCAGTGTGTGCCTGTGTGTCCTTGACTGATAATTTAAAATCGAAAAATAAACAATTGTATTGAAAACTAAAATAAAAACAATAAAATGGGAATTGTTACGCCTTACCACGGAGCGTGCGTTGAGCAACTGTTAATTGAAAATTGAAAATTAAACAATTCTATCAGGGGGGGGGGGGGGGGGGGGGGGGGGGGGGGGGGGGGGGGGGGGCGGAAAAAAAGTGCTAGACCCCATCACAAAAAGTGGTGAGGCACCCTTCTGCAGACCCCCCCCCCCGGCTCCGGAACCCACTGTACAGCCACTATCTCAGCCACCACTTAGTGTTATGGTGTCTAATTAGGCTCATATTACAGGGTTTTCAAAGGCCTATCCATTGAGGTTGGTCTCAAGACCATTGGGAATGTTTGAAGCATAGAAAATCATCATCACCAATGTTACATTGTTTGGTGGGGCTTGGAGATCAGTCAGTCAGTAAAAATAAAAGTCAATCAAAAAAGTCAGTCAAAAAAGTCAGTCAAAAAAGAAGAAGCAGTGAACTACCACGAGGTCTTACTCTGTACTTCGATGTACTCGTGTCGGTTACGGCGTTGAGAGAGAGAGAGAGAGAGAGAGAGGAGAAGAGAGAGAGAGAGGAGAGAGAGAGAGAGAGAGAGAGAGAGAGGAGAGAGAGAGCCCTCCCCGGCCGTGAGAAGCTCCCCTTAACTTTCTTACAGCTCCCCCCCCCCCCCCCCCCCCACACACACACGCACCCACACGCCGAATCCCACATGCCACGCAACCACCCGGACCCCACCCCCCCCACCCCTCCTTAGGGCCACATAGAGCCTTGCAGGCAGGAGCCAGTACCCCAACGTACTGATTCCCACCCGGGCTGGTGCGAGGCAGGCCGCCTCCACCCCCGCTCCGACAATTGGCCGGACTCCCACAGTAATTACACACCACTTAGAACACCTAGCAATGAGTCAACTAGACAACCCAACCTAGAAGAGACAGTACAGCCCCCACTTAGCAACGACACCCCCCACACCCCCACGCCCCAGACACACACACCCTCCCCCTCCCCCCCCCCCTCCCTACCCCTCCCCACTCCTCAACCCCACGCCACCGAGCTTTCCCTCACCAAGCCCCCGCAGTTACCCATGAACCCCCACCTGATCCCCCCCCCACCCCCCACCCCCACCACAACAACACACCCTTCACCCCCGCCAACGCCCCGCACCCCCTCAGCCTTCCACCGACGAGCCGGGACCAGACTGGCAACACTCAACGCCACCACCTTGTGAAAGCAAGGGGACGCAGGCCTCCTAAGCCTAGACCTAGAGAGGGCAGGAGTACACGCATGCGGCCTCCAGGAGGTAAGAGAAACGGGCTCAGGCTCACGCCCCCTAATTGAAGCCCAGGGGTGGTCATACCACTGGTCAGGGCACCCGGCCCACCATGTGCGAGGAGTAGGCCTCATGATCCACCAGAGGCTGCAGAAACACGCGATGGAACCACCCACAGCCGTCAGCGACCGCCTTATGCACATGTCCTTCAACGGCTCAGTCAAAGTCACACTGGTCATATGCCACCTACGGAAGCAGCACACACACGAGACAAGGAAAGCCTTCTACCTGCAACTCACAAGCCATCCTCCGGGCCATCCCCACGACCACTGTTCTTCATCTAGAGACCTCAACGCACAAGTGGGAACGACCGGGAGACATGGCCACAAGTGGTAGGCCAGATATGGCACATTCCCGAAGGGCAACGTCAGCCGTCCCCCCAGACACCCATTGGGCAGCATACGAGCCCGCGTGAATACCCCACCCCGCCAGCCATGGACGCTCTGTTTCCCAGTGGACAGCGGCTCTGCCCTAGATACTACAGCAGCATCTGACCTCGCCCCTCACGATTCCCACGCCCAAGCTTTCCTGGCCACCATCTTCAACAGCCCCCCCCGACCCTCAGCAACGCCACGGGACGCAGACGCCAGGCAAGACCTCAAGACCCGCTCCCCTTCCTCAGCCCCAAACGGACAATGGAAGACAATGCCTCCAGCTCTGCAGTGAGCAAGGGACTATTTGTGGCAAACTCCATGTTGCCCACACACCCTCACAGTCTGCTACATGGTACTCACACGGGCGGACGAGGACTCGCCAGTTGAAACCTAGTCACCTCGTTAGTACTCAACGCTTCCGTACCTCAGTCATGGACACCAGGGTCCTACCTCATGCAATCTCTCACAACACGGACCACCGCTCGGGTATGCGATGTACGCCTCCGCCTGTCCAGCAGACGGCCCCCGGCGAGAACCTGCCGGCTCACGTACTCTCAGCCCCCCCGGCCCCAGGGATGCAACCGGCTAAAAAACGGAGGCACAGGCATACTACCTCCGAGAGATATCGCCAACTGCTAGGGAACACAACACCCACTACCCCCCAGCCACCGAGGATGTCGGAGACGGAGTGGACTACCTTCCACTCAGAGTTCATGAGAGCAGCGGCCCAAGCATTACCACGAACAACACAAGCCCCCACACACAACGCCACATCACCACCGCGACAGTGGACCTCTCCATTGCCAAAGCTGACGCCCTCCTCGTAGCCAAAGAGCTAGATGGAGTACCCAGGATTCACCGTCAGACACCACCAGGCAGCCATGCGAGGAGGAGCGGACGCTGCCTTCAGAGGCTGCAAACAGAGAGTGTCGACGGTCAGCCACGGGCAGGGGAGACCTTGCAGCCTTCCAGGCAATCAGAAGCTCGCTGCTTTACAAGAGGCGATATGGAAGACCGACGACCACACCAGGTGGTGTTCAACAAGATCAACGTCCTCCAGGACGCACCCGGCTGCACCCATCGCCTCCATTAAGTCACCCACAGGGTGACCCCACTCAGACCCTCTCAGAACAAATATGTAATGTCCTAGCCACCCACAGCAGAACCCTGCGCCACTCTGAAATGTGAGTCCACCGTCTCCCAAGAGCCCTGGCGGGCGTCAGACCCCTATCCCCCCCCCCCCTCCCGCCACCAAACCAGACATCCCCCATGAGACAAGCCCTACCCCCCAGACCAGACAGAGGACCGCATACCAGAGGCAGCTCACAGGAGAGAGGAAGAGGAGCGCAGGGCCCAAGCGCCCCCAGCCCTCTGCACCAGAGCTCACCCCCCCCCCCCCCTCAGGCGCCAGCGCACCGACAATAGAGCAGGTGATGAAGGCCTATTCAAAAGCTGAAGAACGCAGCACCAGGAAACTGTGCAGTCACTGCGCAAATGCTGCGAAGGCTGGGTGGCCACGCAGTTGCCTCACGGCTACACAGGGTCATATCAGTGACATGGGCATCAGGGCTGCTGCCCAGTCATGGAAGGAAGCCACTCTGACGTATATCTACAAGGGGAAGGAAGACAAGCTACTACTCAGACAACTACAGGAGGTATCAGCCTGCTTGTCGGTTACGTTAGCAAGGGTCTAACACCGAATACTTATCAACAGACTCAAAGCGAGCCGAGTCCATCAGCCAACCAACTTTGCATGAGGCACAATGTGGGCCATCGAGCCCAAGTAGGGCTTGCCCTGCTAACCAGCCTCCCCTCTCTCACGCACTGAGCCCGCGCATCTCTCCGTGAACTATCCAACGGCAGGGGCGCCCGCGCCCCGCATCCCTTTGCAGTTTGTGGACTACCGCAAGGCTTTCGACAGCGTCAACAGGGAGGCAATGTGGACGCTGTTCAGCGCTGGCGCTAGAAGGGACCGAGAAGTAGATCCCCAATCGTCCTAGTCCTTTCAGCCTTAGTTAAAGACTAGATGTACAATGGATTGCTCAGGGAGAGTGGGTCTTGTCCAGGCGTTACAAGATCCAGAAAGTTTTGAAGATGAAAAAACAGGATGTCGTGAGGCAAGGATGCGCCCTCTCCCCCCCTCCTCTTCAAACCCTGTTCATGGATCACCTGGTTAGAAGTTAGTTTCTCACTAGAGTGATGTCCAGCTTGGATTCACCAAATAGGGGCTTTCTCAAGAACATTGAATGGGGGGGGACTGCTTTTTCCATCAACACAACTGTCCAGCCCAACCCTAAGATCCCACCAAAAGCTTACGGACCATTACACTCACTCTTCCTTTCCTCCCGTACTTACTGTATGAGACCAGTCCTTCGCCCTACTCCACCGATGCCTTCACCCCTCTTCTTAAAAGAGATCTTTACCTCATGGCACACTTGCGTCGGTTATGTCCAATCACACAAAGAAGACAAAGGGCTACCCTGCACTTTCCACGCCTCCTGTACTACCTTCCCCCTTTTCTCACCCCACTCCAAGACTCCCTAGCCAGCTGAGAATGTGCGGCGCATTTGATTTGGTGCCTCATTTATGTTTACCTGGTAGGTAATTTGTTCACCCACCAGTATGCGAGGACCTACAGAGGAGCGTCAACGCAGGATCGCTAGGACACGGGAAGGACTTACGCTTCTCCTGGTTCGGCTTTGGCAAATAAACACAGACATAACCAGGAAAATCAAGAATCTTGTGTTCAAAGCTATCATACCCACCCTCCTGCACGGGAGCGAGACATGGACTTCTCTCAGAAACCATGATTCAACGACTCGACATGGCATCCATGAGTGTCTACGCATGTCGATTGAACCATTAGCAGGATGCAGACAGAGTCTAGAACATGAAGGACATTAGCAAAGATGCAACCACAGGGATATTTCCCACTCATTAGAGAATAGACTGAGGTTCCTAGGACAACATAGCCAGGCGACCCCGACTCTCGCATCATGAACGGCAAAAATGCTCTCTTCGCGCCACGCACACACCCGCGGTGCTGAGGGTCACAGATGTGCAACGGAGGACAGGACCACATTCACACCCTTAGGATGATCTCCAACCACCAACATTCTCCAAACTGGGTACGCTAACTGGCCCAAGACAAGGACAAGCATGTAGGGGGATATGCAGAGACGCTTTGAGATAGACATAGACACATAGAAATGACATCATAGAAGCTAAGCCACTTTCTGGCTTAATTGGCATAGATTGGTTCTTTGTTTAGTTAGTATTTAGATTATTGGTAATTCTTATTTGCTGGCCGCTAGAAACTGTCCTTGGAATTTGTTGTTTCAATCTTTTATTTATGGATATGAGTTTTTTGTTACGGAGGGATCCCCCCCCACGGCCCACCCCCACCCCACCTTCACTTAGATCTTAGTTAATTGGCTTACCTGTACTTTCTTCAATAATAGGCGGTTGACTAGATGACTGAGAAATTTAAAATCAAAATTAAAACAATTGTATTGAAATTCAAATCTCTCAAAATTAAAATGTGAATTGTTACGCCTTTCCACGGGGCGTGCGTTGAGCGAATTGCGCTCAGTGTGTGACGGCGACCGTGTCTTTGACTGAGTAAATCTATAAGAATTAAATTAACACAATTATATTGAAAATAGAAAATTAAACATCTGTGATGGTATATCCTCTTTGCCACGGTGCGCCCTTGCGTTGAAGCCGAATTGCGCTCCAGTGTGTTGTGACGGCGTACAACAATGAACAAGATCCGTTCAACTAGAACAGCCAGTCCGTGTCTTTTACTGAGAGTTAAAGTCCGAAATTTAAACAACTTACCTATTCCTTTAATTTAAAAATAATAACCTATAAAAATTGTGGAAATTGTTGACGCCTTGCCATAGGAGCGAGCGCAGTTGATGCGAATTCCCGCGCTACAATGACTGAACTGTGACGGCGTGCCTTTGACTGAGAAATTGATAATTAAATTAAACAGTTACTACTCGCACAAACTTAAAAATTACAAGGCTCGAATGGTTACGCCTTTCCACGGGGCGTGCGCTTTGAGCTATTGCGGAAGCCTCGGTGTGCTGACGGGCCCGTGACTTAGACTCAGAAGCTTAAAATCGAACCATAACAGCTTCAGTCATTGGCTCAAATTTATAATGAGAAAGACTTGGGAGAATTGTACGCCTTTATCCGTCACGGGGCAGTGCGTTGGAGCACAGTATTGCGCTCAGTGTGTGACGGACGTGACCTTGACAGAGAAGAATAAACTTTCAAACTTAAACAATTACACTTCCTTTGATTTGAACTACACAATCTGACTCATTGCGAACCATTAAATATCTGAAATTTCGTTCAACCTGAATGCCACTGCCCATGTTGTGTCCTGTGTTTACTTTTGCCTTATTGTGTTTCTGGAAAGTGCGGCCTGCCTCCTGTGTTAATTTTGATTTGGTTTGCTTGAGCCCTTGTGATGTCGCCTGTGTCCTTATCCCGTGTTTGACGTGCCGTGCTTGTCCTTTGACTGATTTCTTGTGTGTCTTTTCAATTGCGTTCTTGTGGTCTTCAATGACGTTCTTGTGTGCGTCCTTATTGACTGCGTTCTTGGATGTCTTTGACTGCATTTTCTTTGTGTGTCTAATGACTGCCGCCTCCTTGACTGTGTCTATTGCACTGATTTCTTTGAATGTGTCTTTGACTGCGTTCTTGTGTGTCTTTGGACTGCATTTCTGTGTGTCTTTCACTGACCAGCTACTCTGCTGTTTCTTCACTGCGTTCTTGTGTGTCTTGACTGATTTATGGTGGTGTCTTTGACTGAGGTTCCTTGTGTGTCTGTTACTGAGTTTCTTGTGTGTCTTTGGACTTGATTTTCTTGTGTGTCGACTGATTTTCTTGTGTGTCTTTTGACTGAGTTCTTGTGGTGTCTTTCACTGCGTTCTTGTTGTCTTGACTGATTTCTTGTGTGTCTTTGACTGAGTTCTTGTGTGTCTTTGACTGATTTCTTGTGTGTCTTTGACTGAGTTCTTGTGTGTCTTTGACTGAGTTCTTGTGTGTCATTCTGACCTGAGTTATTGCCCGTGTCTTTGACTGAGGTTATTCCTTTGGTTTTGTTTTGGGTGTGGGAACCCCCTTCCCAAAACTTTTTTAAAACAAGCGGGTTGGTTTTCTTTGTCTTTTTTGCCGCCCCCGGCCCGTGTCGTTCGTAGTGTGGCCTTTGACATGAGTTGTTGGTTGCATGGAGTATGTTGCAGTGTGTAATCCCTTGCATACCTCAAATAATATACATATTAATACCCCTCCCCCCCCCCCCCCCCCCCCCCCCCCCCCCCCCCCCCCCCCGCCCCCCCACCTCCCCCCCCCCCCCCCCCACCACACACACACACACACCGGGATATATTTTTAAGTTGTGAGGTAAGGGATTTTGCTCTCGAGTACCCCACTTTCCTAAAACGGAGGCTTGAATAACAGAACAAAGGGAGAAAAGCAAGTAGGGACCCACGCCACGCCATCCACACAAACACCTGACAAAACACACACACGCACCACACACCACACAACACAACACGCACACACACATACAAAACACCACACAGCACACACACACCTTACAAACAAGCCCCCACCACCAGCGGCCACACCACATTAAACAACCACCAACACCCACAAAGACACCGAAACGTCACACACACAGCCAAAACACCCACACAACCCACCCGAACACTACCACCACACATACAAAAACACACACAACCCACGCAACACACCACCAATCAACCACCCACCTATACACACACGCACACACACCTACACAACACCACACACGCACCACACACCCATCCCTCAACAAACACCCAACACACACCACAACACCTACAAACACAACACACCCCAGACCCACCCACCTAACCCACACCACCACACGCACACATTACAAAACAAAGCACACAGCCACCAACAACAACACCATACAAATTCACACAAGCCACGACAGCACAACTCAACCAACACCACGCAACACACCTCCACTAGACAGCACACACACCTACGAACGATCAACACACACACGCAACACACACACCCTAACAAACCACCACCCGCCCACCACCACGCTCACCCACGCACCACACCACACCCCCCCAACGCACAACCACCAGCCTACCCATCAATACAACCCACACACGCACAAACCAAACACCCCCGTCACATACAACACACCCACCCCGAACGTGCACCCCACAAACCCACCCCACTCAGCCAACTACTACAGCGCAGCACCCAGAACCACACACACAAACCAACACCCACAACAATCCACACACACACCATAACAAAAACCAACCCCACACACGCGCGCCAACACTCACCACCCTAGCTACAAGAAGAACACACACACGCACACACATACAGCACACCCACTTCCCAAAACAGCCGAACACACCACGACAACCAGCACCACAACACCCGTCACAAAACCCCACACACAGCACCCACACCTACACCAACACCCCACACACCACCCAACGCCACACACCCAAACCCTCACAACACACACACCCCAACACGCCACCAAACACCCTACAGAACACCTCACCCACCCCACCCCGCCCCCCACCCACGCACCCCTACAACCAAACCCAACCAACACCAACCACCGGCCCCACCAACCCCACACAAACACAAAACCCTAACCAACCCAACAAACCCACCGCACAACACAGCCACACACAACCACACCAGCCTCCACAAACACCACACACACACACACCCACACGACAACCCCACACCCAACCACCACTACACCCAACCACGACACAAAAAACCCAACACACAACCAAACCAGTACACAAACACAACACCACCAACCTAACACACCACACACACATCACAACCCACCTATACCAACCCACCAACAACACAAACACACCAACACAACACCTCCCCTCCCTCAACCACCACACACCAATCCGCACAACACACCACGCACACACACAGGCCACCACACACCCTACCCTACACACACACGCCACAGCCACCACCAACCCCTAACCAAACACACCACATACCACACCCCACCACACACCACCGGCCCGCCCCCACCCATACATACACCCACACCCACCCACCCATCACAACAAACCATACCACCACCGACCAACCCAACCACGCACACCCACCTCCCAACACCTCAACACCACCACCCACAGCCCCACTCACACCACCACGCACACCTAACGACACATACAAAACAACTACACCAGACCCACACCCACCCACCACAGAACCTCTGACACCCAAACAGCCGCAAAAACCACGCCACCCACCTCCACCACAACACAACACCCACCAACCCACTCGACCGTACAAACACCGCACCATCCAACCACCCCCACACAAACCACTCCACCACCAGATTGAAACGACACCACCACCACACACAATCCCAATCACAATCCACCACACACACCACCCCACCCACCACACGCACAACGCACACCTGACAACAAACCACCACTCAGAACCAACACCACAACCACCAACGCACACACACACACCCCACCTCCAACCCACAAAGAAACAAAACCCAACCACACCCACCGTTCCACCAACCACCACCACACGCGACCCTACCTACCACCAAGACCACACCAACACACCACACCGCACCAACCACAGCGACAAGCCCAACACCAACACCACCGACAACACCTCCACACACCACCAAGAACCCCCTACAACACCACCACCCACCACCCCACCACCACGCCACCCCACCACCAACACAAAACCCACCACCCTCATGCACCACCAACCACACCACACACCACACCACCACACCAACCGCACCGACCACTAACCCCAAACAACCCACCAGCCGGGAGCTCAAGCAACAACAACATAACCACAGTACAAACACCCACCAACCTTACAAACACACACACACAGCCTATCAAACCACACCACAAACCAACACACCTACACACACACAGCCAACACCACCACAAACCAACACACAACCTCCAAACACACCCACAAACAGCGACACCATACACGCACCATCGCGCCACACCACACAACGCCACATACCACAACACCCACACAACACCAACAACCTCCATCACTAAACAATCAGGAACAAGCACCAAGCCCTAACATACCAGACAACTCAACCCCCTCACGCACACAACACACATACAAACAACAACCAACAGGCATACACAGCCTGAACAAACACATCACACGCACAACACACACCTACAAAAACACGCAACGCATCACCCACACCTACACAACCACACCACACGGAAGCACACATACAAACACAACACGACGCACTACTACACACACCTACTAATACAACACCAGCACACAGACAACAACACACCACACTCCTCCTTCCCT
>CM039465.1:52362848-52447030 GCA_022414725.1 Microglena sp. YARC | reverse complement strand
ATCAGAAATCAAAAATCAAAATCCAAAATCAAAATCAAACAAATCAAAAAAAACATAAAAAAATCCTTCCTGCAGGATGACCTGTCCATATCGATGCCTCGTAGAATCAAAATTCAAAATCAAATCAAACCAAATCAAAAACATAAATAAATTCCTGTCCGCAGAGCCTGGTTCAATATCGCAATGTGCCTGGCGTGAAAATCAAAATCAAATCAAAATCAAAATCAAAACCAAACAAAACATAAATAAAATCTTTCCTCAGATGACCTGGTTCAATATCGATGTGGCCTGGCGTAGAAATCAAAATCAAAATCCAAAATCAAAATCAAAATCAAACCAAATTCACATGAAATATAAATTCCGTCGCAGGATGACTCTTCAATATCGGAATGTGACCTGGCCGTAGGAATCAAAATCAAAATCAAAATTCAAAATCAAAAACCAAATCAAAAACATAAATTAAAATTCCGTTCCTGAGGATTGACGCTGGCAATTCGATTGCCTGGCGTAGAAATTCACATCAAATTCAAATCAAATCAAAACCCACAATCAAAACATAATAAATTCCTCCTGCCAGGGATACCTGGTCAATATCGATGTGGCCGGGCTAGAAATCAAAATCAAAATCAAATCAAAATCAAAGACCAATATCAAAACAATAATTAACAATTCCGTTCCTGCAGGAGACCTGGTCAATATCGGATGGCTCTAAAATCAAATTCAATCAAATCAAAATCAAAATACCAAAACCAAATCAAAATAAATAAAATTCCGTTCCTCCAGGATGACTGGTCATATCGGATGTGCCTGGCGTAGGAAATTGAAAAATTCAAAATCAAATCCAACAATCAAAAATCAAAAACCAAATCAAAAACATAAAAGTAAAATTCCGTTCCTTGCAGGATGACTCTGGTCAATATCGGATGTGACCTGGCTAGGAAAATCAAATCAAAATAAAAATCAAAATCAAAATGCAAAAACCAAATCAAAACTAAATAAAATTCCGTTCCTGAACCAGGATGACCGGTTCAATATTCGGAGTGCCTGCGTAGGAAATCAAAGATCAAAATCAAAAATCAAAAATCAAAACCAAATCAAGAACATAAATAAAATTCCAGTTCCTGCAGGTATGACCTGGTCAATATCGCGCATGTGCCTCGGGTAAAATCCAAAATTCAAATAAAATTCAAACAAAAACAAATCTAAACATAAAATAAAATTTCCGTTTCCTGCAGGATAACCTGCGTCAAATATCGGGTAGTGCCCTTGCGTAGAAATCAAAATACAAAATCAAAATCAAAAATCAAACCCTAATCAAAACATAATAAATAAAATTCCGATTCCTGACCAGATGACCTGGCTCAATATCGGATGTTGCCCTAGCGTAGGAAATAAATCAAATCAAAATCAAATCAAACAAAAATCCAAATTCAATAATAAAATTATCAGTTCTCCGCAGGGATGACCTCGCGGTCAATATCGATGGGCCTGCAGGAAATCAAGATCAAAATCAAATCAAAAGAGATCAAAGGGGGGAAACCAAACCAATCCAAAAGCATAATAAAATTCCTGTTCCTGCAGATGACCTGATGTCAATATCGGATGTGCCTGGGCGTAGGAAATCAAAATCAAAAAATCAAAATCAAAATCAAAATATCAATAATCCAAATTCAAAAATCAAAATCAAAACAAAACCAAATCAAACGATAATAATATGTCCCCCGTTCCTGGCAGGATTGACCTGTTCAACTTTTATCGGATGTGCCTGGGGCGTAGAAATCAAAATCAAAAAAATCAAAATCAAAATCAAAAACCAAATCAAAAATAAATTAAAAATTCCGTTCCTGCAGGATGACCTGGTCAATATCGGATGTGCCTGGCGTAGGAAATCAAAATCATCATTCAAATCAAAATCCCAAAATCAAAAACAAAATAAATGTATGCCCCAAGATTCAAAATAAATTCCGTTCCTGCAGGATGACCTGGTCAATATCGGGATGTTGCCTGGCGTAGGAAATCAAAAATCAAAATCAGAAATCAAAATCAAACCAAATCAAAACATAAATAAAATTCCGTTCCTGCAGGATGACCTGGTCAATATCGGATGTGCCTGGCGTAGGAAATCAAAATCAAAATCAAAATCAAAATCAAAAAAACCAATCAAAAACATAAATAAAATTCCGTTCCTGCAGGATGACCCGTAGGTCAAAATATCGGCATGTGCCTGGCGTAGGAAATCAAAAATCAAAATCAAAATCAAAATCAAAAACCAAATCAAAAACATAAAATAAATAAAATTCCGTTCCTGCAGGATGACCTGGTCAATATCGGATGTGCCTGGCGTAGGAAAACAAAATCAAAATCAAAATCAAAATCAAAATCAAATCCAAATCAAAAAATCATAAAAAAATAAAATTCCGTTCCTGCAGATGACAGACCTGGTCCAATATGGATGTGCCTGGCGTAGGAAATCAAAAAATCAAAAATCAAAATCAAAATCAAAACCAAATCAAAACATAAATAAAATTCCGTTCCTGCAGGATGACCTGGTCAATATCGGATGTGCCTGGCGTAGGAAATCAAAATCAAAATCAAAATCAAAAAAAACAAATCATACAATAATTCCGTTCCTGCAGGAACCTGCGTCAATATCGGATGTGCCTGGCGTGGAAATCAAAAATAAAATCAAAATCAAAATCAAACCAAATCAAAACATAATAAAATTCCGTTCCGCAGAGGATGACCTGGTCAATAATCGGATGTGCCTGGCGTAGGAAATCAAAATCAAAATCAAAATCAAAATCAAAACCAAATCAAAACATAAATAAAATTCCGTTCCTGCAGGATGACCTGGTCAATATCGATGCGTGCCTGTAGGAAATCAAAATCAAAATCAAAATTCAAAATCAAAAACCAAATCAAAACATAAAATAAAATTCCGTTCCTGCAGGATGACCTGTCAATATCGGATGTGGCCTGGCGTAGGAAATCAAAAAAATCAAAATCAAAATTCAAAATCAAAACCAAATCAAAACATAAATAAAATTCCGTTCCTTCAGGATGACCGCCAGTGGTCATGTGCTTGGCGTAGGAAATCAAATCAAAATCAAAATTCAAAAATCTCAAAACCAAATCAAAATAACATTAATAAAATTCCGTTCTGATGAGGAAATCAAAAATCAAAATCAAAATCTCAAAAATCAAAACCAATCAAAAAACAAATAAATAAAATTCCGTTCCTGCAGGATGACCTGTCAATATCGGATGTGCCTGGCGTAGGAAATCAAAATCAAAATCAAAAATCAAAATCAAGTAACCAAAATCAAAAACATAAATAAAATTTCCGTTCCTGCAGGATGACCTGGTCCCAATATCGGATGTGCCTGGCAAAATCAAAATCAAAATCAAAATCAAATCAAAACCAACTCAAAACATAAATAATAAATCCCGTCCTGCAGGATGACCTGGTCAATATCGGATGTGCCTGCGTAGGAAATCAAAATCAAAATCAAAATCAAAATCAAAATCAAAACATTAAAATTAAATTCCGTTCCTGCAGGATGAACCTGGTCAATATCGGATGTGCCTGGCGTAGGAAATCAAAATCAAAATCAAAATCAAATCAAAATCAAAAACCAAATCATCCGTTCCTGCAGGATGACCTGGTCAATATCGGATGTGCCTGGCGTAGGAAATCAAAATCAAAATCAAAAATCAAAATAAATGAAAATTCAAAAATATACCAAATCAAAACATAAATAAACTCCGTTCCTGCATGATGATGAATTATCCTGGTCAAGCTCTCCAAGATTTAAGCAATACCATGCAATAAACATCAGTACCAGGAATAAAATCAGACAAGAAGAAAAAGAAGAAGGAAGACAAACAAAATAAAAAACATAACAAGACATAAAAAAAAACATCACATTAAATGCCCAATCAAAAATAGCAACCTCCATACCTGCAGGACGACCTGGTCAATACCGGATGTGCTTGCCATGGGATACAGTCAGCAATTTGGTAGTAAAATTAATTGCCAGGGATAAAACTTTAAAAAGCAATCAAAAATAGAAATCAAAAACAAAGAAAAAATAAAAAACTTTACAAAACTTCAAAAAAAATGGCAACCTTTGTGCCTGCAGGATGCCCTGGTCAATACCGGATGTGCCTTTGCTTAAATAAAAACTTACCTGCAGAATGACCTGGTCGATACCAGATGTGCCTTGTGTAGAAAATAAACATAAAAATAAAGATAAAAATAAAAACATAAATAAAACATAAAATAAATAAAAACGTACCTGCAGAAGGACCTGGTCGATACCAGATGTGCTCTCCATGGGATCAAGCAAACCATTGAACCAGATGTGAGGCTCGCCCAGAGTGGCGATTCCTTTGGATAACATGTAAGAGCTCATGTTGGCCAGGATGGAGGCAGCCTGCAAGGGAGGGTGGGTGGGTGGGTGGGTGTGGGGTGTGGGAGGTGGGGTGTGGGAGGTGGGGTGTGGGGGGGGTGGGGGAAGGAATGGCAATCAACGCCGAAATCAACCGATAGTAGTGATTCCTTTGAACAACATGTAAGAGCTCATTGTTGGCCAGGATGGAGGCAGCCTGCAAGGGAGGGTGGGTGGGTGGGTGGGGCGGGGTGGGGAGGTGTTGGGGGCAGCATGTGGGGGGAGGTGGGGTGAAGGAATGGCAATCAACGCCGAAATCAACCGATAGTAGTGATTCCTTTGGACAACATGTAAGAGCTTTCAGGTTGGCCAGAGATGGAGGCAGGGTGGGTGTTTTGTTGGGCATGTAAGGGAGGGTTGGTGGGTAAGTGTAAGGTGTGGGTGGTGTGTTGTTGTGTGTGTGTGGGTGGGCTGGGGGGGCGTGTTTGGGGGTGGCAATCAACGCCGAAATCAACCTGTGGTGATGATTCCTTTGGACAACATGTAAGAGCTCAGGTTGGCCAGGATGGAGGCAGCATGTAAGGGAGGGTGGGGTAAGTGGGTGTGTGGTGTTTGTGTGTGGGTGTGTGGGTGTGTTGGGTGGGTGTTTGGGGGGGGCAATCAACGCCGAAATCAACACTGTAGTGATGATTCCTTTGGACAACATGTAAGAGCTCAGGTTGGCCAGGATGGAGGCAGCATGTAAGGGAGGGTGGGTGGGTAAGTGGGTGTGTGTGTTTGTGTGTGTGTGTGTGTGTGGTGGGTGGGTGTGGGGGGGCAATCAACGCCGAAATCAACCTGTAGTGATGATCCTTTGGACAACATGTAAGAGACTCAGGTTGGGATGGAGGCAATGTAAGGAGGGTGTGGGTAAGTGGGTGTGGTGTTTGTGTGGGACGGGTGTGTGTGTGTGTGGTGGTGTTTGGGGGGGGGTGGAGGCAATCAACGCCGAAATCAAACCTGTAGTGATGATTCCTTTGGACAACATGTAAGAGCTCAGGTTGGCCAGGATGGAGGCAGCATGTAAGGGAGCGGTGGGTGGGTAAGGGTGTGTGGTGTTTGTGTGTGTGGTGTGTTGTGTGTGGGTGGGTGGGTGGGTGTTGGGGGGGCAATCAACGCCGAAATCAACCTGTAGTGTTGATTCGTTTGGACAACATGTAAGAGCTCATGGTTGGCCAGGATGGAGGCAGCATGTAAGGGAGGTGGGTGGGTAAGTGGTGTGTGGTGTTTGTGTTGTGTGTGTGTGTGTGGGTGGGGTTTGGGGGGGCAATCAACGCCGAATCAACCTGTAGTGATGATTCCTTGGACAACATGTAAGAGCTCAGGTTGGCCAGGATGGAGGCAGCATGTAAGGGAGGGTGGGTGTGGGTAAGTGGGTGTGTGGTGTTTGTGTGTGGTGTGTGTGTGTGTGGTGGGTGGGTGTTTGGGGGGCAATCAACGCCGAAATCAACCTGTAGTGATGATTCCTTTGGACAACATGTAAAGCTCAGGTTTGCCAGGATGGAGGCAGCATGTAAGGGAGGTGTGGGTGGTAAGTGGGTGTGTGTGTTTGTGTGTGGGTGTGTCTGTGTGGTTGGGTGGTTTTGGGGGTGGGCAATCAACGCCAAATCAACCTGTAGTGATGATTCCTTTGACAACATGTAAGAGCTCAGGTTTTGCCAGGATGAGGCAGCATGTAAGGGAGGGTGGGTGGGTAAGTGGGTGTGTGGTGTTTGTGTGTGGGTGTGTGTGTGTGTGTGGGTGGGTGTTTGGGGGGGGCAATCAACGCCGAAATCAACCTGTAGTGATGATTCCTTTGGACAACATGTAAGAGCTCAGGTTGGCCAGGATGGAGGCAGCATGTAAGGGAGGGTGGGTGGGTAAGTGGGTGTGTGGTGTTTGTGTGTGGGTGTGGGTGTGTGGGTGGGTGGGTGTTTGGGGGGGGGCAATCAACGCCGAAATCAACCTGTAGTGATGATTCCTTTGGACAACATGTAAGAGCTCAGGTTGGCCAGGATGGAGGCAGCATGTAAGGGAGGGTGGTGTGGGTAAGTAGGTGTGTAGGTGTTTGTGTGTGGGGTGTGTGTGTGGGGGTGGCCAGGATGAAGGCAGCCTGTAAGGTGTGTGTGGGTGGGTGAGTGTGGTGTGGGTGGGTGGGGAGGGAGGTGGGGGAGGTGAAGGTGGGTGGGTGGGTGGGGTGGGTGGGTGGGTGGGTGGTGGGGGTGGGTGGTGGTGGGGGGGGGGGGGATGGTAATGGTAGACAACGCTGAAATCAACACATAGTGGTGATTCCTTTGGACAACATGTAAGAGCTCAGGTTGGACAGGATGGAGGCAGCCTGTAAGGGAGGGTGTGTGTGTGGGGGGGGGGGGCGGGTGGGTGGGTGGGTGGGGGGGCAAACAACGCTGAAATCAATCTATAGTGGCGACTCCTTTCAACATGTAAAAATTCAGGTTGGCCAGGATGGAGGGCACTGTAAGGGACGGTGTGTGTGTGTGAGTGAGTGTGTGTGGGGGGGGGGGGGTATGTGTGTGTGTGTGTGTGTGTGTGTGTGTGTGTGTGTGGGGGGGGGGGAGGGGGGGGGAAACAACGCTGAAATCAATCTATAGTGGCGATTCCTTTCAACAACATGTAACAAATCAGGTTGGCCAGGATGTAGGCACCTGTAAGGGACGGTAGGTGTGTGTTGTGGGGGAGGTGATGGTGGTGGTGGTCTTGGTGGTGATGGCAAACAACGTTGAAATCAACCCATAGTGTCAATTCCTTTGGACACACATACACACTTAAATACATGCACATACACACATACACACATGCATACAATATAATTTAACTTAATTTAATAGAAACAGACATTGACCCACTTGTTCAGAGAACCCAGTGCCTTAGGTGATCTGCTCAGCTATCAAATTTCAATCAAATTAAAATAATTAAATACAAATACAAACGCTGGCCCACTAGTTCAGAGAATCAAGTGCCCTAGGTAATCTGCTCAGCTATCAAATTTAAATTTAATTTAAATAAGTTAATACAAATTTACCCACCTGTTTGGAGAATCCAAAACCGAACTAGTGACCACCAGGGTACTTCCATTGACCAGATTGGCCAGCGCTTTGGCACACTTGAAAACAAAAAAACTGCGCTTTGTAGTGCAAAAAGCGAAAACATTGCTTGCTGCGCCCACAGGGGGTTGCAAAATACTGTGCGAAACACGCAGTGGGGCTAAAAGGCAGCGCGCCAGCGCGCAAGAGCGCGCGCTTGGAAGTACCCTGGAGACCACCAGTTAGGAGAATCCAAAAACCTCAGTGGTCTGCTCAGTGATCAATATAAATTAAATTCAATTGAGTTCAATTTTAATTTAATTGAATACATGTTAACCCACTTGTTCAGAGAATCCGGTGCCCTTGGCCATCTGCTCCCACACATCCTCCACGTTGGCCGTAGCTGCCTCCTGGGCTGCTGACGGCGAGTCTGTCGAGATTGACTTGCTTGCAAGAGCCCAGTTATCCTCAAATGATGTTTTCAGGACGGGTCTGGGGGTGGGTGGGGTTGGAGTGGAGTGGGTGGGAGTGGGGGTGGGGGGTGGAGTGGATTGGGGTGGGGGTAGGGCGGGCGTGGGGTGGAGTGGAGTGGAGTGTGGAGTGTGGAGTGTGGAGTGTAGAGTGTGGAGTGTGGAGTGTGGAGTGTGGAGTGTGGAGTGTGGAGTGTGGAGTGTGGAGAGTGGAGAGTGGAGAGTGAGAGTAGAGAGTGGAGAGTGGAGAGTGGAGAGTGGAGAGTGGTGGTTGGGGTGGGTGGAGTGGAGTGGAGTGGAGAGGAGTGGAGTGGAGTGGAGTGGAGTGGAGTGGAGTGGAGTGGAGTGGAGTGGAGAGTGGAGTGGAGTGGAGTGGGGTGGGGGGGGGGGGGGGGGGGGGGGGTGATGGCAAACAACGCCAAAATCAACCCAAAGTGGCGATACATTTGAACACACAAACACACATACATTGACTTGCTTGTAAGAACCCACTTATCTTCGAAGGACGTTTTGAAGACGGGTCTGGGGGGCAAATGGAGAGAAGACAGCTCAGTAAATGTATGCCAATGCAACTTCCGACCAGGGACTACCACCACCACCACACCACACCACCACCAGCACCACCAGCACCATAACTCCACCACCAACAACAACAACAACAACACCAACAACAACAACACACCAGTTATCCTCGATGGAAGTTTTCAGCATGGGTCTGGGGGTATAACCGGAGTGAAAACTGATCAGTAAATGTAGGCTAATGCAACTTCCGACTAGGGACCACCACCACCGCCACGACACCACCACCACAGCACCACCACACCACACCATAACCACCACTACCACCACCACCACACCACCCCAAGCATGAACCCACATACCATCAACCCACCCACCACCAACACCCCCCACACACCCACCACGATTCCCACCACCAATCCCCCCCCACACACACCCCCACCCCAAGGGTGAACCCCCAACCCACCTCCCAACCCACCACAAACACCACCACCACATCACCCTCCCCCCCCCCCCCCACCACCACCACCACCACCACCACCACCACCACCACCACCACCACCACCCCACTACCCCCATCCCCCCCCTCCTTTTCCACCCACCCACCTCCTCCACCCCACCCACCCACCCACCCACCCCACCCACCACCACCACAACCAACACACCACCACCACCACCCCAAGCGTGAACCCACCCTATCTCCCACTTCGCATCAGGGTTGGTCATTCCCTGAGAGACAGAGGCCCAGAAGCTGAAAGCAGGCTGCCCCCCAAAGGCCTCACGCATGGTAATGAATGCAAGCGCAAACTGCTCCTCCGCTGACATGTCGTCCCACACAGGGGGGGCCTCGCCCGCACCGGCCCTCGCCCTCTTGACGGATTCAGGCACTACCATAGACAGACCAAAGCGGATTGGGTAGGATTCGACGTACAGCTGGTACATGGTCTGGGCCAGAGCAAGGCCTTCAGTCGAAAGAGGGTTGGCAATGGCGATGGCGGTGAAAATGTTGCGTGCAAGGGGTTTCAACCTGAGAGGGGTTGGGAGCAAGCACAGGGTGGGATTGGGTAGGAGGCGAGGTAAAGTTGGTACATGGTCTGTGCCAGGGCAAGGCCTTCAGTCGAAAGAGGGTTGGTAATGGCGATGGCGGTGAAAATGTTGCGTGCAAGGGGTTTCAACCTGAGAGGGGTTGGGATAAGGCAAAAGGTTAGAGGGGGTATGAGAGGATGGGGTTAGACGGAAGGGTGTAGGGGGGGAGGGTGTAGGACAGGATGGGGCAGGACAGGAGGGGGTAGGAGGCGGTGTAAAGTTGGTAAACGGTCTGGGCCAGGGCAAGGCCTTCGGTCGAAAGAGGGTTGGCAATGGCGATGGCGGTGAAAATGTTGCGTGCAAGGGGTTTCAACCTGAGAGGGGTTGGGAGCAAGCACAGGGTGGGATTGGGTAGGAGGCGACGTAAAATTGGTACATGGTCTGGGCCAGGGCAAGGCCTTTGGTCGAAAAACAGTTGGTAATGGCGATGGCGGTGAAAATGTTCCGTGCAAGGGGTTTCAACCTGAGAGGGGTTGGGATAAGGCAAAAGGTTAGAGGGGGTATGAGAGGATGGGGTTAGACGGAAGGGTGTAGGGGGGGAGGGTGTAGGACAGGATGGGGTAGGACGGGAGGGGGTAGGAGGCGACGTAAAGTTGGTACATGGTCTGGGCCAGAGCAAGGCCTTTGGTCGAAAAACAGTTGGCAATGGGGATAGCAGTGAAAATGTTGCGTGCAAGGGGTTTCAACCTGAGAGGGGTTGGGAGCAAGCACAGGGTGGGATTGGGTAGGAGGCGACGTAAAATTGGTACATGGTCTGGGCCAGGGCAAGGCCTTTGGTCGAAAGAGGGTTGGCAATGGCGATGGCGGTGAAAATGTTGCGTGCAAGGGGTTTCAACCTGAGAGGGGTTGGGATAAGGCAAAATGTTAGAGGGGGTATGAGAGGATGGGATTAGACGGAAGGGTGTATGGGGGAAGGGTGTAGGACAGGATGAGGTAGGACAGGAGGGGGCAGGAGGCGATGTAAAGTTGGTAAACGGTCTGGGCCAGGGTAAGGCCTTTGGTTGAAAGAGGGTCGGCAAGGGCAATGGCGGTGAAAATGATCCAGGAAATGGGTTTCCACCTGAGAGGGGTTGGGAGCATGCACAGGGTTTGAGGGGGTAGGAGGCGATGTAAAGCTGGTTAACAGTCTGGGCCAGGGTAAGGCCTTTGGTTGAAACAGGGTCGGCAAGGGCAATGGCCCCGAAAATAGGAGGAGGGGGTAGGAGTCCTCGTAAAGCTGGTTTACAGTTTGGGCCTCTGTCTGTTTAGTGCCTCTTGTGCTGTTTTTTATTTTTGTATTTACTTTGTTTTCTTTCTTTATTTGTTTTATTTGTTTTATTTGTTTTATTTGTTTTATTTGTTTCATTTATGTATTGCATTTATGGTACAGCACCTTCCAGGGTACACGTTGAGGAGCTGCTTCAGCCGATTAGGCAGGTGTGCATACATGGCATCCTTTTCCAAGTCATTGATAAAAGACACATGAGAAGGGATGGTGCCGGGCTTGTCCTCATGTAGGCCAAGGCTTAAGCGAGTGGACGCAAGCTCCTGCGCTCCTCCAGAGGTTTCGGCACGCAGCGCCAGAAGCTTCAGGGCCTCTTGTGGGGGGAGGCCCAGTTGGTCCAGAGCAGTTCGCAGACGCACCTCGATGCGCAATCGCTCCAGGAGACCTGCATACATAAATACATACATAAAACGTGTTGAGCTTTTAATAGAGAGAAAAATAGAGCCAGCAGCTTCAGAGCCTCTTGTGGGGGGAGGCCCACATTGTCCAGAGCAGTTTGCAGACGCACCTCGATGCGCAATCGCTCTAGGAGACCTGCATACATAAATAAATAAATACATGAATGAATAACTATATAAATAAATGAAATAAGTAAATGCATAAATAAATGTTACGCCTTCTGACAAGGCGAGGGGGGCTACAGGTTGAGGGGGTTCGGCACGGAGTGTAAGCAGCTTCAGGGCCTCTTGTGGGGGGAGGCCTAGATCGTCCAGAGCAGTTCGCAGACACACCTCAATGTGCAATTGCTCCAAGAGACCTGCATACATACATAAATAAATCAATCAATAAACAAACAAATGTTCAGCTTTATGACAAGGCGTGAGGTTGAGGGGGGCAGCTGGTTGAGGGGTTTCAGCACGCAGAGCCAGCAGCTTCAGGGCCTCTTGTGGGGGGTGGCCTCGATGTGCAATCGCTCCAAGAGACCTGCGTAAATTAATAAATGCATGAATGAATAAATCAATCAATAAATAAATGTTAAGCTTTTAATGGAGAGAAAGATATAGCCAGCGGCTTCAGGGCCTCTTGTGGGGGGTGGCCCAGATGGTCCAGAGCAGTTCGCAGACGCACCACGACGCGCAATCGTTCCAGGAGACCTGCATTAAAAATGTTATGCGTTTAATAAATGTTACGCTTTAAATTATCCTTGTAGCACAAACTCAGGGCCCCCCCCCCGGTAAAACAATTGTCTGGGGTTCAGTTCATCAAATCTCTTTCAGCATAGCCCTCTTGATATCATGGTTGGGCAACTCCCTTTAGCTTATTTTACTCATCCATCTAATCAGTGTAGCACAAACTCAGGACCCCGGTGGTAAAACAATTGTCTGGGGTTCAGTTCATCAGTTCTCTTTCGGTGTAGCCCCTCCTGATATCATGGTTGGGCAAATCCATTTAGCCAACTTAACTCTTCCATCTAATCAGTGTAGCACTAACTCAGGGCCCTCGTCGGTAAAACAATTGTCTGGGGTTCAGTTCATCAGTCCTCTTTTGGTGTAGCCCCTCCTGATATCATGGTTGGGCAAATCCCTTTAGCCTATTTTACTCTTCCATCTAATGATTGTAGCACAAACTCAGGACCCCCGTCGGTAAAACAATTGTCTGGGGTTCAGTTCATCAGTCCTCTTTTGGTGTAGCCCCTCCTGATATCATGGTTGGGCAAATCCCTTTAGCCTATTTTACTCTTCCATCTAATGATTGTAGCACAAACTCAGGACCCCCGTCGGTAAAACAATTGTCTGGGGTTCAGTTCATCAGTCCTCTTTTGGTGTAGTCCCTCCTGATACCATGGTTCCTGAAAAAACACAAAAAAACCCATCTCAAACATTGAACCAAATCTCTTTTCTGTCATCTGTCTTACTCTGAAGTTATCTCTGTAGCACAAACTCGGGGCCCTGGTCAGTAATACGAATGTTTGGGGTTCAGTTCAACAATGCCTATAATGTTTTGCCCTTCCTATCACGGCCGGGCAAGTCCCTTCAGCCTATTCGGCTACCCCTGGACTGTAATAACCTAAACACATACACTTCCGACTTCCGTCTCCCTTCCACACTCACACGCACATACAAACACATTCAACCTCCCCCTCCTTCCCCCCCACTCCCTCTCACCGTATTAGTCCAGGGGATACACCTCCACAGCCATGCTGTGGAGCATCCTCTAGGAAGGTGGACTTACGTCGTACACCCCTGCCCCCCCCCACCCACACCCACCCACCCACACACACACATATACACATACACACACACATACACATACACATACACAAACACATACACATACACATACACATACACATACACACACACACACACACACACACACATTCCATCTCGCCCTCCTTCCCCCTCCCTCAGTGCTCTGTTGCTGTGTCTCACCGTAGTAGTCGAGGGGATCAACCTCCACCGCCATTCCATTGAGCATGAGGAAAGGGAACCCAGAGGGCAGATAGTTTTGGTCGTGAGCCACTGCACTGCGGATGGATTCATTCAATCGTTGACGCGACAAGGACGGGGCAATACCAGGGAAGTTCTGGGAGATGTCCATGAGCAGAGCTAGTGGGTCCGCAGCCTGCAATAAACAAATAAATACACACATATAATAAATACATTAATTATTGATACGACAACGACGGGGCGATGGCAGGGAAGTTCTGGGAGATGTCCTTAAACAGAGCTAGTCGATCTGTGGCCTGCAATACAAATAAATACACACATATAATAAATACATTAATTAAAAAAAATGCAATACAAAAATAAAATAAAAATATATGCAATACATTAAGCTAGTGGGTCCGCAGCCTGCAATACAAAAATAAATGCATACAAATGATAAATACACAAATGCAGCGTTGACGCGACAAGTATGGGGCAATGACAGGGAATTTCTGGGAGATGTCCTTTAACAGAGCTAGTCGGTCCGCGGCCTGCAATAAATAAATACATACATAAAATAAAGACATACATAAAATAAAGATATACATAAAATAAATACATAAATCTTTGACACGACAAGGATGGGGCAATCCCAGGGAAGTTCTGGGAGATATCCATGAGCAGAGCCAGTTGGCCAGCTGCCTGCAATAAAAAAAACATAAATTATTGACACGACAACGACGGGGAAATACCAGGGAAGTTCTGGGAGATATCCATGAGCAGAGCTAGTGGATCCGCAGCCTGCAATAAACAAATAAACTAAAATACATGAATGCAGTGTTGACGAGACACGGACAGGTCAATAATAGGACATTTCTGGGAGATGTCCATGAGCAGAGCTAGTGGATCCGCAGCATTCAATAAACAAATAAACAAAATACACAAATGCATTGTTGACGAGACACGGACAGGGCGATGGGAGATGTTCATAGGCAGGGCTAGTGGATCTGCGGCCTGCATTAAATAAATTGATTATTTTTGACAAATTCTGACAAATTGTTGACGCGACAACGACGGGGCAATACCAGGGAAGTTCCGGGAGATGTCCATGAGCAAAGCAAGTTGGAGGCCCAAGTCACGCATAGCCTTTATTTTCTAACCACTCCCATTACCCTCCGCTTCCTTGCCCACAAGGCAATGAGTGATTAGTAAGCCTATTTAAGGCTACTTTAGGCCATTCGTTTTGCTATAATTTGCCCAAGCCACGCATGCTATTAAGGCTACTTCAGGCTATTCAAGGCCATTGTTTTAGTGTGTGTTTTGCAATGTCTTGCTATTTTTTGCGGATGTAAGCAATCCCACCTGCACCACTCGCTGTGCAGCTTGGAGGCTCAAGTCAGGCATAGCCCAAATCTTCAACTCACTCCCATCACCATCGGCGTCCTTGCCCACGAGGTAATGAGTGACTAGGAAGTCTATTGCAGGCTATTCAAGGCTATTCTTCTGCTGTTTTTTGCTATTTGTTTGCTATGTTTTGCTATTTCGTGAATGTAAGCAATCCCACCTGTGCCACTCTCTGTGCTGCTTGGAGGCCCAAGTCACGCATAGCCAGATCTTTTAACCTCACTGCCATCACCCTCCGCTCCCTTGCCCACAAGGAAATGAGTGACTATTAAGGCTATTTCAGGCTATTCAAGGCCATTGTGTAGGTGTTTGTTTTTGTTATGTTTTGCTATTTTCATTTTTTTTTAGATGTAAGCAATCCCACCTGCGCCACTCTCTGAGCTGCTTGGAGGCCCAAGTCACGCATAGCCCAAATCTTCAACTCACTGCCATCACCCTCCGCTTCTTCGGCCTCGGCTGACTCTATGTGGTCCCTCAGTGTGAGCAGCTCCTCCTTCATGGCAGGCCGACGCTCAAGCAAGGTGTCGAACAGAAAGCCGCCGACCTCTCCTAGGGCACCTGCCGCGTCAGCATCGCTCTTATCTGCGGGAGGAGGGGGCAGGGTTAATTAGCACTTCAAAAATTAAAATTAAAATAATAAAATAAATTAAAAAATAAAAATAAAAACAATGTAGTCCCTCAGTGTGAGCAGCTCCTCCTTCATGGTAGGGAGGCGATCCAGCAACATGCCAAAAAGAAAGCTGCCGACCTCCTCTAGGGCACCAGCCGCGTCAGCATCGCTCTTATCTGTGCAGGGAATCTAGGGAGGAGGTGAAAATAATAAATGTATAAATAAAACAAATATTAGCTTAAGCTCCTTCATGATAGGCCGGCGGCCCAGCAAGGTGTCGCACAGAAAGCCGCCTACCCCCCCTAGGGCACCAGCTGCATCAGCATTGCTCTTGCCAGTGCAGGGAGGAGGTAGATGCAGGGAGGAGGTAAAAACAATCAATGTATAAAAAATAAATAAAAGCTTAAGTTCTGTCATGATAAAGGCCGGCGGCCCAGCAAGGTGACGAACAGAAAGCTGCCTACTTCCCTTAGGGCACCAGCCGCGGTATACCCATAAAAATGATAGGTGACCTGGCGGTCCCCTGGGGCACCAGCCGCGTATACCCATAAAATGATAGGGTGACCTGGCGGGTCCCCTGGGTGCACCAGCCGCGGTATACCCATAAAATGATAGGGTGACCTGGCGGGTCCCCTGGGTGTCCGCTCAGGGGGAGGTGCAATGTTCGTCAAGCAGCAGTGGCAGCCTCCTCAGTGATTCGTTTTTCAAATCTGAAAGTTGGTTATTCCTATTTTTGTGGTTTTAAGCCTCCTCCAGGGACAGCGTTTGAGTGCTTTCTATAGCTTTTAAAGCATTTGGGGGGCATTTAGGGCAACAACAAAAAATGTTTACCTTTTTTACAGCGATAATATCGCTGGAACGGGGTTGAAACTAGCGATCGCTATATATAGCGGAAATACAAATCCCTGAGGTGCAATGTTCGTCAAGCGGCAGTGGCAGCCTCATTGGTGAAAGATGCACAAGCAGGTGCTTACTTATCCGTACAGTTTAATATTTGGGGGGTCAAGAATCAATATAGCATGGCATGGCATTAGTATTCAACTTGGTGGCCTGAAAGGCTAATGAACTTAATAGCTCACTGACTCCCCGAAGTTCCATGGAGGCAGGTGCAGCAACTCACAAGGCTACAGTTGCTACTGCGCAACCTGCAGATACTAGTGCGAAACAGCAGATTTCTTTGTCAAGCACAATGCTCTGATGCAATGAGCTGCGAGAGGCACAGAGATGCGAATTTCCCAAGGGGAAATCGTAGACATGCTCACATGCTCCAGGTCCCTAGACTGAGTCCACAGGACAGGAGGGAAACGAAAAATGAAAACGCCACGTCCGCTGTCCACAACCCTGAGATCCGTACGCGAAAAAGTGCCCTCCGAGGTAAGCCGACCCCAGCGGGGATCGAACTCTCGTCGCTTCCATGCGAGAGAAGTCAGTTTAACCAGCAAATTTGACCGGTTTTATTGGGAAAAACAGCACGAAATCGCATGGGCATCGCATAGCTCTGAGCCCCACAGGGGGCCAACCAACTGAACAAAAAAGTCACCAGAGAGGTAAGCCCACCTGCTGCTGCATCACTCTCTTTCTTAGACTTGCCCATAGCTCTAAAACAATAAGAAGAAGAAGAAAAGAAAAAGTCACCGGACCAGAGAGCCTACCTGCGGTTTAGTCAATTTCTTTCTTGGAGTCGTCCAGAGCAATATACAAAAAGGAAAAAAGAAAAAAAGTTGTTTTCAAGGCGCCAGAAAGCCACCTGCTGCTTCGACACTTTCTTTCTTAGAGTCGTCCCTAGCACTAAAAAGAAAAAGGTCAACAGACCAGAGAGACAACCTGCTGCGTTGTCACTTTCTTTCTTAGAGTCGTTCAGAGCAATAGACAAAAAGGAAAAAGAAAACAAAGTTGTTTTCAAGGCGCCAGAGAGCCACCTGCTGCTTCGACACATTCTTTCTTAGAGTCGTCCCTAGCACTAAAAAGAAAAAGGTCACCGGATCAGAGAGACTAACTGCTGCTTTGTCACTTTCTTTCTTAGAGTCGTCCATAGCTCTAAAACAATTATAAAAAAGGAAGAAAAAAGAAGAAAAGAGTCACCGGACCCGAGAGCCCACCTGCTGCTTCGACACTTCCTTTCTTGAAGTCGTCCCTAGCACTAAAAAGAAAGAGGTCACCGGACCCGAGAGCCCACCTGCTGCTTCGACACTTCCTTTCTTGAAGTCGTCCCTAGCACTAAAAAGAAAGAGGTAACCGGACCAGAGAGCCTACCTGCTGCTTCGACACTTCCTTTCTTGAAGTCGTCCCTAGCACTAAAAAGAAAAAGGTCACCGGGCCAGAGAGATAACCTGCTGCTTCATCACTTTCTTTCTTGAAGTCATCCATAGCACTAAAAAGAAAGAGGTCGCCAGACCTGAGAGACTAACTGCTGCTGTGTCAATTTCTTTCTTAGAGTCGTCCATAGCACTAAAAAGAAAAAGGTCACCGGATCAGAGAGACTACCTGCTGCTTCGTCACTTTCTTTCTTGAAGTCGTCCCTAGCACTAAGAAGAAAGAGGTCACCGGACCAGAGAGATAACCTGCTGCTTCGACACTTTCTTTCTTAGAGTCGTTCCTAGCACTAAAAAGAAAGAGGTCACCGGACCAGAGAGCCGCCTGCTGCTACTTTGCTTTCTTTCTTGGAGTCGTCCCTAGCTCTATACAAAAAGAAAAAGTCAAAGAAAAAAGAAAAAAGAGAAAAAGAAACAAGTCAAACAAAAAATTCACAGGACCAGAGAGCCCACCTGCTGCTTCGTCACTTTCTTTCTTGGAGTCGTCAATAGCTCTATAAAAAAAGAAAAAAGTCAAAGAAAAAAAGACAAAAGAAAATAGAAAAAGAAGTCACAGAAAAAAGGTCACCGGACAAGAGAGACCGCCTGCTGCTTCATCGCTTTCTTTCTTGGAGTCGTCAATAGCTCTATAAAAAAAGAAAAAAGTCAAAGAAAAAAAGACAAAAGAAAATAGAAAAAGAAGTCACAGAAAAAAGGTCACCGGACGAGAGAGACCGCCTGCTGCTTCATCGCTTTCTTTCTTGGAGTTGTCCCATGCACTGTACAAAAAGGAAAAAGGAAAAGAAGAAAAAAGAAAGAAAAAAAAGTCACAGAAAAAAGGTCACCTGTCCAGAGAGCCCACCAGCTGCCACGTTGCTGTCTTTCTTGGAGTCGTCCCCAGCTCTATACAAAAAGTAAAAAGTCAAAGAAAAAAGAAAAAAGAAAAAGAAAAAAAAGTCACACAAAAAAAGTCACAGGGCCAGAGAGCCCACCTGCTGCTTCGTCACTTTCTTTCTTGGAGTCGTCCCTAGCGCTGTACTCGGTGTTTTTCAAAGCCGCTTCCACGCCGTAGCCAGATAGCCAGACAGGTGCATCAGAGCCCATTGCAGGGCAAGCTTCCAACTAGGAGGGGGGCGGGTGGACGGGGGGGGGGGGAGGGGGGGGAGGATAGACGGGTACGTTGGTGAGGGTAGCTGGCAAGATACACAGATAGACAGATAGACAGATAGACAGATAGACAGATAGACAGATAGACAGGTAGACGGGTAAAGTTGGTGAGGGTAGCTGGCAAGATAGACAGATAGGCAGATAGACAGATAGACAGATAGACAGATAGACAAATAGACAGATAGACAGATAGACAGGTAGACGGGTAAAGTTGGTGAGGGTAGCTGGCAAGATAGACAGATAGACAGATAGACAGATAGACAGATAGACAGATAGACAGGTAGACGGGTAAAGTTGGTGAGGGTAGCTGGCAAGATAGCCAGATAGACAGATAGACAGGTAGACGGGTAAAGTTGGTGAGGGTAGCTGGCAAGATAGACAGATAGACAGATAGACAGATAGAAGATAGAAAGATAACAGATAGACAAATTAGACAGATAGACAGGATAGGACAGGTAAAGACGGGTAAAGTTGGTGAGGGTATCCTGCTGCAGATAGACAGGATAGACAGAGGGTAGACAGTAAAGTTGGTGAGGGTAGCTGGCAAGATAGACAGATAGAGAAGACAGATAGACAGGTAGACAGATAGACAGATAGGTAAGTTGGTGAGGGTAGCTGGCAAGATAGACAGATAGACAGATAGACATGTAGACAGATAGATAGATCGGTAGCTAGATAGTTAGCCAGACAGATGCATCAGAGCCCATAGCCGGGCAGGCTGCCAAACTAGGAGGGGGAGGGGGAGGGGGGGGGGGGGGGGGGGGGGGGGGGGGGGGAGATAGACGGGTAAAATGGGTGAGAGTACCTAGCAAGACAGACAGATAGCCAGATAGCTAGACAGATGCATCAGATCCCATAGCTGGGCAAGCTTCTAACTAGGAGGGGGAGGGGCAGGGGGGTCAAACAGATAAAGTGGGTGAGGGTACCTAGCTAGATAGCCAGATAGACAGGTAGACAGATAGCTAGCTAGCTAGACAGATAACTAGACAAATGCATCAGATCCCATAGCAGGGCAGGCTGCCAAACTAGGAGGGGAAGGGAGAGGGGGATGGAACGGGTAAGTTTTGGAGGTGGCACGTTCCCTGATGTGAGGCCACTGTGTATGACGTCAATGCCAGCAACAAGATCAAAGGTTGTGGTGCATACCACCCCCACCCCCACCCCCACCCAACCCAACCTAACCCAACCTCACCCCCAACCCCAACCCCAACTCTACCCCCAAACCCAACCCCAACCCCAACCCCAACCCAACCTAACCCCAACCTCACCCCCCAACTCTACCCCAACCCCAACCCCCAACCCCAACCCCATCTCTACCCCAACCCCATTCTCCCAACCCCAAACCCATCTCCAAACCCCAACCCCAACCCAAACCCAAACCCACCTGGCATTGTGGAGGAGTGAAGGGTCGCATGATGTAAGCAAGTTTCCCAGAACTAGCATCCACGGCCTCTGCCAGTATCTTGTGGTACTGCCCAACACAAGCCGCCCCAGGGGGGCCGTACAACACCGCCAGGTTATCAGCTGGACAGCATGTGGAAGAAAGTTTGTTAGGCTACAAGCATGGATACCAGTGTCAGCTACACAGTCAGCTACACGCATGCAAACCATTGCCTGCTACACAGTCAGCGACAAGCATGCAAACCACTGTCAGCTGGCATCATGTGGAGGAAAGTTTTGTTAAGCTACAAACGTGCAAACCACTGTCAGCAACACAGTCAGCTACAAGCATGCAAACCACTGTCAGCTACAAAGTCAGCTACAAGCACGGTAACAACTGTCTGCTACGTAGGTAGCTACAAGCATGGTAACCACTGTCAGGTACACAGTCAGCTACAGGCATGCAAACCATTGTCAGCAACACAGTCAGCTACAAGCATGCAAACCACTGTCAGCTACACAGTCAGCTACAAGCACGGTAACAACTGTCTGCTACGTAGGTAGCTACAAGCATGGTAACCACTGTCAGGTACACAGTCAGCTACGAGCACGGTAACCACTGTCAGCTACACAGTCAGCTACAAGCGTGGTAGCCACTGTCAGCTACGTAGTTAGCTACAAGCATGGCAACCACTGTCAGCTACACAGTCAGCTACAAGCATGCAAACCACTGCCAGCTACACAGATAGCTATAAGAATCCAAACCACTGTCATCTGGAAAGCATGTGGAAGAAAGTTGTGTTCGGCTACAAGCATGGTAACCACTGTCAGCTACACAGTCAGCTTCAAGCATGCAAATCACTGTCAGCTACACAGTCATCTCGAGCATGGTAACCACTGTCAGCTACATAGTCAGCTACACAGTCAGCTAAACGAATGGTAACCACTGACAGCTACACAGTCAGCTACAAGCAAGGTACCCACTGTCAGCTACACAGTCAGCTACATTCATGCAAACCACTGCCATCTGGAAAGCATACATGGTCCCAACAGCCATTCTTCAGAAATGCTGTACACTGTATCGCAGGCAGAGAGCTCTATGGGTGTGTTTGTATAGTCTAGCCGGTTAAGGCGTAGCCAAACAGGCTAAAGAGACTTGCAACATAAACACACACACACACCGCTTACCTTCCTTGTCACCATACACATGGTCAACATCCAGCACCTGGCTAGTACAGGACTTGGCATCTAGTCCACTCCGTAGCTGAGCTTTAACACACACACGCACACACACACACACACTCACACTTTCACACACACACACACCGCTTACCTTCCTTGTCACCATACACATGGTCAACATCCAGCACCTGGCTAGTACAGGACTTGGCATCTAGTCCACTCCGTAGCTGAGCTTTAACACACACACGCACACACACACACACACACACTCACACTTTCACACACACACACACCGCTTACCTTCCTTGTCACCATACACATGGTCAACATCCAGCACCTGGCTAGTACAGGACTTGGCATCTAGTCCACTCCGTAGCTGAGCTTTAACACACACACGCACACACACACACACACACACTCACACTTTCACACACACACACACCGCTTACCTTCCTTGTCACCATACACATGGTCAACATCCAGCACCTGGCTAGTACAGGACTTGGCATCTAGTCCAGTCCGTAGCTGAGCTTTAACACACACACGCACACACACACACACACTCACACTTTCACACACACACACACACCGCTTACCTTCCTTGTCACCATACACATGGTCAACATCCAGCACCTGGCTAGTACAGGACTTGGCATCTAGTCCACTCCGTAGCTGAGCTTTAACACACACACGCACACACACACACACACTCACACTTCACACACACACACACACACCGCTTACCTTCCTTGTCACCATACACATGGTCAACATCCAGCACCTGGCTAGTACAGGACTTGGCATCCAGTCCACTCCGTAGCTGAGCTTTAACATCAGCTTCAGAGCTAATCATTTGACCGTTGATGTCCACATAGCAGCATGATGTGCCCTGGGGGGCGGGGTTGGGGTAGGGGGGGGGGGGTTGAGTGTGTGTGTGTGTGTGTGTGTGTGTGTGTGTGTGTGTGTGTGTGTGTGGTATAAAATGCATATAAACAAATCAGAAGATATAAAAAACAATAAAAAAATGTATCATTTGACCGTTGATGTCCACATAGCAGCATGATGTTGCTCTTGGGGTGGGGTGGGGTCCAGGGGGGTGGGTGTCATCTGTGGGGGGGGGGGTGAGTGTGTGTGTGTGTGGGGGGTGGGGGGGGGGGGGGGGATAAAATGCATGTAAACAAATCAAAAGATATAAAAAAAAATCATTTGACCGTTGACGTCCACATAGCCAGCATTGATGTGCCCTGGGCGGGTGCGGTGGTAGGGTGGGGTGGTTGAGTGGGTGGGTGGGTGGGTGGGTGGGATAAAATGCATATAAACAAATCAAAAAGATATAACAACAATCAAAAACATGCATTATTTTACCGTTAACGTCCACATAGCAGCATGATGTGCTCTGGGGGGTGGGGTTGGGTAAGGTTGGGTGTGTGGGATAGAATGCATATAGACAAATCAAAAACAATCAGAAGATAATAGAAAACAATACAAAAGGTATCATTTGACCGTTGATGTCCACATAGCAGCATGATGTGCCCTGGGGGGTGGTGGGGTGGGGTGGGTGGGTGGGTGGGGTGGTGGGATTTAGAATGCATAATAAAACAAAATCAAAACAAATCAGAAGAATAAAAACAATCAAAAAAGGTATCAATTAACCGTTGATGTCCACATAGCAGCATGAATGTGCCTGGGGGTGGGGTGGGTGGGTAGGTGGGATAAATGCATATAACAAATCAAAATATATAAAAAAATCAAAAAATGTATCATGTTACCGTTGATGTCCACATAGTAGCATGATGTGCTCTTGGGGTGGTGGGTGGGGGTGGGTGGGAAAGCAGCATCATGTGCTCTGAGGCAAAATATTTTAAAATGTTTCAAGATTTATCACAACAAATCAAAATGCGCAGGCATCATTTTACCGTTGATGTGGACATGGCAGCATGATGTGCTTTAAAGCAAAGTCAAAATGTTTCAAAATGTGTCACGTTTTCAATATGTATTTGACAAAACAAACTTTGATGTCTATATAGCAGCATGAAGTGCTTGGAAGCCAAGTCAAAATGTTACAGAATGTGTCACGTTTTCAATATGTATTTGACAAAACAAACTTTGATGTCTATATAGCAGCATGAAGTGCTTGGAAGCCAAGTCAAAATGTTTCAGAATGTGTCACGTTTTCAATATGTATTTGACAAAACAAACTTTGATGTCTATATAGCAGCATGATGTGCTTGGAAGCCAAGTCAAAATATTTCAGAATCACGTTTTCAATATGTATTTGACAAAACAAACTTTGATGTCTATATAGCAGCATGATGTGCTTGGAAGCCAAGTCAAAATGTTTCAGAATGTGTCACGTTTTCAATATGTATTTGACAAAACAAACTTTGATGTCTATATAGCAGCATGATGTGCTTGGAAGCCAAGTCAAAATGTTTCAAAATGTGTCACGTTTTCAATATGTATTTGACAAAACAAACTTTGATGTCTGTATAGCAGTTGTGCATGATGTGCTTGGAAGCCAATGTCAAAATGTTTCAAATGTGTCACGTTTTTCAATATGGTATTATGACAAAACAAACTTTGATGTCTATATAGCAGCATGATGTGCTTGGAAGCCAAGTCAAAATGTTTCAGAATGTGTCAAATGTTTTCGATGCGTATTTTTTTTCTGGAATACATTCCGATCGGAATACAAGAAACCCCAGTTTTTGGGCCAAACTTGCCGGAATAAGAAACCTAACAATAAAAAAAGTTTTTTTTTTTTACTGAAAATTTACTAAAAATGACTGATGGACAGGGTTTCGATGTGTATTTAAAACAAATCGATTACCGTTGATGTCCACGTATCAGCATGATGTGCTCTGAAGCAAAGCAAATCAAAATGTTTCAAGAATGTTTTAAATGCGTCAAACATTGTTTCGATATGTATTTTTAAAAAAAATATCACGTTGATGTCCACATGGCAGCATGATGTGCTCTGAAGCAAAGTCAAAATGTTTCAAAATGTATCAAAACAAATCAAAATATATTTAAAAACAAATGTATAATTTTACCGTTGATGTCCACATGGCAGCATGATGTGCTCTGTAGCAAAGTCAAAATGTTTCAAAATTTATCAAAACAAATCAAAATATATTTAAAAACAAATGTATAATTTTACCGTTGATGTCCACATGGCAGCATGATGTGCTCTGAAGCAAAGTCAAAATGTTTCAAAATTTATCAAAACAAATCAAAATATATTTAAAACAAATGTTATAGCATTTTACCGTTGATGTCCACATGGCAGCATGATGTGCTCTGAAGCAAAGTCCAAAATGTTTGTCAAAATTTATCAAAACAGTGAATCAAAATATATTTAATGAAAAAAATGTATAATTTTATACATGTCCACATGATGATAAGCCAAGTTTTTACTCAAAAAATATAATTAAAAAACCAAATGTTTTACCGTTGATGTCCACATGGCAGCATGATGTGCTCTGAAGCAAAGTCAAAATGTTTCAAAATGTATCAAAACAAATCAAAATATATTTAAAAACAAATGTATAATTTTACCGTTGATGTCCACATGGCAGCATGATGTGCTCTGAAGCAAAGTCAAAATGTTTCAAAATGTATCAAAACAAATATATTTATTACAAAATATAAAAAGCATGAAACAAATGTATAATTTTACCGTTTGATGTCCACATGGCAGAGCATGATGTGCTCTGAATCTGCAAAGTCAAAATGTTTTCAAAAATTTATCAAAACAAATCAAAATATATTTAAAAACAAATGTATAATTTTACCGTTGATGTCCACATGGCAGCATGATGTGCTCTGAAGCAAAGTCAAAATGTTTCAAAATTTATCAAAACAAATCAAAATATATTTAAAAACAAATGTATAATTTTACCGTTGATGTCCACATGGCAGCATGATGTGCTCTGAAGCAAAGTCAAAAATGTTCAAATTTATCAAAACCAAAATCAAAATATATTTAAAACAAATGGCGCATGTATAATTTTACCGTTGATGTCCACATGGCAGCATGATGTGCTCTGAAGCAAAGTCAAAATGTTTCAAAATTTATCAAAACAAATCAAAATATATTTAAAAACAAATGTATAATTTAACCGTTGATGTCCACATGGCAGCATGATGTGCTCTGAAGCAAAGTCAAAATGTTTCAAAATTATATCCAAAACAAATCAAAATATATTTAAAAATGTATCAAAATGTATTAATTTTACACCTGTTGATGTCCACATGGCCAGCATGATGTGCTCTGAAGCAAAGTCAAAATGTTTCAAAATTTATCAAACAACAAAATATATTTAAAACAAATGTCAAATGGCCATATATTACAAAGACAAATGTATAATTTTACCGTTGATGTCCACATGGCAGCATGATGTGCTCTGAAGCAAAGTCAAAATGTTTCAAAATTTATCAAAAAAATCAAAATATATTAAAAACAAATGTATAATTTTACCGTTGATGTCCACATGGCAGCATGGATGTGCTCTGAAGCAAAGTCAAAAATGTTTCAAAATCAAAATTATGTATAATTTTAACCGTTGAAAGCACAAATGTCAAGCAATATATTTAAAAACAAATATATTTAAAAACAAATGTATATTTTATTTTACCGTTGATGTTTTAAAATTAATCAAAACACATATATTTTAAAAACACACTGTATAATTTTTACGTTGAATGTCAGGCATGATGTGCTCTGAAGCAAAGTCAAAATGTTTCAAAATTTATCAAAACAAATAAAATATATTTAAAAACAAATCCGTTGATGTCCATCTAATGAATGTGCTTCTGATAGCTCAAATGTCTTCAAAATTTTATAAAAAACAAATCAAAATATATTTAAAAACAAATGTATAATTTTACGCGTTGATTCCACATGGGCAGGTATGATCTCTGAAGCAAAGTCAAAATGATGTCCCAAACAAATACAAATGTGTTCTTTAAAACCATGTCCAAAGCATGATAAGCAAAAGTCAAAATGTTTCAAAATTTATTCAATAACAAATCGTTGTATAATTTTTAAGAACGTTGAACATGGCAGCATATGTGCAATTGAATATCAAAAACAAATTCTATAATGTATTAATTTTAAAACCGTTGATGTCACATGGCAGCATGATGTGCTCTGAAGCGAAAGTCAAATGTTTCAAAATTTATCAAACACAAATCAAAATAATATTTAAAACAAACAAATGGCAGCAAACAAAAGTTGTCAAATATTGAAAAACAAACTCAAATCTGTTATAATTTTACCCCACATGGCAGCATGATGTGCTCTGAAGCAAAAGTCAAAATGTTTCAAAAATTTATCAAATCAAATCAAAAATATATTTAACAAAACAAAATGTATAATTTAACCGTTGATGTCACATGATGTGCTCTGAAGCAAAGTCAAAATGGCAAAGTCAAAACAAAATACATCAAATGTATTTAACAGTTGATCGTCGCACGATGGCAGCACTGATGGTCAATCAAAGTGTGTTCAAAATATATCAAGATTATGAATGTGCTCTGAAGCAACAGTTGTTACATTTGAGAGAGATCAAAACGAATTACCCCCGTTGATGTCCACATGGCAGCATGATGTGCTCTGAAGCAAAGTCAAAATGTTTCAAATTTATCAAACAAATCAAAATATATTTAAAAAGCAAATGTATAATTTACCGGTTGATGTCCCACATGGCAGCATGATGTGCTCTGAAGCAAAGTCAAAATGTTTCAAAAAATGTATCAAAACAAATCAAAATATATTTAAAAATGTCAATGTATGTAATAATTTTTACCGTTGATGTCCACAGGCAGCATGATGTGCTCTGAAGCAAAGTCAAAATGTTTCAAAATCGTATCAACAAATCAAAAATATATTTAAAACAAATGTATAATTTTACCGTTGATGTCCACATGAGCATGATGTGCTCTGAAGCAAACGTCAAAATGTTTTCAAAATTTATTCAAAACAAATCAAAATATATTTAAAAACAAATGTATAAATTTTACCGTTGATGTCCACATGGCAGCATGATGTGCTCTGGAAGCAAAGTCAAAATGTTTCACAAATTATCAATTAACAAATCAATCGAATATATTTAAAAAACAAATGTAGAATTTTAAGCCGTTGATGTCCACATTGGCAAGCATGATGTGCTCTGAAGCAAAGTCAAAATGTTTCAAAATTTATCAAAACAAATCAAAATATATTTAAAAAACAAATGTATAAGTTTTACCGTTGATGTCCACATGGCAGCATGATGTGCTCTGAAGCAAAAGTAAAAATGTTCTTTTCAAAATTTTATCAAAACAAATCAAAAATATATTTAAAAACAAATGTATAATTTTACCATGTTGATGTCCACTGGCAGAGCTGATGCTCTGAAGCAATTTATCAAACAAATCCAAAATATTTTTAAAAACAAAGCAAAGTCGCAATGGCAGCACATGGCATGTGCTCTGAAGGCAAAGTCAAAAATGTTCAAAATTTATCAAAAACAAATCAAAAACAAATATATTTAAAACAAAACCAAAGTATTTTTACCTGTTGATGTCCACTATGGCAAGCATGATGTGCTCATGAAGCAAAGTCAAAAATGTTTCAAATTATCAACAAATCAAAATATATTTAAATAACAAATGTATAATTTTTTAACCGTTGATGTCCACATGGCAGCATGATGTGCTCTGAAGCAAAGTCAAAATGTTTCAAAATTTATCAAAACAAATCAAAATATATTTAAAAACAAATGTATAATTTTACCGTTGATGTCCACATGGCAGCATGATGTGCTCTGAAGCAAAGTCAAAATGTTTCAAAATTTATCAAAACAAATCAAAATATATTTAAAAACAAATGTATAATTTTACCGGTGATGTCCACATGGCAGCATGACGCGCCCTGGAAGCAAAGTCAAAATGTTTCAAAATGTTTCAAAACGTATCAAAATAAATTGAAAAACGAAAACAAACGTATTATTTTACCTGTGATGTCTACATAGCAGCATGGTGTGCTCTGAAGCAAATTCAAAATGTTTCAAAATGTTTCAAAACGTATCAAAATTAATTGAAAAACGAAAAATAAATGTATAATTTTACCTGTGATGCATTATAGCAGCATGGTGTGCTCTGAAGCAAATTTAAAATGTTTCAAAATGTTTCAAAACGTATCAAAATTCATTGAAAAACGAAAAATAAATGTATAATTTTACCTGTGATGCATTATAGCAGCATGGTGTGCTCTTAAGCAAATTCAAAATGTTTCAAATTTTTCAAAACGTATCAAAATAAATTGAAAAAACGAAAAATAAATGTATAATTTTACCTGTGATGCATTATAGCAGCATGGTGTGCTCTTAAGCAAATTCAAAATGTTTCAAATGTTTAAAAACGTATCAAAATAAATTGAAAAAACGAAAAATAAATGTATAATTTTACCTGTGATGTCTACATAGCAGCATGATGTGCTCTTAAGCAAATTCAAAATGTTTCAAAACGTATCAAAATTAATTGAAAAAAACGAAAAATAAAAGGTATATATTTTACCTGTGATGCATTATAGCAGCATGATGTGCTATGAAGCAAAGTCAAAATGTTTCAAATGTATAAAAAAATCAAAATGTATAACCACACACACACATGCTACACCTATCTCACATGGCCCCACCTCTGCTGCAATGTATTTGTACATCAAAATATATACCCCCCCCCACACACACACACACACGTACACACATACATGCTACACCTACCTCAGATGGCACCACCTCTGCTGCAATGTATTTGTACATCAAAATATATACCCCCCCACACACACGCACACACGTACACACACACATGCTACACCTACCTCACATAGCACCACCTCTGCTGCAACGTATTTGTACATCAAAATTTATACCCCACACACACACGCACACAAACGTACACACACACATGCTACACCTACCTCACATGGCACCACCTCTGCTGCAATGTATTTGTACATCAAAATATATACCCCCCTCACACACGCACACGTACACACACACATGCTACACCTACCTCACATGGCACCACCTCTGCGGCTATGTATTTGGACATCAAAATATATACCCCCCCGACACAAAACTGACACACACACGTACAACACAGCATGCTACACCTACCTCAGATGGCACCACCTCTGCTGCAATCTGGCGGTACATTTCTACCTTGGCTGAGTACTGCCGGGAACTCAGAGACAGCGGGAGCAGCTGCAGGTAGGTTAGCAAAAAATAAGGTAAGTGGTAGGTAGGTAGGTAGGTAGGTAGGTAGGTAGGTAGGCAGGTAGGTAGGTAGGTAGGTGGGTAGGTAGGTAGGTAGGTGGGTAGGTGGGTAGGTGGGTAGGTGGGTAGGTGGGTAGGTGGGTAAGGTGGGTAGGTGGGTGGTGGGTGGGTGGGAGGGTGGTGGGTGGGTGGGTGGGTGGGTGGGTGGGTGGGTGGGTGGGTGGGTGGGTGGGTGGGGGGTGGGTGGGTGGGTGGGTGGGTGGGTGGGTGGGTGGGTGGGTGGGTGGGTGGGTGGGTGGGTGGGTGGGTGGGTGGGTGGGTGGGTGGGTGGGTGGGTGGTAGGTAGGGTAGGTAGGTAGGTAGGTAGGTAGGTAGGTAGGTAGGTAGGTAGGTAGGGTAGGTAGGTAGGTAGGTAGGTAGGTAGGGTAGGTAGGTAGGTAGGTAGGTAGGTAGGTCAGGTAGGTAGGTAGGTAGGTAGGTAGGTAGGTAGGTAGGTAGGTAGGTAGGTAGGTAGGTAGGTAGGTAGGTAGGTAGGTAGGTAGGTAGGTAGGTAGGTAGGTAGGTAAGTACGCAATGAGGTGCTCAGAATTGCATGAAAATTATCTCAAAACATAGCCATGAATCATGCCATTGTAGCTCCATTCTCAGAAACAATCGATCGACATTGGTAAACTTTTGGAGGCCTGGGCACCTACTGGGGTAGTGGTAGGTAAACAGTGGTACTTAGGTTAGGTAAGGTTAGTGGTTGGTAAATACATAAAAAAACCTAAAGCAGCCTTTTCAACTCCAAAAATCCTAAAGCTGCCTTTTCAACCCTAAAAAGCAACCACAAAAGGCTGTAAGTTGATTTACATGTTCCTTTTTTGAATTTAAATTTAATAAATTTTGAAAGAATACTTAGTAAGCTAACATAGCAACCAAAACATCCTAGAGCTGCCTTTTCGATTATAAAAAAGCAACCACAAAAGGCTGTAAGTTGATTTATCTGTTCCTTTTTTAAATTTAATAAATTTTTGAAATACTTAAGTAAGCTAACATAGCAACCAAAACATCCTAGAGCTGCCTTTTCGATTATAAAAAAGCAACCACATAAGGCTGTAAGTTGATTTATATGTTCCTTTTTTGAATTTAAATTTAATAAATTTTGAAAGAATACTTTAGTAAGGCAAAACATAGAATACATAGCAACCAAAAAACATCCTAGGAGCTGCCTTTTCGACCCTAAAGAGTAACCACAAAAGGCTCTAACATAGCACCCAAAAATGAGTACAAATTATAAACTAGTCAGAAATGCACTTGCACTATGGTTGCACTGAGTCGCTCAATTTGCGTTCTCTCTCAATTTTTCAATTTTCTCAATTTTCGCTTCGCACGAGGAGGCCTAAACCCATAAAGCTAGAAAAAACCCTCAAATTTGAAAAAAAAAGCCCTGACGTCGACGGGTCCAGGATCCGTGGTTCATTTGTCAGCCGCCGAGGCTCAGGTGGTTCGCTGTATAAATCCTCGGATTCAGGTAAGCCCCATTTGACTAAACTGTGTCACGGTCAATCGAAGTGTGGGCCAGCCTACCAACAGCCTAACACCACCAGCACCCCTCCACCAACACCCGACCACCACCCTGCCACCACCAAACCACCACGCTACCACCAGCCAACCACCACCACACCACCAGCACCTATAAATCTTCGGATTCAGGTCAGCCCCACTTGATTAAACTGTGTCAAGGTCAAACAAAGTGTGGAACAGCCTACCAACAGCCTACCACCACCAGCACCCCTCACCACAACCCGACCACCACCCTGTCACCACCACACCACCGCGCTACCACCAGCCAACCGCCACCACACCACCAGCACCCACGCCTTCACCAGCACCCCTCAACCACCACCCACCCCTCTACCACCACCCCTCCACCACCACACCACCACCACCCTGCCACCACCACACCACAGCACCCACCCCGGGACCCACCCCCTCCACCAACACCCGCCCTACCAACATCACCACACTACCCACCCTACCAACATCCTGCCACCACCCCTCGACCAGCACCACACCACCCTACCACCACCCTGCTACCACCCCTCCACCAGCACCCAGCACCACACCACCCTACCACCACCCTTCCACCAGCACCACACCACCCAGCCACCACCCCTCCACCAGCACCCAGCACCCACTCCCACCACCCTACCACCACCCTGCCACCACCCCTCTGGCAGCACCCCAAAAGTCTGCCAGGGCAAGGCATGCTAATATTAAATGGTTGAAAATCAGGGGGACAATGACCGGACAGGTAGGGGACTAGTACTTAACAACAAGCGAACCAGCTCAACCAGCAGCACCAGCATTAGCAGCAGCAGCAAAATATACTTTTTAGACGGGGTCCGGGTGATGATGTGGGGTGGGGGTGGAGTGGGGTGGGGGGTAGGGAAAACAGTTAACCCACCTTCTTCATGCCTGGGCTCAGTTTTTCAGAGGCCAGATCAACCATGTGCTGCCAGCACTGCTCTGGATCCGAGGGCCCAGGGGCAGCTGCAGAGCTGAGAAGGAAGTCCCAGTACAGTCCCTCATCCGCCTGGCACATGACACCAGCAGTTACAGGTAAGCATGGTACATGGGAGAATTGGACATAGAGCATCGTTTGATTGCTCAGATCGCGAGAGCAGTACAGGCTGCATCTGCTAAAAACAGCTTTTTCCATCAGTGCCGCTCATCGCGAACACATCCTACTGATGAAAGGCAAGATTTCGGCACTGGATCTGGGGACGAAGTGACTTGGAGACTAGCATGGGAATTCGATGGAAGTAAGTGCAGTGTGAGATCTTTACCAGAAACTCTCCCGCTTCTGCCATGTGCGCTGTTCCATTCCAACGCGCTCTTAGAGATATGCTAGCGCCTTTCGACTTGGTTGCAGCGTGCGAAGTCGCAACACACCCCAGGAGGAGGAAGGTGGCCAATGCGATCATTTTCGTACCACAGTTGTGCGACTTAGAGTATGAGTCTCAACGCCATTACAAATTGAGGAGCGACAAAATATGTGCCACGGTGGCCTTGGTCCCGCGAGTGCCCCCGCGAGTGATCTGGTGAACGTGTTGTCGATGGCCAGCTATGGTTTGTATCAGGGGTTGGTAGTGTGTGTGTGCGTGTGTGTGTGTGTGTGTGCGACTGTGCGTGTGTGTGTGTGTGTGTTCCAGGCGTAGCCAAATAGGCTCAATAGGCTTGCCCAAGCTCAATATAGGGAAGGGTACAGGTTGTACAAAACAAGCACTCGTGAACCCGCGCCAAATCGTAAACGACGGGGGGGGGGGGGGGGGGGGGGGGGGGGGGTTGTGTTACTTATGCATATGATTTAACTTCAATTTAAAAGACAAAGATCTACTATTCTAAATACATTGATGAATATCTCACTTATCTTCAGCATATCAACTCTTCAACATTGGGCATGTTCTGGATGTTTTCAAATGCATCACATGGCACTATCTACATCCACACAGCTGTTCTAAACTCTAATTATAAAACAGTGGCGTTTCTGAAAGTTCGGGAAACCCTGATCAGCTACCTATATTAAGCATTGATTAGTCCGTGCTGTCGCGCGGTTTGTCTTATGGTCAGCGCGCAGTTGCGGTCTGCGAGACCAAATAAACCTAACATAGTGGCCATTTCCCAACATGTACAGTACATGCAAACGAGGGGGTTCCTTTAATCTCACGTCCTGTGGTAGCTCAAACAAATTTCCATTTTTGGCGGAGCCCCCTCTTCAAGGGGGCATGAGCCCCCAGGGTTACCCATGTGTCCGTTCAACCGACCGACCGTTTGGTGAGACGAAGCCTGACGCGCAAGACAACGGTCATGAACTAACTCCCTTCCGTTGCCACCTGCCAATCACTCTCCGCCAATCTTTAGCGTTGCTTGCGACGCTGCATAGGACTTGCAAAGGACTTGTTAATCATTTGTTAGGGATCGTATTGAATTAAGTTCAAGCAGTTGGTTTACAACACAGATCTGGTATCTTCGTATTGAATAAAGTTCAAGCAGTTGGTTTACAACACAGATCTGGTATCTTCGTATTGAATGAAGTTCAAGCAGTTGGTTTACAACACAGATCTGGTATCTTCGTATTGAATTAAGTTCAAGCAGCTGGTTCACAACACAGATCTGGTATCTTCATATTCAATTAACTTCAAGCAGTAGGTTCACAACACAGATCTCCCTTTGAGGCGAAAATCTTTCTGGTAAATAAACAAATCTCTTTCATTGAGAATTTAATATCCTTGTTTTCGTCTGCTAAATGTTTGTTTGCCTCTTTGACTGGATAGGGTGAGGTCACTTACTCGCTATACATTGTTTTTTTACGGGGAGGATTTTCGCCTCAAATGGTGGGTCTCCCTACACTAGCCATAGACTGGAAAGATACGATGGTCGGGCAAGTCCCTTTATTTGGCCTACCCCTGGACCGTAGCATACATGCATACTTCTACAAAAGAACATAAGGGCAGACGAAGACGTCGAGCAGCCAAACTGCTGGCTGGAGCCATGAAAAAAAGTTCAAGTAGAACAAACATATGGGGAATGGTGGCTGGCAGATGAAGACCGTGCTGACTGGAACTAATTGGTTGACTGAGGAAGTGGTTGGCAGATGAAGAACGTGCTGACTGGAACTAACTGGTTGACAGATGAAGAGGTTGAAAGATGAAGACAGTGCTGACTGGAACAATAGTGGTTGACAGATGAAGACCGTGCTGACTGGAACTACTTGGTTGACAGATGAAATGATTGAATGATGAAGACAGTGCTGACTGGAACAATAGTGGTTGACAGATGAAGACCGTGCTGACTGGAACTAATTGGTTGACAGATGAAGTGGTTGATACTTGATAGATGAAGGCCGTGCTGACTGGAACAAAAGTCGTTGACATATGAAGACCATGCAGGCTGGGACAAAAATGGTTGACAGATGAAGACCGTGCTTACTGGAACTAACACGAAGGAACGGCATTTGGGGCAAAACCAGTTGCCTGCCTCCATTTGCAGGGGGTGAAATAATCTTTTTAACACAGCCTTATCTCTGCCGACTTGACCTGGACTAGTCTCCAAACGGCATAATCTGCATAGTGTGCTCCGGAGTTCCCAGGGGATTGGAATTGGCAGACGGCGAGCAGCACAGAATTGGCTAGAAAACATGTAACAATCCAATCTACTCTGCCGACCGATCGGTACATCCTGCTCGTCATGCGATGATAATGCTGGTCTCACTTCTTCGAGACCGATCAGAACGAACGTGTGCAGCCACAGATGGTCCACTAACCGTGCAAACGGACATATCAGACTTATACTGACCTCATGCCACATAACAGAACATGTCCCAGACGAAGGTTGTGACTACAGAATACCACATACGTACTAGACATTGGGGGCGAGGGGGGGGGGGGGGGGGGGGGGGGGGGGGGGGGGGGGGGGGGGGGGGGGGAGTACCAGCCGGCTGCCAGTATATTTTTTTACAATAAGGGTTTTCACCTAAGGGTGGGTCTCAGTGCGCTAGCCCTAGATTCAAGGATTTTGTCGATGTGATCGGCGGAGTCATTCCTACAGAATGAGGGAGTAGGCACCCGCAGGTTGGCGGGAGATGCCGAACCACGACCAATCACACCTGTACCACTGGTCCTATACTGACCAGTGTCTCTAGTGCTACCATCGTACTCGAGTAAAGCATGCAATCACTAAATGCGTTTGAGGTTGCACTTGACAAGGGAAACGAGATAAGCATGGAAGTTGTGATCAGGACAAGGGGCTGCTAATTTTGTCAGGGGAGTAAGAGAGCAAAAAAAGAGAGCACAGGATCATAATTTGTCTATGCACAGAAGAAGGGAGGGAGGAAGGGAGTAAGGAAGGGAGGCACTCTACAGTAACCTACAAGCTACCCATAGGCACTGGCGCACTGCTATAAAGTTAGCTACCCCAGGGTGCTCTGCCTAGCTGTCTTATCCGCTTAGTGTGCTCTCTAGTTTTCTGGCCGTCGCATGGGGGACTTGGACTTGGCAGACGGTGAGCAACCCAGGGTTGGCTGCGGAACCATGTAACAATCCAATCCACTCAGCCGACCGATCGGTAGGTCCTGCTTGTAAACGGTGAACAGCCCAGGGTTGGCTGCAGAACCATGTAACAATCCAATCCACTCAGCCGACCGATCGGTAGGTCCTGCTTGTCAACGGTGAACAGCCCAGGGTTGGCTGCAGAACCATGTAACAATCCAATCCACTCAGCCGACCGATCGGTAGGTCCTGCTTGTAAACGGTGAACAGCCCAGGGTTGGCTGCAGAACCATGTAACAATCCAATCCAATCCACTCAGCCGACCGATCGGTAGGTCCTGCTTGTAAACGGTGAATTGCCCAGGGTTGGCTGCAGAACCATGTTACCATTAAAATTCAAATTCTAGCGTGATGTCCAGCCGCCATCAATGCTCAAGCAGGCTCCCGTGAATGATGCACTGTGGGGGCCACACAGGTGCAGCACTAGGGCACCAATTTCCTCTGGTTTCACAAACTTCTTGGTAGGCTGGTCAGCAAGCAGGACATCATTGATCACACTTTCCTCGGGAATGCCCCTCACTCTTGCTGTGTCAGCGATTTGGTTTCGGATCAAGTCGGTGAGGACATAGCCGGGACAGATCGCGTTGCAGGTGATGTTGTCCTTAGCTACCTCCAGAGCCTGAAACAGTGTGGGTGTGAGGTGTATGTATTTGTTGGCAATTCTAACCTTATTATTGTATACATTTTGTATTGAACTGTGTACAATAAACATTTCATTCTGTAACACTACATATAATGTTAAGTTTGTAGTACTAAGTTAAGTTAATAAATACAATGAATAACTTATTATAATCATGTAATGTCATGTAATATTATATCTTGCATTATATATGTTATTTAAATTTCATTTAACAAATACATGATATTGCATAACTACAATTACGTAATATCATTAATTTATAACACATAATATTATAAATGCGCAACATCATATGATAATATCACTAGCACGCGCTAATTAATTTTAAAGAAAGCAACTAAGCGAAGCTTATAAACATTTATTAAGCTTATGGACATTTATTTGTTCAAAACCAGAAAGTGGGGTTTTTATAGCTTGATTGTTTTAGGTCTCCCCCAGGGACAGCGTTTTTGTAGCTTTTATTGCATTCTAGGGCCATCCAGGGCATTTTTATTATGTTTATAGCAATTTGGGCCAATACGGGGTCAAAAGTAGCGATCGCTATATGTAGCGGGGAAAATCAAAGATTATGGAGCGCCATGCATTGTCCTATGCACTTACTAAACTGACTACCATGGCCAACTAAGCTAATGGAGCAACTAAGCAACTAAGCTAATGAGGCAACTAAGCAGCTAAGATTATAGAGCAACTCAGCAACTAAGCTAATGGAGCAACTCAGCAACTAAGCTCATGGAGCAACTAAGCAGCTAAGATTATGGAGTAACTAAGCAACTAAGCTCAAGGAGCAACTCAGCAACGAAGCTAATGGAGCGACTCAGCAACTAAGCTAATGGAGCAACTCAGCAACTAAGCTAATGGAGCAACTAAGCAACTATGCCAATGGAGCAACTCAGCAACTAAGCTAATGGAGCAACTCAGCAACTAAGCTAATGGAGCAACTCAGCAACTAAGCTAATGGAGCAACTAAGCAACTAAGCTAATGGAGCAACTAAGCAACTAAGCTAATGGAGCAACTCAGCAACTAAGCTAATGGAGCAACTAAGCAACTAAGCTAATGGAGCAACTAAGCAACTAAGCTAATGGAGCAACTTTGCAACTAAGCTAATGGAGCAACTCAGCAACTAAGCCAATGGATCAACTAAGCAACTATGCTAATGGGGCAACAAAGCAACGAAGCCATGCCAAGCTAATGTAGAAACTAACCAACTAAGCCAAGCCAAGAGCGCAATGCAGTGTCCCACGCACCAATGTTTTCGTGAAGCCTGCCACCCCATGCTTTGCCGCATTGTAGGCGCTCTTGTAGGGAGATGCAACCAGTGCATGCATGCTGCCTGCAGGGTCAACAACAAGGCACTGACTAAGAGCATGGAGTCAATATATAAATGAATGCACAAATGGTACGCTTTAGTACAAGGCGTGAGGTAAGGGGGGGGGGGGGGGGGGCTGTTAGCTTGCATTGGGGCCAATAACCAAAAAGCATGAAGTAAATCAATAAATACATGAATAAATAAATAGAAAAATAAATAGTGTGCCTTTTACGAGGCATGAGGTTGGGGGGGGGTGTGTGGGGGTGGGGGGGACAGCTGGTTTGCCTGCACTGGGGCCAACGACCAAAAAGCATGGAGTAAATAAATATGCAGTACAACCAAACAGTCACAAACGCTCACACCTGTGCTGTTCGTTCCATGCAGTACAACCAAACAGTCACACACGCTCACACCTGTGCTGTTTGTGATCACTCACATAATCATTCCATGCAGTACAACCAAACAGTCACACACGCTCACACCTGTGCTGTTTGTGATCACTCACATAATCATTCCATGCAGTACAACCAAACAGTCACACACGCTCACACCTGTGCTGTTTGTGATCACTCACATAATCATTCCATGCAGTACAACCAAACAATCACAAACAAGCACCTGTGTTGATGATTCTACCCCATCCTGCCTTCTGCATGTGTGGCAGAGCTGCCTTGGATGCATGGAAGGTGGCGTGCAGGCAAACTGCAAAGATGTCCTCCCACTTGTCTTCAGGGAAGTCCTTCACAGGGGATACATACTGGATGCCCGCGTTGTTCACTGGTGGTGGATGGTGGAGTGGGGTGAGGTGAGGTGAGGAAGGGGTGGGATGGGAAAGGGGTGGGGTCGGGAGCGGGGTGAGGTGGGGATACATACTGGATGCCCGCGTTGTTCACTGGTGGTGGTGGGTGGTGGGGTGAGGTGGAGAAGGGGTGGGGTGGGGTGGGGTGGGGATACATACTGGATGCCTGTGTTGTTCACTGGTGGTGGGTGGGTGGTGGGGTGGGGTGAGGTGGGGAGCGGGGTGGGGATACATACTGGATGCCTGCGTTGTTCACTGGTGGTGGTGGGTGGTGGGGTGAGGTGGAGAAGGGGTGGGGTGGGGTGGGGTGGGGAGCGGGGTGGGGTAGAGATACATACTGGATGCCTGTGTTGTTCACTGGTGGTGGGTGGTGGGTGGTGGCGGGTGGTGGGGTGAGGTGGGGGTGGGGTGGGGTGAGGATACATACTGGATGCCCGCGTTGTTCACTGGGGTGGGGTGCGGTGGGTGGGCTGGTTCACTGGTGGTGGGGTGGGTTAGGGTGGGGATGGGGAGCGGCTATGTCGGAAGTAGTTGTGTTGCTGTTTGTTTTCTGTCCTGCCAAAAAACAAAATGAAGGGACCTGACAGAGCATCAAATCACTGCATAATGTGTACAGTCCCACAGGACCCCTCCCCCCCCCCCCGACAACAAAACGTTCCCTTCTCTTTCTCACCTCACTCTCACTCATCTACATGCGCACTCATCATTGTCGTTCCTATTGTTTCAGCTCGCCCCCTCCTACCCCCACACACAATTTCACCCTCCTCCTCTTCCTCCCACAGAAGACACCACTTCAACATGCCATCCCCACCACTTACCTAGGATATCCAGGCCCCCTAGTTTGTCGGCCACCCTGGACACCATGTCCCGGATCTGCGCAGGTTTCTTGAGGTCAGCGTCATCATACAAGAGCCTGCCACCTCCTCCTGACTCAGCCAACACCTTCTCCAAATTCTTCTTCAAATCCGCGATCACAGAGGGCTCTCCGAGACCATGCATTGCGACATCGGCTCCCTCACGAGCCAAAGCTTTCAGCACGGCCAGACCAATGCCTGAGGTTGAGCCCGTCACGAGGGCGACTTTACCTGCCAACATGGGGCTTCAATCACGCTTCAAACTCCAAATTAGGATCACCGCTTCCAGTCGAGATAAGGACTTCACAAAATGCTCCAGTTCCAGCTAATCGGAATGGTAACTTCAGAGTTTTTTTCGAGGTGTCGCTGGAAGTTTTGCGACAGCTGTACGGTCGCGGTCGCGGTCGGTTGTGCAGCCAGGGCCAACAGGTCAGGGCGAACGAACTAGCCTAGTTCCATGTTTTTTTTCGTCTGGACAACCTGCAAGATTCTCCTCCCCAAATCGCCCCCACTGCCCACGCCCTGTATTTTTTCCTTGAGCAAAATGAACTGCATGTACTCCATCACCCTGCAGTATATTCCCCCTCCCCACACCCCCCGCCCCCGCCCCACACACACGCACGCCCACACGGATGTAGTTGTATTTGGACAGGCGTAGGCATCCTGACATTTTTATTCTGAAGCGTTCCACTACTGCTTCCTTCTTTTTGACATGTATATACATACATACTCCTGTCCAGGGGGGCCTGCTGTCGGAGTTGGTTATTCCAAGACCGAGTCTGCGAAACATTGCTGTACATCCTAACTCCTCGGATCAGGGTTATCATAAGGGGGGCGGCAGGCGGTACAGACCTGAGGCTGCGCTGGAACGAAGCTATAGCACACCGGCTCGTCGCGTATATAAAAACTCCGGAACACGATTGTCGCTGTCTATTGCTTCTGATTCTGAATCGCTCGATCGTTCGGTACCTAATACAGTAGCAAAGCAACAGTGTCTGCTTCTCCGGAATCGATCATCATTCATCTGCGTGCTTCGTCAGCAACGACTCAACAACCACCCCAGCATGGCTGCTAAGGGAGGGTCCGTCACGGCGAAGGCGCTGCTCGATGCCTTCTACACCAAAACCCCGGGAGCTCTGAGCCACTTCAACGTAAGCTTGTCCCCCCCGAAGACGCAAGTCCCTCGGAATATGCCATGTGACGTCACTTTCGGGAATCGATATTTCCCGCTACATTGATATAAGCTTGCAGGCCTGTGTAGATATCGCCTTCAATGCTAGTTTGGTACTCGTATCAGAATGAAGCATCTGCACAGGTTGTTGACGCATGCATGTGTGAGCACCGAGGTATGCTGTGAGGCCCTTGTGCCATTGCCACCTCACCATGTCCTGTGTCCTTGCACACCTCATAGCTCACATCATGAATGCATGGCGAGATAGGATCAAGCATACTTTGACAATAATGATAAGGTTTGAATTGTTACTGAATTGTTACTGCCGAAGACGGCGAGCAGCCAAATGGCTGGCTGCAGCCATGCGACCAAGTTCAAGTTCATAGCTCACAGTAGGGGTGGGATACCCCGTCTCCCCCATCTCACCGCATCCTGTGTCCTTGCATCACTGTTGATTTTTTTGCTACACGTAGCAGCTTCTCGGCAGCTCCCTTTAATTGTCATTGGGCCCAATCAGAAGCTAGCTAGTGCGTCTGAAAGCTGGTATGACTGTCACTCCAATGGTGCTGGAAACTTAAGGCTTGACCCAGTGACTGGCTGATGGAGCTGAATGGAAGCTTCCATGAGTAGCCAAAAAAATAATCAGCGCCTTGAATGTGCTTAAAAAGTAAGAGCAAAGCTTTTTTAGACCGCATTTGAGAGAGCACTTGGCTCTCAGATAGATTTTATGTAACCATATCTAGAGAGCACTTGGCTCAGGTACATTTTTGTGTAACCATATCTAGAGAGCACTTGGCTCTCAGATAGATTTTTGTGTAACCATATTTAGAGAGTGTGTGTATAAGTGCGCTCTCTAAATATGGTTACCAACCCCGTCAAAGACAGGGTTGCAAGTACCGCGCCTTTTGTTTGGCCGGTGCTTGATACAGTTGTATACATACATCACATCACCTGACTGTGCTAGTCTATCTCCCCATCTCACCCCATCCCTTACCCTTGCACTTGGTTCACATCACAACACATCACATCACATCACATCATGATGAGTCAGGGAGCTGCTAGAAGCTGCTGCATTCAGCCGAAAAGAAGACATATGCCGACTGTGTGTGTCTGTCTCCCCATCTCACCCCAACCCTTGTCCTTGCATGCCAACCACACCTGGACAAGTCTATACACTGTCTAATCCACGTAGTATGTTCCCTGGTTTCCGTTGGGTGGTTGGCCCTAATGAAAGCAAACGGGCTGGCCCCCTCGGCCTCACGCCTCAAAATAAGGTGTATTATTTATCTATTTATCCCTGGTTTCTGTGGATATTGCACGGGGGGACTTGACATTGGAAGACAGTGAGCAGCCCAGAATTGGCTGAAAGACATGTAACATTCCAATCCAATCCAATCCAATCCAATCCAATCCTCGCATGCTACCTACAGCACATCATCGCCAAGCGTGGTGAGCAGCCTGGAGTTGGCTGAAAAAACATGTAACCATCCCATCCAATCCAATCCAATCCAATCCAATCCAATCCAATCCAATCCAATCCAATCCTCGCATGCTACCTACAGCACATCATCGCCAAGCGTGGGGAGCAGCCTAGAGTTGGCTGAAAAAACATGTAACCATCCAATCCAATCCAATATAATCCAATCCGATCCAATCCAATCCTCGCCTGCTACCTTCAGCACATCATCGCCAAGCGTGGTGAGCAGCCTAGAGTTGGCTGAAAAAACATGTAACCATCCAATCCAATCCAATCCAATCCAATCCAATCCAATCCAATCCAATCCAATCCAATCCTTGCATGCCACCTGCACCACGTCATCGCCAAACAGTGAGAAGCCTAGAGTTAGCTGAAAAAACATGTAACATTTCCATCCCATCCCATCCCATCCCATCCCATCCCATCCCATCCCATCCCATCCCATCCCATCCTTGCATGCCACCTGCAGCACATCATCGCCTAGAGTTGTCTGAAAAACCATGTAACAATCCAATCCAATCCAATCCAATCCAATCCTTGCATGCCACCTACAGCACATCATCGCCAAGAGTTGGCTGAAAAACCTTGTAACTATCCAATCCAATCCAATCCAATCCAATCCAATCCAATCCTTGCATGCCACCTACAGCACAGCATTGCCAAGAGTTGGCTGAAAAACCCATGTAACAATCCAATCCTATCCTATCCAATCCTACCCTATTCAATCCAATCTAAATCAATCCAATTTAATCCAATCCAATCCAATCCAATCCAATCCAATCCAATCCAATCCAATCCTTGCATGCCACCTGCACCACCTCATCGCCAAACAGTGAGCAGCCTAGAGTTGGCTGAAAAAGCATGTAAGCATCCAATCCAATCAAATCAAATCCAATCCAATATATTCCAATCCAATCCAATCCTCGCTCTCTACCTTCAGCACATCATCGCCAAGCGTGGCGAGCAGCCTACAGTTGGCTGAAAAAACATGTATCATCCAATCCAATCCAATCCAATCCTCGCATGCTACCTACAGCACATCATCGCCAAGCGTGGCGAGGGCTCGTGGGTATGGGACACTGACGGGAACAAGTTCCTAGATATGACCAGTGGTGAGTAGGGGAGGGGTGTTGGGGAGAGGGTGTTGGGGAGGGGTGGGGAAAGGGTGTTGGGGAGGGGTTGGGAGAGGGGGGGGGAGAAGCTGCTGCTCGTAGGCGAAAAGAAAAGCTCTGGAGTATGCATTTCATACAGAAACTGTCTGTTCAAGGCAAATCCATTGATGAGAGCAAAATGTATTTAGGGTCCCCCCCCTCCCCAATCCGAAATATTTTAAATTTTCATACCCATCAGTTTTTTGTATGTTCACCTGATGTTGACCTGCTGCTTCCTTGCCCCACCTGCCCAGGCATTGGTGTAACCTCCACTGGTTGTGCCCCCCCCCCCCCTTCCATCCCCCGTTATAAATATTTCAACTTTTTCGACCCCATCAGTTTTTTTTGAAGTTGACCTGTTGTTGACCTTCCTCCACTTGTCCAGGCATTGGTGTAACCTCCACTGGTCACTGCCACCCCACGGTAGTGGAAGCTGTGCAGAAGCAGGCAGCGACTATTGTACATGCGCAGCAGAATGTGTTTGGAGCGCATGAGCCTGTGGTGAGTAATGGTTTGTATGTATGTTGCAGTCCAGGGGTAGGCCAAATAGGCTAAAGGGACATGCCCAAGCGTGAAAGGAAGGGCTAAAAAGGGATATGAAGGGCTAAAAAGAAATAACATTTATGACACTCACTCACTCACGTAATGTCCGCACTTCTTTATGGCATCAGCTGGCATTAGTTGAGCGCCTATCCCGCATCGTCCCCTCCCACTAGGACTAGACACTCACTCACTCACTCACTCACTCATTCACTCACTCACGCACGCACGCACGCACGCACGCACGCACGCACGCACTCACTCACTCACTCACTCACTCACTCACTCACTCACTCACTCAATCACTCACTCACTCAATCACTCACTCAGATAATCGGTTTACACTGTTTAACAGCGGTCCAGCGGTCACTCACTCACTCACTCACTCACTCACTCACTCAATCACTCACTCACTCACTCACTCACTCACTCACTCACTCACTCACTCACTCACTCACTCACTCACCCACTTACTCATTCCTCCTCACTAACGTTATGTCTGCACTACTTAATTACGTCAGCTGGCATTGGTTGAGCGCCTATCTCGCATCGTCCCCTCCCACCTGAGCCGCTTCTTCTTCTGCAACAGTGGAGCCGAGGCGGTGGACAACGCAATTAAGGTTGCTCGGGCACACACTGGGAAACAGAACATCATTGCTTTCGAGGTAGGTTTTTTGTTTTTTTTGCAGCTGTTTCTGCACTTTTTAGCAGCAAAACTTGTGTTTCCCTTTAAAACCACAAGCTCCTGACAACGCAATCAAGGCTGCTCAGGCACACACTGTGAAACAGAGCATCATTGCTTTCGAGGCAGTTTTTTTTTTTTTTGCTGCTGTTTCTGCACTTTTTAGCATCAAACCAGGTGTTTTTTTGTTTCCTTAGAACCCACAAGCTCCTGGTAAACTCAATCAGGGTCGCTGGGACACACACTGGTAAACAGAACATCATTGCTTTCGAGGTAGGTTTTTTTGTCAAATGGGAATGCACCCTTACAATCTTACTTCCTTAACTTACTAACTAACTTACTTACTTACTTACTTACTAACATAATTACTCCCTCCCTCCCTCCTCCCTCCCTCCCTCCCTCCCTCCCTCCCTCCCCTCCTCTCTCTGTCCTCTCTCTGTCCTCTCTCTGTCCTCTCTCTGTCCTCTCTCTGTCCTCTCTCTGTCCTCTCTCTGTCCTCTCTCTGTCCTCTCTCTGTCCTCTCTCTGTCCTCTCTCTGTCCTCTCTCTGTCCTCTCTCTGTCCTCTCTCTGTCCTCTCTCTGTCCTCTCCCTGTCCTCTCTCTGTCCCTCTCTGTCCTCTCTCTCTCCTCTCTCCTCTCTCCTCTCTCCTCTCTCCTCTCTCCTCTCTCCTCTCTCCTCTCTCCTCTCTCCTCTCTCCTCCTATCTCCTATCTCCTATCTCCTATCTCCTATCTCCTATCTATCTCCTCTCTATCTCCTCTCTCCTCTCTCCTCTCTCCTCTCTCCTATCCCCTTCCCCCTTCCCCTTCCCCTTCCCCCTTCCCCCCTTCCCCCCTTCCCCCCCCTTCCCCTTCCCCCTTCCCCCTTCCCCCTTCCCCCTTCCCCTTCCCCCTTCCCCCTTCCCCCTTCCCCCTTCCCCCTTCCCCCTTCCCCCTTCCCCCTTCCCCCCCCTTTCCCCCTTCCCCCTTCCCCCTTCCCCTTCCCCCTTCCCCTTCCCCCTTCCCCTTCCCCCTATTCCCCTTCCCTATTCCCTTCCCTATTCCCCTCCCCTCCCCTTCCCCCTTCCCCTTCCCCTTCCCCTTCCCCTTCCCCTTCATTTCCCTTCCCCTTCCCCTATTCCCCTTCCCCTTCCCCTATTCCCCTTCCCCTATTCCCCTTCCCCTATTCCCCTTCCCCTATTCCCCTTCCCCTATTCCCCTTCCCCTTCCCTATTCCCCTATTCCCTTCCCCTTCCCTTCCCCTTCCCCTTCCCCTTCCCCTTCCCCTTCATTTCCCCTTCCCCTTCATTTCCCCTTTCCCCTTCCCCTTCCCCTTCATTTCCCCTTCCCCCTTCCCCTTCCCCTTCCCTTCCCCTATTCCCCTTCCCCTTCCTATTTCCCCTTCCCCTATTCCCCTTCCCCTATTCCCCTTCCCCTTCCCCTTCCCCTTCCCCTTCCCCTTCCCCTTCCTTCCCCTTCCCTTCCCTTCCCCCTTCCCCTTCCCCTTCCCTTCCCCTTCCCCTTCCCCTTCCCCTTCCCCTTCCCTTCCCCTTCCCCCTTCCCCTTCCCCTTCCCCTTCCCCTTCCCCTTCCCCTTCCCTATTCCCCTTCCCTATTCCCTCCCCCTCCCCTTCCCCCCCCCCTTCCCTTTCATCTTTCTTTTCCTTTCCCGTCCTTTCCTCCTTCACTTCACTCTTCCTCATGGACACGCGCATGCGCTCACCCACCCATTCATTCTGTCTCTCACTCACTCACTCACTCACTCACTCACTCACTCATTGTTGCAGGGTGGCTATCATGGACGCACAATCGGATCCATGGCCATCACATCGTCCAAGACCATGTACCGCCAAGGCTTTGGACCCCTAATGCCTGGAGCCTTCATCTCGCATTACCCCTACTGCCTGCACTGCAAGGTGCGCCACTGATTTATGTTGACACTAGGGTCTAGGGTTAAGGGTTTAGCCTGCACTGCAAGGTGCGGCACTGATTTGTGTTGACACTAGGGTTCAGGGTTTTGCCTGCACTGCAAGCTGGGGAACTGATTTATGTTGCAGTGCAGGCTAAACCCTAAACCCTGGTGTCAACATCAATTAGAGCCCCCCCTTGCAGTGCAGGCTAAACCCTAAACCCTAGTGTCAAGGCGGGGCACTCATTCAAGTTGACTCTACTTCTACTGCCTGCACTACCACTGTTTTTCTTTTCGTGCGACGAGTCGCAAATTGAGCGACTCGGTGCGACCCGTGTGTGACGTGCTGCCCCCTGAGGGGGGGGGAGGGGGGGGGGGGCATTCCTGACTAGTTTAGCTGGACCCATGTGTCGCCATGCAGCAACTCTCGTGGTAATGGCTCTATCTTTCTCATAGGCATCTCATAGGCAGGGCTTAGTTCACCAGTGCTTGTTTTTTTTCCTTAACCTATTTGGCCTACCCCTGGACTGTAAAATACATTATTTTTCTCATTTTCTTGATTCCATGGAGACCATGGAGGCAATGGCTCTATCTTTCTCATAGGCATCTCATAGGCAGAGCTTCGTTCACCAGTGCTTGATTTCTTTCCCTTTAGCCTATTTGGCCTACCTCTGGACTGTAACCGTGGCCTGTCCTACCCTAGTCCCTTTATCCCATTTGGCCTACCTCTGGACTGGAACATACATTCTTCTTCTTCTACATTTAATGCAGACCATGGAGGCAATGGCTCTATAATCCCCATAGGCATTTCCCATCCGCTCGTTCCTTCAAACCGCGACCGTGCCCACGCCAACAATCTACATATTAGAACTCGGCAAAAGTGAGAGACCTACGATATATATTCTTTATCCCAGATCACTTTCAGGACACCAATAATGTCGTTAAATTCTGCCTCACAAACAACTTGTCTAGACGGCTATTAGAGCATGAAAAAATGTATAACAAACTCAAAGTTTGTAAGTGTGTAATCTCACAGGCAGATGCTTTGTTCACCAGGGCTTGATTTTTTTCCTTTAGCCTATTTGGCCTACCCCTGGACTGTAACATACATTTTTTGTCTCATTTTCTGATTTTCTTAATTCCATGCATACCATGGAGGCAATGGCTATATCTTTCCCATAAGCATCTCACCGGCAGATGCTTAGCTCACCAGTTTTTCCCCCCTTACTTTAGCCTATTTGGCCTACCTCCCGAGCGCTGCCCTCCTGGGAGGCGCGGGGGGTTGGGTTGGGGGGGGGGGGCACTCCTGACTAGTTTAACCGGACCCATGTGTCGCCATGCAGCAACTCTCTTGGTAGTGGCTCTATCTTTCTCATAGGCAACTCATGGGCATCTCATAGGCAGGGGCTTAGTTCACCAGTGCTTGTTTTTTTCCCTTAGCCTATTTGGCCTACCCCTGGACTGTAACATACATTATTTTTCTGATTTTCTTAATTCCATGGAGACCATGGAGGCAATGGCTCTATCTTTCTCATAGGCATCTCATAGGCAGGGGCTTAGTTCACCAGGGCTTGTTTTCCCTTAGCCTATTTGGCCTACCCCTGGACTGTAACATACATTATTTTTCTGATTTTCTTAATTCCATGGAGACCATGGAGGCAATGGCTCTATCTTTCTCATAGGCATCTCATGGGCAGGGGCTTAGTTCACCAGGGCTTGATTTTTTTCCTTTAGCCTATTTGGCCTACCTCTGGACTGTAACATACATTATTTTCTTTTTTTCTAAATTCAATGCAGACCATGGAGGCTCGCGATAATGAAGGCTAAACCCTTACACCAGGCATTGCGCACTTAGGGAAAACCTGAGGGACCATGATGTACCTACTGCCCCTGTGTTTACATGCAAGTGCACCCTATAGCACCCACACACCCACATTGCATCCACCTACCCACCCCTATAGCCCCCACCCACCCACCCCCTCACCCTATAGCAACCACCCATCCACCCACCCTCTCAACCCAGAACTGCAATCCAGTGATTCAGTAATCTAGGTATATAACCCTAACCCCCAAACCCTTTTTCTGACCCCTCCATTCCTACCATCCATCCATCCTGCCTCCCTCGCATATGTCTTTTCTAAATTCTATGCAGACCATGGAGGCTCGTGGTAAGGAACGCTGCACCCTTGCACCAGGCATGGCACCCTTTGGAAAACCTGATGACCATGATGTACCTACCGCCCCCTGTGTTTACATGCAAGTGCACCCTATAGCACCCACCCACCCACATTGCACCCACTTATCCACCTACCCACCCCTATAGCATCCACCCACCCACCCCCTCACCCTGTTAGCACCACCCACCCCCTCAACCCAGAACTGCAATCCAGTAATTCAGTAATCTAGGTATATAACCCTAAACCAGACCCTTTTTTGAACCCTATTTCCTTACTATCCATCCATCTGACCTCCCTCGCATATGTCTTTTCTAAATTCTATGCAGACCATGGAGGCTCGTGGTAATGAAGGCTACACCCTAGCACCAGACATGGCGCCCTTTGGAAAACCTGAGGACCGACAATGCTGCGGAGCATCACTTGAGGTGGGATGATTGGAAATTGAAAATTAGTACGCCATGCCACAGGCGTGAGATTGAGGGAACCCTCCCGTTTGCATGCATGTGTACATACAGCAATACTCCGCAGCATCACTTGAGGTGGGATGAACATTTGGACACGACATTTATAGGGATGCCAATATCGTACTGGTCCCCAAGATTATTGGGCTATATATTGTACGATATATCATATGAAGTCGTTGATATATAATATGATACATCCAGACGATATCGCAGTTGACAACCCTAGTCATTTGTTTGAATTTGAAACCCTGATCACGGAGCCCCCCTTCTGGGGCGGGAGCCCCCAGGGTCATCCCTTGTTCAGTCTGTGCGTGCGTGCGTCCCGAACCCCCCCCCCCCCCCCCCCCCCACACACACACACACACACACACACACAAGAGTAACACGCTTGAGCAGTACTTGTTTCAGTTCTGTAAGGTCGTTTAGCAAGTGACAGCTAACAAAGCCAAATTGTCTGACTGTTGGTTGGTTGGTTGATCGGTTTCTTTGTTGGTTGGTCAATCGGTTGGTTGGTTGGTTGGTTTCTTTGTTGGCTGGTTGATCAGTTGGTTGGTTGATTGGTTTCTTTGTTGGTTGGTTAATCGGTTGGTTGATTTACAGTCAAGTGGTAAATTCCTTGTAGGTGGGAAATTCGGCATTGAGGTATACGTAGTGAACGGCATCATGATATCACCAGGGATTGTTTTCCCGCTGTACATAGCGATCGCTAGTTTCGACCCCATTTCAGCAAAATTATCGCTGTAAAAAAGGTTTGAAAAACAAACATCTTGGTTTTGCCCTAGATGGCCCTAAAAAGCTACAAAAAGCTATAAAAAGCTACAGGAAGCACTGAAATGCTGTCCCTGGAGGAGGCATAAAACCATTAAGCTAGGAAAAACCCACTTTCAGGTTTGAAAAACAAATCACTGGATATCATATGATATGATATGCTGAAGGTGCTCACTGCTCCATCAGAAAGTGCAGTACAGATTGACATGCTGCACATCTTCTTGATTGCAGGCCCTGAACTGGATGCTCAAAATGCAAACTGCTCCTTCAGAAACAGCGGCGATCATTTTGGAGCCCATCATGGGGGAGGGTGGCTTCCTCACGCCCCCTCCAGGCTTCCTATCAGGACTGAGGAAGATCTGTGATGACAACAACATCATGCTGATCGCTGACGAGGTGCGTTTGTTAGCTCACTTATGTTTTCAATAAAATATGTAAATACAACTGCTTGCCACACTCTTTAGTCTGGAATGTACTGGCTGAGGAGCCCATCATGGTTGAAGGCGGCTTCCTCACGCCCCCTCCAGGCTTCCTGTCGGGACTGAGGAACATCTGTGATGACAACAATATCATGCTGATCGCTGACGAGGTGCGTTTTGTTAGCTCACTTATGTTTTCAATAAAAATATGTAAATACAACTGCTTCCTGACACACTCTTTAGTCCAGAATATTACTTTCCGAGAAGTCCATCATGGGTGAAGCGGCTTCCTCACGCCCCTGATGATGCCAGGCTTCCTGTCGGGACTGAGAAGATCGATGTGATGAACAACAACATCATGCTGATCGCTGAGGAGTGCGTTTGTTGGCTCACTGGATTACTTGCCGCTAAGTCTTTTTCTTTTCAGCTACGAGCAGCAGATTCTAGGCAGCTCCCAGAGCCAGCCACTGTGCCAAGCCCTAGGATTTCGGACAAGGATTATCGGGAAAGATGCATTCAGTCAGTTTTCCAGGTGCACTTCGTTGCCATATGTCTGGGCTGGGGGGGTGTATAGCGAGGCCATGGAGATGCCTAGAAGCTGCTGCTGGTAGCTGAAAATAAAAGCTAGGCTTGGCGCACTCTCTGGGATGTAGTTACACTAGTTACTTAGCTCCAATGCGCAATATCTTCCTCGCTTTTTCAGCTTTAAGGTACCAACCCTTTTTTTTTTTTTTTTTGAGGTACCCCCCACTCCCCCCCCCCCCCCCCCCCTTTTTTTCTTCTTCTTAGACATGACCAGGACTGCTTCTTTCGGCTTTGAGGTACACCCCACCCCACCCCCCACCACCCCCACCACCACTTTCTAATGCACATATGTAAGGCCTGAGTTTGTGATGCGCGGACTTACACCCTTGTCCTTGTGCAGGTCCAATCTGGAGCTGGTCGTACGCTGACTCACACCCTTGTCCTTGTGCAGGTCCAATCTGGAGCTGGTCGTACTGGGAAGTGGTGGGGTCACCAGCATTTCGATGATGGAGCTATGGAGCCTGACATCTTGATCTTCGCCAAGGGCATTGCTAGTGGCTACCCGCTGGCGGGCTTGGCAACAAGGGACAACATGTTTGACAACTGTGTCCCTGGCAGTATTGTAAGTGGCAGTAGGTGGCAGTATTGGTGTAGGTGGCAGTGGTGTAGGTAGCAGCAGGTGGCAGTATTGGTGTAGGTGGTGTATTGGTAAAGGAGGCAGTATAGTAGGTGGCTACCCACTGGCAGGCTTGGCAACAAGGGACAACATGTTTTCAACTGCGTCCCAGGCAGCATTGTAGGTGGCAGTATTGGTGTATTGGTGTAGGTGGTGTATTGGTGTAGGTGGTGTATTGGTGTAGGTGGTGTATTGAAGTATTGGTTTAGGTGGTGTATTGGTGTAGGTGGCAGTATAGTAGGTGGCTACCCACTGGCAGGCTTGGCAACAAGGGACAACATGTTTGACAACTGCGTCCCTGTCAGCATTGTAAGTGGCAGTAGGTGGCAGTATTGGTATAGGTGTAGATGGCGTATTGGTGTAGGTGGCAGCAGCGCGTGTTGGATCATTTTGCACATGTGGAGGCAAGGCTGTGGCTTCTGCCGCTGCTGTGTATGGGAGTGTTAAAAGCCGTGCAGGCATTTGGGAATCTTGACAGGGTTGCACCTAATCATCACCACCATCATCACCAGGGTGGCACATGTGGAGGCAATGCTGTGGCTACTGCCGCTGCTGTGTATGGAATTGTTAAAAGCCATGCAGGCACTTGGGAAAATTGACAGGGTTGCACCTAATCATCACCACCAGCATCTCCACCAGCATCACCACCATCAACACCAGGGTGGCACATATGGAGGCTATGCTGTACAGGCATTTGGGAAACTTTACAGGGTTGCACTTAACACCGGTGCCTACTACTTGACAGGGTGGCACATACGGAGGCAATGCTGTAGCGACTGCCGCAGCTGTGGCTACCATCGACGTGATTGAGAAGGAGGGTATTCTTGCCAATGCCGAGCAGAGGGGGATACAACTCATGAAGGGTGAGTGAGGCAGTGTTTTCCTTTTTTCAGCAATATGCAGCAGCTTCTAGGCAGCTCCCCTAGCTGGCTATTCAGCCAAAGCTGACGCAACCTAGTGTGTCTAAAAGCTGACAGAATCCACTGTCCAGAACTGTTGAAAGCTTGGGGCTTAGCCAAGTGGCTGGCTCAGGGAGCTGCCTACAAGCTGCTGCTATTAGCTGAAAAGAAAACCCATGTTATGGATCTTGAAGGTAGCATAAATTCAAATAAATTCAAATTCAAACAAATTCAAATTCATCATCAAATTCAAAAAAATCAAAAAAAGTTAGCATAAATCCACTAACTACGTATGTCCATCTCACACACCTGTTGTGCTTCCACATCGCCAGGGGGGGGCACACCTTGGCCCAGCCACACCTGTTGCGCTCACTACGTACTTACATCTCACACACCTGCTGTGCTTCCACATCGCCAAGTCTGCTGGATCCGTACACAGTCATCATGCTACATAAGGCTGGTAAAGTCGACATTCTCCTTTTGCTGCTCACTCATACGTGCTTTCATCTCACACACCGGTTTTGCTTCCATATTCATTCCACATCACATATATTCAATTCCACATTACATTACATAACACATTTCACATGTATTCCACATCGCCAGGTCTTATGGCTCTTGCAAAGCAGCACCCATGCATCATAGATGTGCGTGACCCCCCCCCCCCCCCCCCCCACACACACACACACACACACACACACACACACATACACACACGCATTCCACATCGCCAGGTCTGATGGCTCTTGCAAAGCAGCGCCCCTGCATCAGCGATGTGCGTTACCCCCCACCACCACCACCACCACCATCACACACACACACACACAAGCACACACACACACGCACACACATTCCACATCACCAGGTCTGATGGCTCTTGCAAAGCAGCACCCATGCATCATAGATGTGCGAGGCAGAGGATTGATGGTCGGCGTGGAATTTGGCTCCCTTGATGGAAAATGCCGAAACTCCCCTAAGAAAGGATTTGCATCGGTGAGTCTAACAACCTTTAACCCTGAAGCTTAACCCTGAACCCTAAACCCTGACGCAGAGGATTGGTAGCGGGCGTGAAATTCGGCTCCCTTGATGGAAAATGCCGAAACTCCCCTAAGAAGGGATTTGCATTGGTGAGCCTTAAATCTTTAACCCTTAATCCCTGAAGCAGAGGATTGGTAGTGGGCGTGGAATTCATCCCACTTGATGAATAAGTCATATGCAGCGTCGCAAGCGACGCAGAAAATTGGCGGAGAGTGTTGGCAACTGAAGTGCAGGTGGCAACAATGGAGCTGACCAAAGCCAGTTAGTTATGAGACAGTTGGATGACGTGTCAGGTCCTAAGTGCGCCTTAGTGGCAACGTCATTTGAACTGAATCCTCGGTGTCGCTGGTTTGTGTCGGGTGACCCACCTCCTGGGGCGAAAATTCTTTCACAACTAAAAAAAATGGCTTCGTCTTGGTCGTCGGTCGAACGATCCGGCGGGCAGACAAACGGACAATGGGGTGAATCTGGGGGCTCCAAAAGTGGTGATATTTATTGTAGGCTATCAAGATTGTTGAATTTGTTTTTTTAATACCCCTTTTCCCCTTGTTATATCCCTTTATACCCCTTGTTGTTATTGTTGTTGTTTTGGGCAGAGCCCCCTCTTCGTGGGGCCTGCGCAAGGGGCACTTGCGATTAGGTGACGCCCCTTAAAGAAACAAGCGAGTGGGGCCCGATCGACAGCTAGAAGCTGCCTAATACTTGACCCCAAGGGGGCGGGAGCCCCCAGGGTTACCCATTTGTCCATCTGTGTGTATGACCGACCGACCGACCGACCGACGGAGACAAAGCCTGACACGTCAGCCAACAGACTCATAACTAACTAACTCGCTTCGGTTGCCGTTCCTGTCGCTCCGTCGCGAACAGTCTCCGCCAATTTGTAGCGTCGCATGCGACGCTGCATAGAACTTGTTGTGTCTTGCTTTAGCCCTATGGTGGCTTGAAGTTTGAGCTATTTATTGCAGGCTATCAAGATTGGTGTACTTTTTTCTCTTTGAAGCCCTTCCTACCACGGTTGGGCAAGTCCCTTAAGCCTATTTGAACTCCAGCATGCAGAAAGACAGAGAGACAGACATTTGTTTTCTTATACCCCTTGTACCCTTTTTTTTGTTGTTGTTGTTGTTGTTGTTGTTGTGCCTAGCTTTAAATCACCAGCTGTCTTCCAGCAGTGGGGCTCGAACTCCCAACGCTGAAGCCATAATGTCGGGGTCTGGACCGTACTTACACAAAGCAGCCTTACACAAAGTAGCACAGGAAGGATATTGTTACACACTCATCAAAAATCAATGCTGAAACCGTACAGCGCCAGAGCAGCTGGACAGTTTTATAACAGTGAGGATTAGGCAACTTACCTTTCAGAACCTGCTCCATGAGGTAAACTTCAAAAGGTGAAAGAAAAAGCCCTGGAAAAAAGAGCTTTAAAAGCACAGCAGGGCCAAAAAAGAACTAAAAATTAAAGCACGTTGAAGAGCTTTAAAAATAAATAAAGCGCATTCAAGAGCTTAAAAACAAAGCTTATTAAAGAGCTTTAAAAACAAAGTGCATTAAAGAGCATAAAAATAAAGCACATTAAAGAGCGTAAAAAACAAAAGCAGCGTCGCAAAGGCGCTTGTGAATCCTTAGCTCACATCAGTAGGGAACGGCAACTTATATTAGTGTTTGAAAACTAATGTTAACTTAGATTATTATTGTGTCACAATAATATTCGTTTTTGAAATATATTCAAAAATTTGGTGAAACGGCTCGTCCGTCTAATATTATCTAACATTCATTTATATTTTTCACTACTAACTTAGCCTTTCCCCACACATTAGTCCTCTTAAATCCCATTTTCTACGACAATCCGTTCCGATTGTTGACCATTCTTCGAAAGGACGCAGGTGCGGAGGTTGAATCCCTCTATTAGCAACTGAGCGCTCGCGCTCGCTGTCAATGGCCATGGTAGCTTTGTCTAGGTCAGGTAGCAGTCTGTACTCTACCTCCGAACGACAGGCTCCCTTAATACCCACTCCCCACCAGAAAATCTCATTACCTTTTCCCATTTTCTATAGGCGGTCGACAGGCTACCTTAATAACCACTCCCCACCAGGAATTCTCATTACTTTCCCCCTTTTCTTCAGGCGGTCGTCCATGCAGCCTCCAGACGGGGTATGCTGCTCATGGGTGCCGGTGCAAGGGAGTGCATTCGCTTCTTGCCTTCTCTCAACATTACCGAGTCTGAGATGGCTCAAGCCATCTCAGTCTTTGGGGAGGCATTGGATGAGATCACGAAGCAGTAAGATCAGATCAGATCTTTGGGGAGGCATTGGTTGAGATCACGAAGCAGGAAGATCAGATCTTTGGGGAGGCATTGGATTAGATCACAAAGCAGTAAGATCAGATCAGATCTTTGAGGAGGCATTGGTTGAGATCACGAAGCAGTAAGATCAAATCAGATCTTTGGGGAGACATTGGTTGAGATCACGAGGCAGTAAGATCAGATCAGATCTTTGGGGAGGCATTGGATGAGATCACGAAACACTAAGATCAGATCAGATCTTTGGGGAGGCATTGGATGAGATCACGAAGCAGGAAGATCAGATCAGATCTTTGGGGAGACATTGGTTGAGATAACGAAGCAGTCAGATCAGATCAGATCTTTGGGGAGGCATTGGATGAGATCACGAACCAGTGGTCGGGTAAGCATAAGGTGGTGACTGAATGGTGGATATTACACTGCCTTACCCCCCATTGTAGATAATGCTGCAATTTGAACAAACCGATATCTGTTTAAGTGGATTTCTGTGCTAACGGAGCAAGATGATTTGCTAAAGTGTGTTCTATTGGAGCAAGATGACTTATGTGCTAATAAATGGTAGTAATGGATGATTTGCTAAAGTGTGCTCGTGGATCAAGATGATTTACGTGCTTATGAATGGTGGTGATGGATGATTTGCTATAAAGTGTACTCATGGATCGAGTTGATTTACGTGCTTATGAATGATGCTAATGGATGATTTGCTGAAGTGTGCTCATGGATCAAGATGATTTACGTGCTTTTGAATGATGCTAATGAATGATTTGCTAAAGTGTGCTCATGCATCAAGATGATTTATGTGCTTATGAATGGTGCTAATGGAGCAAGATGATTTGGCATTGCCGTATTTTGTATCCTAGCTTGTTCCCGAATTGTGTTAGCTACCACCCGATGAGGAAATTATATTGAAACGAACTGATTTAGACGGCAAGAGTTCTGGACGTCTGGTCATGTTAAACCGGTATATCCGGCTCAACACTCAGCAGCTTGTTTCTAGCTACCGGATGAAGTACCATCCTCCTTTACGTATTCATGTTTATGTCATTTTTGTAAACGTGTGACGGACAAGCATGATGATGTCGGTCCTCCCCCCCCCCCCACCTCCCTCCCCCACCCCACCGCTTCCTCTAGCGATCACTACCCAGGACCCGCCTAGGATTCCAAATACCCTCCGCTACCTTGAGACTCAGGGCCCAGTCGGTAAAACGATTGTTTGGGGTTCAGTTCATCAGTGCTTTTTCTTTATAGGCCCTTCCTATCACGGTTGGACAAGCCCCTTTAGCCTATTTGGCTTACCCTTAGGCTGTAACATACATACATGCATGATGTTGGCAAAAGGCGAGAAGGATATCATACTAACTGCATGTATTAATATAATATTGTACATAAATGGCAACTTAAGCCTAGTCAGACTGCCGGCATCATATGATACCATATTATATCATATGATGACATGATATGATATGGTATCATACTGCCGTTCTTCTATGTAACATACCTCGTTCCCTATATATATACGTAGGTATAAACACCGTTCCCTATGTATAGCCATTCAATTCAACTGAACCCTAAGAGTCCGGCCCGACAAAAGTTCAACCCTTTTTGGCACTTAAGCAATTACACCGACTGTCGGGACTTCTGACTCGTGAAGGCAGCGACTAGTATAATTTTGTGGCGTTGCATGGGCATGAGAGTGCGACACCCTGATCCCTGCGATTCCGGGCTACATCGTCGTACGTCAACGTACAGTATCTGCCATGGGTATCGGACATCGGACACTGCCGCTCGATACCTGCACGCGGCTATACCAGTATTCTCGCAATGAATACCGTAGGTCTTATTTTGTTGTGCGATGATTCGGAGCTACTACGACCAGGTTCATCGGTGCGTGAATGGAGATAATTGATGAAGTTGATTGTTTGGTAAGAAGGTTGCAAGTAGCCCAACGGAGGTCGCTGCCGCAGACGGCGAGCAGTCTCGAGGCTGCAGCCTAATAAACACGTCCAAGTTCAAGTTCGAGCGACGGAATCCTGATGCGATGTTTACGACACAGAGCGCATGGGCGTCCGCGTTTGCATGGAAATGTCAGGCAGGGGGTGGCAGTGTCAGTACTGCGCAGCATGCTCCACATTTAGGCGTATGATGAATTCGGGCCAGGTTGGCGGGCGGGGGTCGCCAGGTCATATTATAGGTCACACTCATCCAATTACAACTATTGCGTCCCTGGCGTCCATATACACATTTGCCATCACCATATGCGCCAGTGAACTTCGCTTTTAGCCAATTAGCCAAGACCCAGTAGTACGCGTTGTTCGCCCTCTTTCTGCAGCTCAACGCAAATAGGCCGCTTGTCTAAGTGATCCCGCGAGTGCCTGAAGATGTTGAGCTCTAAGCTACTGCTGCTCGTCTGTCTATTGGCAATCAGCGGTTTCGTGTCAGTGGAGTCGTCGAAGAAGAAAGACAAAAAGAATAAGAATAAGAATCAGAAGTCGCCACCAGGGTCGCCACCTCCTCCACCCCCCGAGCTCCCCGAGCTCGGCTCTCCTTACAACTACGAGGTGTGTGTTTTCGTGCTCTACGTCAGTGCGATGCGAGGCTTGCTCGAACGCCTTAATTCACCATCAACTTAACGCACACAGCATCTGCGACAGTCACTGCACTAATTTGCGCACTCCACTGAGCTGCGCTGCACATCGTTATTTTGAAACGGAATCATGTACTTCGATAATTCGATTTGCAATGCTGCCTTCACCGGTCTCCCTACAGTGCACCTGCGGAACGCCCTCTGCACTGATGCTGAGCAGTGCTGAATGTAACCCATGTAGATGAGATAAACCCAGCCCATGCTGAATACATATACCCGCTCATCCGATATAGCAGCGATGTAGTACCAGCTGATCCAGACATCTAATCCATCAAGCATCGATAGAAACCAGCAAGAATCACTCGGGGCATTCATGCGAAGCCAGTTGGAGCCTATACCGGCCCATGCGCACTATCCTAGACCCTGTCACGCGTAGATCGCCATAACGTAGGGCAGCCCGACGTGCTATTCTTGACCACCCCCCACCCTCCCACCCACCCACTATAATCCCCCCCACCCACCCCACCCCCCCACCCCACCCCACCCCCTCATTTCTGCTCCTCTCCCTTCGCCCCAGCTCCCCAGCTTCCTCCCTCCCCATTCCCCCAACGCCCCCTCCTAACCTCGACCACCGCATCACACCCGCAGTTCACGCTTCGATATGACGGACTGGCGCCCAACAATAACGGCATGGTGGACCCTCTTGCACAAACTCCCGAACTGGCAGTTCAGTACCTGAAGGACAAGGTGATGAACGGAAACCGACCTGGAGGCACGGACGCACAGGTTGCGCTCTTCCGTCTCCAGGCTTTTGACTTCTTCAACACACGATTTGGAATTGAGATCCCAGCTAACCTTACAGCCTATCCAACTGACAGTGAGTAGCTATGGCTGGGCATGTGCATGTGTGTGGCCAGTAGTCAGTTAGGGCGTGGTCTGTGGTCAGCATGTGCATGGGTGTGGTCGGTGGTCAGTAAGGGCGTGGTCAGTGGCCAGCATGTGGGTTTTCGTGGTCAGAATTTGCGTGGGTGTGGCCAGTGGTCAGTAAGGGCGTGTTCAGTGGTCAGTAAGGGCGTGTTCAGTGGCCAGTATGCACGTGGGTGTGGCCTGTGGTCAGTAAGGGTGTGGTAAGTAGTCAGTCAGGGCGAGGTCAGTGGTCAGTAAGGGTGTGGTGAGTGTCAGTATTAGTAAGGGCGAGGTTAGTGGTCAGAGCGGTCAGTATGGCATGGGCAGCCTAGTACCAAGTACAGACTAGTAAGAGGTGTTTCCTTTTTGGGCTACGTGTAGCAGCTTCTGGGCAGCTCCCTTTCTGCGTCCCTGGGCCTAACCTGAAGCTCGATAGTGTGTCTTGAGCCTAAAATGACATGTATTAAAATGCGGCTGAAAGCTACGGGGTTAACGCAGTGGCTAGCCAATGGAGCTGGCTAGATCAGGACTTCGGCTTCGTTGATCAGGACATCCAACAGAATGGCGTCCTGGTACTGGTGGAAGGTGTTGCTGAATGGGTGTGCGATGAAGAGTTTCAGGCATAGCTCTATTGCTCCAGACTGCATGATCGCCAGCAGTGCAGGAACACACCCACTGTGTACTAGTACTACCGAACAGCTCAATAACCTTGAGTCTCGGCCTGCCTAGCTACCGAACAGCTCAATGACCTTGAGTCTCGCCCTGCCTAGCTACCGAACAGCTCAATGACCTTGAGTCTCGGCCTGCCTAGCTACCGAACAGCTCAATGACCTTGAGTCTCGGCCTGCCTAGGTACCGAACAGCTCAATGACCTTGAGTCTCGGCCTGCCTAGCTACCGAACAGCTCAATGACCTTGAGTCTCGGCCTGCCTAGCTACCGAACAGCTCAATGACCTTGAGTCTCGGCCTGCCTAGCCACCGAACAGCTCAATGACCTTGAGTCTCGGCCTGCCTAGCCTGGGGGGCAAGAGCCCACAGGTACAGGGATTTTCCCCCCGCTATATATAGCGATCACTAGTTTTGACCCCGTTTCAGCAAAATTATCGCTGTAAAAAAAGTAAAAAAACACAATTTTGTATGTGCCCTAAAAAGCTATAAAAAGCTATGAAAAGCTATAAAAAGCTATAAAAAGCTATAGAAAGCACTAAAACGCTGTCCCTGGAGGAGGCCCTACAACCATAAAGCTAGGGAAAAACACTATAAGATTTGAAAAAAATCACTGCCACAGGTACTTTCCTCACTCGCTGATCTCCCCCTATCTTGTGATTGTCCCAACCAGTGCCTCTGAGGGTTTTACCCATGGCGGTAACTTAGTACTTAACCAGATTCCACCCCCGACCTGCGGGATTCGAACCCACCCACTCCGGGATATGCATTATTATCAGGAACTACTACTCTGAGGACATCTTATAACATGTCCTCAGAGCTCCCATAGCCTAGTAGTTCCTGACACTGACCTGCCTGCCTGCCTGCCTATAAAGCAGCAATAATATAGGATCCGCGATGAGGCCGCAATATGTCCTACATTGGGGCATTGGAAGTTAGATAGTGATATGAAGTGAGGTGAGCATGGGGCTGGTTCTGGGACAAGGGTACAATAAACAAATAAATTGTGCGCCTTATTACGAGGCGTGAGCTTGAGGGGGCCAGCCCGTTTGCTTCCTCTGGGGCCAACCACCATAAGGGTGCAATATATCCTACATTGGGGCATCGGAAGTTAGATAGTGAGGTGAGGTGAGCATGGGTCTGGTTCAAATTAGGCTGTACAATTAAAATCTAAGCTTGTCCGATTGAGACAACGGCTAGGAACGGCTACATGTGACTTGTGCAAGTTCCCCCCCCCACACACACACCACCACCACTTCCCCCCCCCCCCCACCACCACCACCACCACCACACAAATAAACACACATTAACACATACACAAACACACACACTCCCAGCCACCCACCCACCCCCTCCCATCCACTCACCATCTCCCTGTGGCACAGTCCTGGTCTTCCAGGGCAGCAGGCCAGCTAGCCGGCCCAAGCCCCAGCCCCACCCACCCCAATCCACCCACCCAACCCTACCCACTCCAATCCACTCAGCAAATTAAGATGAGACACATATTATTATTTTAACTAAGAGTTGATTTAATAATTGAAAATGACATTTCACATTTATGCTTTTATTTGATAATGTGAAAGAGGAGTTCAAGTTAAAAAAAATGTGACTAGGCGCAAGTAAACAAAAACAACTTGGTTCAAGTTAAACAAACGACTACATATGGCGAGGTGCAAGCTTGGATGACACACATGTGACCTAGTTCAAGTTAAAAAAATAAAACATGTGACTTGGTTCAAATTAAACAAACAACATGTGACTAGGTGCAAGCTTGGATGAGACACATGTGACTTGGTTCAAGTTAAACAAAATTGAACATGTGACTATATGCAAGTTAAACAAAAGAGAACATGTGCCTTGGTTCAAGTTAAACAAAAGAGAACATGTGACAAGATGCAAGTTAAACAAAATACAACATGTGTCTTGGTTCAAGTTAAACAAAAAAGAACATGTGTCTTGGTTCAAGTTAAACAAAAGAGAACATGTGACTATATGCAAGCTCCGAAGAGACACATGTGAATTGGTTCAAGTTTAACAAAAGACAGCATGTGACTCGGTTGAAGCTTATATGAGACGCATATCCCATGAAGCAATGATGTCTGTGCACATGTGTCGTTTTCATGCTTTTGACAACATTTGCCTATAACACCACCAACACTATCACCACCACCAACAACAACAACAATATCTCCTCCAGCACTATCACTATCACCACCACCAACAACAACAACTCTATCACCACCATCATCACCACCGCCACTATCTCCTCCTGCACTATCACCAGCACTATCACCAGCACCAGCACTACCAAACAAGAGGCGCCACTTTCTCACTCCTTATCTTTCCCTCACCATGTAGGCTCTTTCTACATGACCGAACATTCATACGTGATGCCTGTGGTAGTAACCATGGTGGTTATTTTCACTAGAAGTCGATTGAATACAAAAGTAAATTTAGTACATCCCCCCTCAGTAGGCTCTGTCTACGTGACTGAGGATTCATACGTGATGCCTGTGGTAGTAACCATGGTGGTTATTTGCACTAAAAGTCGATTGAATACAAAAGTAAATTTAGTACATCCCCCCTCAGTAGGCTCTATCTACGTGACTGAGGATTCATACGTGATGCCTGTGATTGTTGGCCGTGATTGTTTATTTTCAGTTAAGTTCGATTTAATACAAAAGTAAATTGAATACATTCCTCTCCCTGTAGGCTCTATCTACGTGACTGAGGATTCATACTTGATGCCTGTGGTAGTAACCATGGTGGTTATTTGCACTAAAAGTCGGTTTGATACAAAAGCAAATTTAAAAGTAAATGTAATACATCCCCTTCCCTGTAGGTTCTATCTACGTGACTGAGGATTCATACGTGATGCCTGTGATTGTTGGCCGTGATTCCGGTGCAAAGGCCCCTATCTTCAGGAACAGGGAGATGGTTAAGTACATGGATAACGCACGTCTTGAGGATGGAGGGTTCTACCTATTCATCGGTCGCAAAGGTGAGATTCAGGTTTTATTTTAGTGAAAGTAATAGGTGTACTTGGACAACTAGGGACCGGCATATCATATGATTTTGGCCAACGGTGAGTATGATATTGTATGAAATCATACAAATTGCATCAAATGGTATTGAATTTTAATGGTAACATTGGCCTAGTCAGACTGACGGTATCATATGATGGCATGATATCATATAATACCATGTTGCCGTTCCCTATGGATAATGCACGTCTTGAGGATGGATGGTTCTACCTCTTCATTGGTCGCTAAGGTAAGATTCAGTTTTTTTTCTCGCTTGAGGATGGCGGTTTCTACTTCGTCATTGGTATAAAGGTAACACTCAGGTTTTCTGATAATCAAAGTAACAGGTGAACATGAGTAATGCACGTCTTGAGGATGGTGATTTCTACCTCTTCATTGGTCGTGAAGGTAAGATTCAGGTTTTTGTCGCTCTTGAGGATGGCGGTTTCTACCTCGTCATTGGTATAAATATGAGATTCAGGTTTTCTTTTAGGGAAAGTAATAGGTATAATGGATAACGCACCTCTTGAGGATGGAGGGTTCTAACATTTTATTGGTCGCAAAGGTGAGATTCAGGTTTTCTTTTAGGGAAAGGAACAGGTGTATATGGATAACCAACTTTTAGGGAAAGGAACAGGTGTATATGGATAACCAACTTTTAGGGAAAGGAACAAGTGTATATGGATAACCAACTTTTAGGGAAAGGAACAGGTGTATATGGATAACCAACTTTTAGGGAAAGGAACAGGTGTATATGGATAGCCAACTTTTAGGGAAAGGAACAGGTGTATATGGATAACCAACTTTTAGGGAAAGGAACAGGTGTATATGGATAACGAACCCCTTGAGGATGGAGGTTTCTACCTCTTCATTTGTATAAAGATGAGATTCAGGTTTTCTTTTACGGAATGTAACAGGTGTGCATGGATAACGAACCTCTTGAGGATGGCGGTTTCTATCACTTCATTGGTCGTGAAGGTAAGATACAGTTTTTGTTCTCTCTTGAGGATGGAGGGTTCTACCTCGTCATTTGTATATAGGTGAGATTCAGGTTTTCTTTTAGGGAAAGGAACAGGTGTCCATGAATTTTGCACGTCTTGAGGATGGCGGTTTGTTTCTACCTCTTCATTGGTTGCAAAGGTGAGATTCAGGTTTTCTTTAAGGAAAGGAACATGTTTATCAACATAGCTCCATGGTGTTCCGTGTAGCTTCCTATGCAGCACCATCGTGTTCCGTGTAGCTTCTTAGTAGCTTCCTATGAATCTTCGTGGTGTTCCTAGTAGCTTCTTAGTAGCTTCCTATGTAGCTCCATGGTGTTCTGTGTAGATTCCTATGCAGCACCATGGTGTTCCGTGTAGCTTCTTAGTTGCTGACTGTGTAGCTCCATGGTGTTCCTAGTAGCTTCTTAGTAGCTTCCTATGTAGCACCATGGTGTTCCTAGTAGCTTCCTGTGTAGCACCATGGTGTTCCTAGTAGCTTCTTAGTAGCTTCCTGTGTAGCACCATGGTGTTCCTAGTAGCTTCTTAGTAGCTTCTTAGTAGCTTCCTGTGTAGCACCATGGTGTTCCTAGTAGCTTCTTAGTAGCTTCCTGTGTAGCACCATGGTGTTCCTAGTAGCTTCTTAGTTGCTTCCTGTGTAGCACCATGGTGTTCCTAGTAGCTTCTTAGTAGCATCCTGTGTAGCACCATGGTGTTCCTAGTAGCTTCTTAGTTGCTTCCTGTGTAGCACCATGGTGTTCCCAGTAGCTTCTTAGTAGCATCCTGTGTAGCACCATGGTGTTCCTAGTAGCTTCTTAGTAGCTTTCTATATAGCTCCATGGTGTTCCTAGTAGCTTCCTATGTAGCTCCATGGTGTTACTAGTAGCTTCTTAGTAGCATCCTGTATAGCACCATAGTGTTCCTACTAGCTTCCTACGAAGCTCTTTGGTGTTCCTTGTAGCTTCTTAGTAGCTTCTTGTGTAGCACCATGATGTTCCTAGTAGCTTCTTAGTAGCTTCTTGTGTAGCACCATGGTGTTCCTAGTAGCTTCTGAGTAGCTCCATGGTGTTCCTAGTAGCCTTCAGTGTGCTACTAGCAGCAGTCCTAGTTTTCCTTTTCCACAATGAGCAGCAGCTTCTAGGTGGCTCCCCTGGTTTTGCTACCCAGCCAAATCTAAATCAACGTAGTGAACCTGGAAGCTGGCAGAATCATCGTTCCAGTACTCTTGAAAAATTGTGCATGGATACAAATATATCACCATGGATATGTATTACATTTTGTACTTCCGTTGACTTGCATGGGTGACATGGAAGATGCAAGCACTAGTTATGCAATGTGTTTGTATGTGCATGTGTGTGTCTGTATTGAATGTGTTTATGTATATCACATGTGTGTGTATTGCATGTGTGTTTGCATGTGTATTGCATGTGTGTGCATGTGTGCCCCCAACACAGCACCGCACAACACATACCACACACATGAACTCATAACTTGAATACATAGCACACAACACCACACAACACATAGCACACATCACCACACAAAAAAATGCATACCACACACAAACACATACCACACCACACCACACAAAACACTCACGGAAATAGCTTATCTGATGAGTCCCTCCCCATACAACAGGCCTCAAGGCTGGTGGAACCTACAACAAATTCCTGTTCCCCGGTGGACGCATCGGTTTCGGAGCCTTCGCCATCGAGGGCGGTTGCCCTCAGTTGACCTACCTCACCAACATCTGCCGATCTGACTACCACGCCCAGGGGTGGCTCACGCTTGTGTACCAGACTGAGATGCCCCAGTATCTGACGATGCATACTGCTTGGCCTGCTGTGCCAGTGGACCAGAAACTGTATGGATCACCATCCGCTGCACAGATGTACCCCATCCAGCTCACCCTCCTCGACAGCAGTTGGGGAACCGGATCATGCCACGGAATTTACTACGCCCTAGTTGTGAATGATGACTGGTTCAAAATGATCTCGAACATGGTTTGCACTTTCACTGCTAAGTTAAGCTATGAGGAGTTTTTTCCCGAGGGAGACGTATAAACATACTAATCAGTCCCATAATAACTCATATATGTCTCGTGGGTTCATAAAACCCAACAAACGCCTGGAGGGGTGTGGGGTTAAGGGGACCCTCCCGTTCATGGGTTCATAATGACCTTGAAATAACTGAGCGCTAGAACGCACTCTAAATAACTGAGCGCTAGAACTCACTCTAAATAAGTGAGCGCTAGAACTCACTCTCAATAAATGAGCGCTAGAACTCACTCTAAATAAGTGAGCGCTAGAACTCACTCTAAATAACTGAGCGCTAGAACTCACTCTAAATAACTGAGCGCTAGAACTCACTCTAAATAACTGAGCGCTAGAACTCACTCTAAATAAGTGAGCGCTAGAACTCACTCTAAATAACTGAGCGCTAGAACTCACTCTAAATAACTGAGCGCTAGAACTCACTCTAAATAACTGAGCGCTAGAACTCACTCTAAATAAGTGAGCGCTAGAACTCACTCTAAATAACTGAGCGCTAGAACTCACTCTAAATAAGTGAGCGCTAGAACTCACTCTAAATAACTGAGCGCTAGAACTCACTCTAAATAAGTGAGCGCTAGAACTCACTCTAAATAACTGAGCGCTAGAACTCACTCTAAATAAGTGAGCGCTAGAACTCACTCTAAATAACTGAGCGCTAGAACTCACTCTAAATAAGTGAGCGCTAGAACTCACTCTAAATAAGTGAGCGCTAGAACTCACTCTAAATAAGTGAGCGCTAGAACTCACTCTAAATAACTGAGCGCTAGAACTCACTCTAAATAAGTGAGCGCTAGAACTCACTCTAAATAAGTGAGCGCTAGAACTCACTCTAAATAAGTGAGCGCTAGAACTCACTCTAAATAACTGAGCGCTAGAACTCACTCTAAATAAGTGAGCGCTAGAACTCACTCTAAATAACTGAGCGCTAGAACTCACTCTAAATAAGTGAGCGCTAGAACTCACTCTAAATAAGTGAGCGCTAGAACTCACTCTAAATAACTGAGCGCTAGAACTCACTCTAAATAAGTGAGCGCTAGAACTCACTCTAAATAACTGAGCGCTAGAACTCACTCTAAATAACTGAGCGCTAGAACTCACTCTAAATAACTGAGCGCTAGAACTCACTCTAAATAAGTGAGCGCTAGAACTCACTCTAAATAACTGAGCGCTAGAACTCACTCTAAATAAGTGAGCGCTAGAACTCACTCTAAATAACTGAGCGCTAGAACTCACTCTAAATAAGTGAGCGCTAGAACTCACTCTAAATAACTGAGCGCTAGAACTCACTCTAAATAACTGAGCGCTAGAACTCACTCTAAATAAGTGAGCGCTAGAACTCACTCTAAATAACTGAGCGCTAGAACTCACTCTAAATAACGTGGGTCGTGAATAAACAGTACTGCTGGACCTCGTATGTTGCTACAGTCTAGGGGTAGACCAAATAGGCTTAAGGGACTTGCCCAACCATGACAGGAGGGGCTATAAATAAAAAGCAAAGACAGAGACCTTTTTGCCACTGTACTTACATAGCCATTATAAGTTTGCAGGGCAGCGCTTTTCTTTTTCAGCTACGAGCAGCATCTTCTAGGCAGCTCCCTTGACTGGCTAGTCACCAAACCTGGTGCAACCTAGTGTACCTTGAAGCTGGCAGAACCAGCTTCTAGGCAGCTCCCCTGACTGGCTAGTCACCAAACCTGGTGCAACCTAGCGTGCCTTGAAGCTGACTGGCTAGTCACCAAACCTGGTGCAACCTAGTGTACCTTGAAGCTGACAAAACCACATTTCCTGTTCTAATGACATCTTGGTTCTTGGCCCTGTGGCTGACTCAGGGGGCTGCCTAGAAGCTTCTGCTTGTAGCTGGAAAGAAAAGCTATGGTGCAGTGGTTGGATATCGTATTTAATAATGTGTGCACACAAACACACTAGGCATGTTACCAAATTAGCGGAACTGATCTTTGTTTGTTGTCCGATATTTTTTTCTTGTCCTCTATTGGCAAAGCTGATTGCAACTGTAACAAGAGCCTTTTGTTTCTCTTTGCTTCTACTTGAACTACTCTCCCGGGTCAGGCGTTATTGTCAGCGTGTACTACTAGGACACGAGTGCCTGATTGGCATCTTGTTCAGATGCCAATCAGGCACTCGTGTCCTAGTAGTACACGCTGAAATTGAAATTGAAATTGTTACATCCGTGTAGAACCGTTACTCACTGGACGTGAAGTTAAGGACACCATAGCGTAAGCCGGAGCTAAGCACACGCTGACAAACTTGGTTACATAGCTTCAGCCAGCAATTTGGCTGCTCGCCGTCTTCGGAAGTAAAACGTAATTACCAGGAAAATGTAAACTCGAACAAATCATTTTTGTTTTCATTTGATTCTTTGCTTCTACTCTGCATATGCCTGGCTTGATGTCCACAGTAATGAGAACGCCTGGTGGGGTGTTGACGATAGGAGTGCCTAGTTTTAAGGGAGCCCAATCTAATGGCTGTAGGGGGGGGTGGAAACTACAGGAGAAGAAAAAACTATCTCTCCCCCCCCAGCCTAAAAAAACTGAGGAGCGCTGCCTCCCCCCTCCCACCCACCTACCCACACTTAAATATAAATAAGAGGAACGACTTGAAATTATATATGGCTTATGGGTATTAACACTATGGCACACACTATGGCATCCTCAGAATTCCCAGTACAGGATTGTGTGATAGAGTCAAAATTCAGTTCTGCACCCCCTTTGGTTTGCCCAAGTACAGTAGTCACCCTTCACCTTTGCAGGGAGCGGCCAGAAACTGCAGTCCTCATTATTTCAAACAAAATAGGGACAGTTTTCTCAGCATGGTCCAGGTACACTTCCCCTTGGGGCTAGTCCCAACTAACTTGGCCCCAATGTTGAATGGGCCTTGGACTGAGGCCAGTTCGGGTTTCGTCCCAATCAGGCCCATCCCTACCACCCATCCATATGTATACCACCCACCCATACCACCCACCAATACCCACCTATCCATACCACCACCCAACCATACCATACCACCCATAATCACCCATTCACCCACCCATACACCCATACCCACCCATCCATACCCACCCATACCACCCACCCATACGGCCTTACCATACCACTCATATCCACCCATTCACCCACCCATACACCCATACCCACCCATCCATACCCACCCACATTTCACACCCATTCACCCACCCAACACCAATGAATTGCCCATGCCAACACACAATCAATGGTGGCCTCAGAATTTCATTTGGAGGTCTGAGTAAAAAGATGGCAAAAAAACTGGGGAGGGCTGACCCCCCCCCCCCCCCCCCCCAATGAGGTGCTCGGAATGACCTGAAAATGGTCAACACATCGCCATGAATGCCATTATAGCCCCATTCTCAGAATATATCGATTGGTGTGAATCAAAATTTGAGGCCTGGGCTCCTCCTGTTTCTAGAATTCTAATGTTGGCCTGGAGTCTTGCTGGTAAAGCACACAACAGATAATTAGATTGTAGAATTAAATGATCACTGTAGCCCGAAATCAGGTCCCCCGTTGGTAAAACGATTGATTGCAGTTCAGTTCATCAATGCCTTTTCTTTTTAATCCCCTCCTATACGGTTGGGCAAGTCCCTTGAGCCTATTTGGCCTACCCCTGGACTGTAACATAAATATAGTAGGGGCCCTGGCGGGTCCCCTGGACTGTAACATAAATATAGTAGGGGCCCTGGCGGGTCCCCTGGACTATACATAAATATAGTAGGGGCCCTGGCGGGTCCCCCGGAGGTCGGCCCCGGGGGTGGGGTATGGAACACGATGGCTTCTGGGTTTGTAGTTCAGTTGTCTAAAATTGTTACATTTCTTGTTAAATGTTGAAAAATATGACAAAGTTGTCCACGTGGGTAGCATACCCACGTGGAACGTGAAACATTTGAACGTGGAAGGTGAAACGACGTGCAGCGGGATACATTTGCTAATTGCAATCGCCAACAACTTGATCGTTTGAAACATTTAACATAGATTGTCATGTAATGTTAAATGCCTAGGCTTGGCATCCAATGGTATGCTTTTGCTTGGTTTGTTTGTCCTCGACACCCCCCTGATGTAATGGGTTTTTTTGCTTTGTGGGTGCTTTTTCTTTTTGTTTAAAGCACAGAGTCCCTCGCGGTGTCAAGTAGACTTTAACATGTAATGTAATGTAATTCCGTCGCTTGTAGAACTTGGAGAACTGTGTGAGAGACGTCATGTATATGTCATTTATTGTACCAGGAGTGTGAATGCAGTTGAGGCGGATGTCTTCTTTCTTGTGCTGTTTCTGATGGATGTGGAACATGGTTTCCGTGCGTCTTCGATAAGAGCTTGTTAGTCAGCTGTTGTGTTGGACATGCTCCAGGTCCTTAGATTTAGTCCACAGGGCTGGAGGGAAACGACAAATGAAAACGCCGCGTCCACAGTCCGCAAACCTGAGATACGTTCGCTAAAAAGTGCCCTCCGAGGTAATCCGCCCCCGACGGGAATCGAAAACGAGTCGCTTAGATTTCGGGCCAGTCAGATTAACTGGCTGATTTGACCGGCGATCTTGGGAAATGTGAAGATTAAAAAAAACAGCACGATTTCGCGCAAGTATCGCATAGGTATGTTCACAATAGGGAGCCGACCAACATACAACAGAAGTGCCAATTTTTAATTATTTATAAGATACAATAAAAAGGAAAGGCGTTAACGCGATATTAAGGAAATCCCGTCTTACGGCGGTAGAGAATAGGCTGCTACTTTACTTGGACAAAGCTTCCATGGCGTTGAGCTACGATAAGATAAGATGGCTACACGGGGAGCAGCCTAAGCGCTTGAGCCATCCTATCCTGGAACTTGGCTCAGTCTTTTTCCCCTTCCAAATCTGAAGTTTTTTTCACAAAAACAACTGTTTATATGCAATAATGCACTTCAAAAGCGCCCCACCCCGGGTTACAAACACTCAAGCAGGAGAAGCTGGGGTTCACTATTCGAACGATTGTTGAAAGTTGTTATCACGTGGCCACTTGACTTTGATCCTGGCTACACGACCCGAGCTAGTGGTATGGATGCTGGCCATCTCCGGCAAATGAAAAACGACGTCTTCGAACAGGCGCATTGGTGTTGGGAGATGCAATCCATTGTTGTTTGTTTTTCGTCACTCGCACGGGGCTGCCGACTGATGACATGACAGGCCAGCTGGCCTGAGCGAGTGCAATCGAGTGCAGTGTACTTCTGAGCCTTGTTGTGTTGTGTACGTCCATGCGTGTCATCGGAATCGGCCGACAGGCCGCTTTATTGTACGCCATCCTACGATGATTTGGACATCTGCGATGGAGGCCATCCCATAATCCCATCCATGCCAAATCCGCTCAGCTACCGGGCAAGTCGGGATGACGATGATAATCCTGAATGGCACAGCCCGCCACAGTGGCGGGCTGTGCCATCCAGGGTTATAGATGTGTGACCTGCCAGCTACGCAGCTTGAACATTTGGCTACTGCTCTATACAATCCATGCACTTCATGACTTGGCTGAAAAACACATAGCGATATTGCACGATGCCTAGACTTAGCCTAGTTAACACGCTTGTTGTGATCTGCACCGCTCTGTGTGCAAGGCAGGCGAGCGCGCTGGACTTCGCTTATGAGGTACTAAGGGAAAACTAATTCGCGCAGTGGCATCGATTGGGTTATTGTGGCGATTAGACAGGGCATGAGCAGTAATTCGCGCAGATCTTTGCATATAGCAGCTGCAGTAGTCCGCACGAGGTTGTTCCACGATCCATTTCGGTAATAGTGTTGCTAGGTAGGTCGGACTAACTCCTTTGGCTCCTTGTTGGTGCTGAATGCGTTTAACCTACAGCTAAAGCAAGGAAGCGGTTGGTTAGAAATTGGACTGCGGAGGCGCGAAATTCTTGCTGTGCAACATTGCCTTGGTCAGTGATGGTGCTAGGCTGGGTGGGAGTAGCAAAATGATCGTGGGTTTCCCTTTGCGTGAGCCGAGTGGAACCCTTGCTCCTGCGCATCTAAGTATACTATAGAACTGAACACATCGTCAAAAAATCCTTATCGGGCGTGTCCAATAGGATAATTGCGGCACCAACATGACATGCCCTCGACACATGAAACGCCAAAATATTTCGCTGCTGCTCACACACAGTGAATCATGCCCCTCTACTTGATACTTCTCCTCCCCAGAATATCGCTTGCACCACTCACCTTCATCGCATGTCGCTAATCCTAAATTTCCTCATCGCCCCCCAGCACAAAACAGCACAAATGCCATATCACATAACGCAACACAAAATCCTACCAACACCCATCCATCGTCAATCACTAACGCTTCTCTTCCGTCCCTGTCCGTAGTTTTCGATTGTCTCTGACGGAACCGCAGCATCAAAGGATGGCATGGTGATGCCCTCCTCTACAGGACCCACTGTAGCAGCCAAGTTCATTCGCGATTACGTCGCCAACAACGGCGTCCCCGGCGCAACCGACTATCAGATGGATATTTTCCGTGACAAGGCGCTTGCTTTCTTCGCCGAGAGGTTCGGTGTCAACCCCCTCGACCCCTTCCTGCCCGACTTCGATGGTGAGCAGAGGTAGAAATGGGAGTGGGAGAGTGCAAATAGTAGTGTGGCAATGGTGTGTGTGTGTGTGTGTGTGTGTGGGGGGGGGGGGGGGGGGGGGGGGGGGCAGTCAGGTCATGCACCCATGCTCCAGGCCCCCACCCACCATGCTTTGCCAAGGCCTCCGCCCTCATCTTGCGACCGCAGTGGTGTGTGGTGTGTGTGTGTGTGTGTGTGTGGGGGGGGGGGGGGGGGCAGTCAGGTCATGCACCCAAGTTTTGGGCATGGGATACTGAATCATGAGGAAGGCTTTGGGGAGGCCATCTGCATGCAACTAAGACCTGTCAGAGAACATTGCATGATTCATATTAATCATACACATCTATATGTACACTTTATTAGAATATTAATTTTGTGAGCGTATTTGGAAGACCCCCCCCCCCCCCTCACCCACCACCCCCACACGGATGTGGTGGAGTGGAATTGTCTTGGGCAACACTGGCCTGCCTACTACAATGTACTGTGATGTTACGTTGGCCAAACATCAGCAGGACATGAGGACTACTGGCATAGCTTTTCTTTTAAGCTACAAGCAGCAGCTTCTAGGCAGCTCCCTGAGCCAGCCATGAGGCCTCACTATGGCAACAACACATGAAAGCTGGTTGTGTCAGGTTTGGCCAAATAGCCAGTCAGGGGAGCTGCCTAGAAGCTGCTGCTCGTAAGCTGAACAGCACTTTGCAGAGTCGCAAGCGACGCGGAAAAATCGGCGGAGTGTGTTGGCAACAGAACAACAGGTGGCAACGCTGGAGCTGACTGAAGCCAGTTAGTTGTGAGACAGTTGGCTGACGTATCAGGCTTCAATTCTTCGGTCAGTGGGTCAGTCAGACGGTCAGTCGGACAAACAGACAATGGGGTGAATCCAGGGATATTTTTTCAAATCAAAAGGAGGAAATCTTAGTCCTTTTTATTTTATTCCTCCCTATTTTCCTCCCAAAACAGGATCCTTATTCCGATTTTGGTCGATTTTTGTCGATTTTTAGTCAATTTCAGTAAAAAAAAAAAACTTTTCTTATTCTTAGTTTTTTTATTTCGGCAATTTCGGCCAAAACGAGGTATAGTATTCCGATCGGAATGTATTACGGCAAAAAATATCCCTGGGTGAATCTGGGGGCTCCCGCCCCCTAGGAGGGGGGCTCTGACAAAAAAAGCTATGGCTGCTGTAGGGCGGGAGTGACAGGAGAGCAGTGCTGGTTGACAGATCTAAGCCAGCTGCCCCAAACTGTAGGGACTCAAACTGAGAATGGCTTGGGAAGTGAAGGGGGAGGGGCGTGTGTGTGTGTGGTCCTACCCCCCCCACCACCATCACCACCACCACCACCACCACACACACAAACACACACGCATGACCCCTTTCACACCTCCTGATTTCCTGGGTATGTGGATGATGCAACAGGGGTGAGCCCCCAGAGTGACCAGGTCACATACACACACACCCACAGGCACAGACACACACTAGCACACACCCACAGGCACAGACACACACTAGCACACACACACAGGCACAGACACACACTAGCACACACACAAAGGCACAGACACACACTAGCACACACCCACAGGCACAGACACACATTAGCACACACACACAGGCACAGACACACATTAGCACAGACACACAGGCACAGACACACACTAGCACACACCCACAGGGACAGACACACACTAGCACACACACACAGGCACAGACACACACTAGCACACACCCACAGGCACAGACACACACTAGCACACACCCACAGGCACAGACACACACTAGCACACACCCACAGGCACAGACACACACTAGCACACACCCACAGGCACAGACACACACTAGCACACACCCACAGGCACAGACACACACTAGCACACACCCACAGGCACAGACACACACTAGCACACACCCACAGGCACAGACACACACTAGCACACACCCACAGGCACAGACACACACTAGCACACACACACAGGCACACACTCGCAGGCACACACTCACAGGCACACACTCACAGGCACACACTCACAGGCACACACACACAGGCACACACACACAGGCACACACTCACAGGCACACACTCACAGGCACACACTCACAGGCACACACACACAGGCACACACACAGGCACACACTCACAGGCACACACTCACAGGCACACACACACAGGCACACACTCACAGGCACACACTCACAGGCACACACTCACAGGCACACACACACAGGCACACACTCACAGGCACACACACACAGGCACACACACACAGGCACACACTCACAGGCACACACACCCGTACGTCTGGTTGATTGTTTGTTCGTCGTGTTGTCAGCAAGAAACCCTTGCCCTAAAGAAGTCGTAAACCCTGGCGCTAAAAAAATGAAAATTGAAAATTCGAACATCCAAGTAAGTCACACTGCCGGGGACAGTTGACCCTACTTAGGACGTGGTGTTATCGACACCGGTTCGTAAGCTCACCTTGCTCGAGTTGGCAACGAGGCTAGAACCAGTCAGGTTTCATACGGTTGACGGCCACCGTGAGAACTGAAACGCTCCCGACGGGGTTCTAACCCGGCATCTCTTTCGATCAAGGTCGGCAACTCAACCATTGAGCCACTCCGAGTCCGGATCGGGGATGTGGCGCTAATGAAGTCATAAACCCTGGCCCAAATAAAGTTGTTAACCCTGGCCCTAATGAAGTCATAAATCCTGGCCCTTATGAAGTCATAAACCCTGGCCCTGATGAAGTCGTTAACCCCGGCCCTAATGAATTCGTAAACCCTGGCCCTAAATGAATTCGTAAACCCTGGCCCTGATGAAGTCGTTAACCCTGGCCCTAATGAAGTCGTAAACCCTGGCCCTGATGAAGCCCTTAACCCTGGCCCTAATGGAGTCGTAGATCCTGGCCCTAATGAAGTTGTAAACCCTGGCCCTCATGAAGTCGGTAACCCTGGCCCTAATGAAGTCGTGAACCCTGGCCCTGATGAAGTCGTAAACCCTGGCCCTAATGAAGTCGTAAACCCTGGCCCTAATGAAGTCATAAACCCTGGCCCTAATGAAGTCGTAAACCCTGGCCCTGATGAAGTCATAAACCCTGGCCCTGATGAAGTCGTTAACCCTGGCCCTGATGAAGTCGTTGACCCTGGCCCTGATGAAGTCGTAAACCCTGGCCCTAATGGAGTCGTAAACCCTGGCCTGAATGGAGTCGTAAATCATGGGCTGGCTTTGCAGCCATCAAGCAAGAGTAAGGAACGGAAACTAATATTAGTGTTTGAAAAACTAATATTAACTAATATTATTATAGTGTTTCAATAATATTAGTTTTTCAAATAAATTCAATTTTTTGGTGAGAGGGCTCGTCAGTCTAATATTCACTAATATTAACTAATATTAACTAACTTAGCCTTTCCGTAAGCATGAGTCCATACTCAACGTATATCAACGGTAACTAAATGCATGCATTGCATAATATGATCTTGTATATAAATGGTAACTAAATAGTAGCCTCGTCAGACTTCCGGCATCGTATGATATCATACTCACCTTTGGTCAACATCATATGATATGACGGCCCCCAAGCATGAGGCAGTCAGATTGATCAAGGGGCATGAGGCAGTCAGATTTATCAAGGGGCATGAGGCAGTCAGATTGATCAATGGACATGAGGCAGTCAGATTGATCAAGGGGCATGAGGCAGCCAGATTGATCAAGGGGCATGAGCATTCATGGTTGGGCATACTTACAGCCTATCTGGTTAGAGATTTGTGTCTCGCTATCTATCCTGATTGCAACCTAAGACCCCCCCGTTTTGGCCAAATTGTTTGCAACCTGAGACCCCCGCCCCCCCGCTTCTCGGGAAGCGCTGCCCCCCCGAGCACCCTGGGGCGGCCCTACTAAAGCTACCAAGACTCTGCCCCTGGAGTTTGTCTTACTTAACCCATGAAGCTACTAGGTAACCCACTTTCTGAGCTGGAAAAAAACTCTGTACCACAGGTTTTGAAAAAAACGTATGTTTCGGTTACTTGTGCTGATTTTATAACTTGAGCTTGAACTTTCCATGCTTTTGTGCCCGTGCTCATGGACTATTCTAGTACTCACCCTCAGCTAACTCACCAAACACCCCCCACTCTCAGCTAACTCACCAAACACCAGTCCAAGTATCCCTCCACCAACCCAACCCTACTAACCAACTCACCAACCACCACTCCCTATGTCCCTCCACCAACTAAACCCAACTATCCAGTCCACCAACTCCCACTCCCCCTGTCCCTCCCCCAACCCAACTCACTAACTCATTCGCTCACCAAACACCTCCCCCCCTGTCCCTCCACCAACCCAACCCAACCCATCTCACTAACCACCACTCCAGGTGTCCCTCCACCAACCCAACCCAACCCAACTAACCAGTTCACCAACCACCAAACAAAACTCCCCCTGCCCCTCCAGAGCCAATCATGGTGAGCGAGGACTCCATGATTGAGCCAACGCTGATTGGCCTGTCCAGTACCCACCCTCATCTATCTCACCAAACACCCCCCCCCACTCTCATCTAACTCACCAACCACCGCTCCACCTGTCCCTCTTCCCACCCACCCCAACTAACCGACTCACCAACCACCACTCTCCCTGATCCTTCAGAGCCTATTATGGTGAGTGAGGACTCCATGATTGTGCCCATGCTGATGGACCTGTCCAGTACCCACCCTCAGCTAACTCACCAAACACCACTCCACCTGTCCTTCCACCAACCCAACTTAACCCAACCCAACCCAACCCAACTAACCGACTTACCGACTTACCAACCACCACTCCCCCTGTCCCTCCAGAGCCTATTATGGTGAGTGAGGACTCCATGATTGTGCCCATGCTGATGGACCGTAGCCACAACAACCGCATCTCCATCCTGCGAGCTAAGCTGTTCACCCGCTACATCCCTGATGGAGAAGCCCTCATCGGGGGATACTACCTTGTTGTTGGAAACAGTGGTGAGTTCTACATTATTTATTTAGTATTTATCAGGGTATTCATTATTTGTTTATTATTTAGTCTTTAGTATTTATCAGGGTATTATAATTTGTTTATTATATAGTATTTAGTATTTATCAGGGTATTTATCAGGGTGTTTATTATTTAGTCTTTAGTATTTATCAGGGTGTATATATATTATTTGTTTATAACTTAGCATTTAGTCTTGAGTATTTATTTAGTATTTATCAGGGTATTTATTATTTGTTTATTATTTAGTATTCAGCCTTGAGTACTTATTTTGAATTTATCAGGGTATTTTTTATTTGTTTATTATTTAGTATTTAGTCTTGAGTATTTATTTATAATTTATCAAGGTATTTATTATTTGTTTATTATTTAATATTTAGTATTTATCAGGGTATCTATTATTTGTTTATTATTTAGCCTTTATTAAGCATTTAGATGTGAGTTTTAATGCGCAGGGTTGGACTGGGGTTGGGGCTGGTTGGGGCTTTTCGTCACAATCATTCAGTGCATTGCAACTCGGTCACCTGATTCATTCCTGATGGAGAAGCCCTCATCGGGGATACTACCCTCGTTGTTGGAAACAGTGGTGAGTTCTACATTATTTATTTATAATTGATCAGGGTGAGGAGAGGGGGGGGGGGGGGGGGGGGGGAAAAGCTGACGTACCTCATATTTGCTTTATATAGAGCTTAGCATCAGGATGCAATTACATTTTTGTTACCCCAAGATAAAGTTTACAGGAAGTTTGAGGGGTCCAAAGTTGTTTTGACCCAAAGCGGCCCAAATCTTAACTTTGCGATAGATCACGTTTGGGCAACCCCATGAAAGATGTCGGAGCATAACTGGAATGGGCAAGAAAATATCTTTCGAATGACCCTCCTTTTAGGGGGGTAAGGGTAAATGCTTTTTCCCAACTTCATTTCCCCCTTCCTTTCGTTTGAAACTTCCACAATTCCAACTCCCATCTGAATCGGACACCGTTTTGAACATGCGTTCCAAAAATCTGTCTTCCTGCCCCCCCTGTATCAGGTATTTAATATTTATTTAGTATTTTGTATTTAGTATTTAGTCCAGGTATTCGATTTAGTCTTAAGTATTGATTTAGTATTTAGTTGTGATGCTCAGGGTTGAGCTAGGTTTGGGGCTGGTTGGGGCCAGGGTATTACATTTTGTCAAAGTGGTCAGTGCTTCAAGCACACACATGTCAAATTGGTCAGCGCTTTGCAGTGCAAAAAGCGCGAAAACTGCGGGAAACGCGCAGTGGGGCTCAAAAAGCGTGAGCAAAATCACGCTGCTGCGCGTGCTTTGTAGTAAGCTGGTTAGGGCTTTTCATCTAAATCATTTGGTGTGTTTCACTCGTTCACCTGTTATACATGCTTTATTTAGTCATACATTTTATTTAATATATCGAGAACTATTCACCTGGTATACATTATACATAATATGCTCTTTAGTCATACATTCTTTATTTAGTCATACATTTTATTTAATATATCGAGAACTATTCACCTGGTATACATTATACATAATATATTCTTTAGTTATACATGCTTTATTTAGGATTTTTTATATGTTTAGTTTTATTTATTTATTATTGATTCACTATTTAGTTTTGAGTAATGAGGGTTGGGCTGGGGTTGGGGGTTTTCGTCACAATCATTTGTTGTGTTGCAACTTAGTCGCCTGATTCATCCCTGATGGAGAAGCACCAGCTAACCTGAAACTCACACCAGGACTCACACTTTCTTATTTCCTGGTCTCCCTTCTGCGGGAACCTACCAGAGGGCTCTGGAACATATTATGTAGTTATATAGTAGATATATTGTAGTACATAACACGTAATGAATTAATGATATATTGTATATATATATATATATGGGTTGACCAAAGGCAGGGGAAGGGAGGTGCCTAGAAGCTGTTAAGCATAGCCCCCAAAAGTCACCAGTCTTCTTGAACTTGAACTTGTTTACATAGCTTCAGCTAGCAATTTAGATTCTTGCCGCCTTCAGAAGTAAAGACAATATCAGGGTAAATGTAACCGCGAACAAATCATGTTTTCATTTTTATTTTCCATATTTCTTCTTTTTATCCTTTTAATTATTTGTTTCATGTGTTCAGTCACCAGTTGCCATATCTCCCAAGAACCAGCTAACCTGAAACTTACACTCTCTTATTTCCAGGTCTCCCTTCTGCGGGAACCTACCAGAGGGCTCTGGACCCTGGCATGACCTCTGGGTTTGGCATGATTGTTGTCCTTGGTATTTGCCCTGTCGCTAGGCAGATTGTCATGTTTGCCTGCACTGGCAAGGGCGGAACCATCGGCAACTTGCGCGTCGAATTCCAGAACGACATTCCTAACTCCGTCATGTTGGATAGGGGCTGGGAAACTGGCTTGGGACTGCCTGCACAGATGCACCCCATCTTGATGACCGCAAACCAGTACGATAAGGACAGGGCTATTATGTGGGGCGAGGGCTCATGTACAGGCATGTTCTATGCAGCCCCCAAGGAAGACAAGACCTTCAACATCATGTCGAGCATAGTTTGCAACTTTGGCGCAGCCCCAAACTACAACGGCTTTCACAACACCGTCTTACAGACGAAGTAAATAAAGTAGCACTAATAAATCAGCAACAACGCTGAATAACGCAACAAAAAGCTGTATGGATGTAGATCGTTTAGGCTTTAGGTTTTACCCCTCGACCACCAGATCAGTAAAACCATAGTTTGTACATTTAGTTATTTCCCATGCATAGACCATTAATCACGACTACCCAATAATCTACCAGTATGCCCTACATCACATTATTATGATACATTTTAGAGATTAAACGGACGGGCACTGCCATGCCAAACCATTTTTTGCATAAACCATCCAAGAATTAATGGAGCGCGGCAGAATACTCAAGACTGTCAAAAGCCGACTTCCTGGACTCGTTATGTTACTGTAACAAAGTGCGCAGCTGAAGAATGTCCCCACTGACTCTCTTTGTCGTAGAATTGTTACAATGAGCAGGACGAAACAAAAAAGTGTTAGCAACTGAAAATAGTAGGGGGGCCTGGCGGGTCCCCTGGAGGTCGGCCCCGGGGGTGGTGTAATGTTAGTCAAGCAGCAGTGGCAGCCTCCTTGGTGATGGATGCACAAGCAGTTGCTTACTTATCCCTACGATTTAATATTGGGGGGGCAAGAATCAATGTAGCATGGCACGTCATTATTATTCAACTTGGTGGCCTGTAAGGCTAATGAACTAATTAGCTCGCTGACTTCCCGAAGTTCCATGGAGGCAGGTGCAGCAACTCCCGAGGCTACAGTTGCTACTTCGCCACCTGCAGGAACTAGTGCGAAAGAGCAGATTTCCTTGTCAAGCACAATGCGCTGATGCAATGAGCTACGAGAGTCACGAAGAAGCGAATTCTTCAAGGGGAAATCGTAGACATGCTCCAGGTCCCTAGACTGAGTCCACAGGACAGGAGGGAAACGACAAATGAAAACGCCGCGTCCACAGTCCGCAACCCTGAGATACGTACGCGAAAAAGTGCCCTCAGAGGTAATCCGCCCCCGACGGGAATCAAACACGAGTCGGTAAGATTTCAGGCCAGTCAGATTAACCGGCAATTTTGACCGGCGTTCTTGGGATATGTGGAGATTTGACGATTTCGCCCAAGTATCGCATAGGTCTGTCTCCCATAGGGGGCCGACCAACAAGTGGTGGTACTTGGCAGTACATCGGCGAGCTGCCCGATAAAGCAGTGTTGTCGAGGGCAACCAAGAAGAATGTCCTCACTGACTCTCCTTGTAGTCTCCGTGGTGCAGCACATTCCTGCACCAATGTGTACTGCCGCAGCGCAGTATGGGCAGCAGGTATAGCCTGACGGTGGTATTAAAATATGTATGTTACAGTCTAAGGGTAGCCAAGTAGGCTAAAGGGACCAGACCAGCTTAGGTACAGAAATGCTTAGCACGACCTCAGCAAGGAAACTAAAATGTGCAAATGTATATGAAAGTATGAAACCCTCGATGCAACCTCGTTACATAACACTATGGCTGTGGGGCTGACTTGGCTGTCTGAAGGGTACTATGTACTCCTTTGCAACACGTGGTCTCATGCGGAGCCATCATCTGATAGCGCTCTAAATGTGTGCGTTTGCTAGAATACAATTCTTTACCGCAATCTTCGCAGACAGTGCTCTTTAATTGTGGGTCCATTGAATGACACAATTGCCACTAGGAATCAGGACGAACCGTTGGATAAAAAAAGAAACATACGTCCATTGACGGAAAGGAAAGAAGCAGTGTTGTACTACGAGGTCTCGCTATGGACTTCGTTGTGCTCGAGTTGGTAAGAGGTGTGTGGGGGTGCATATGTATATATAGAGAGCTTGAGACCCTGGACCCCCCCCCCCCCCCCCCCCCCCCCCCCCCCCCCCCCCCCCCCCCCACCCCCCCCCTCGAAAGAATACGTGGACACGTGGTGGATCTCTCCCAAATATAATTTATGGACTGGTATTTAGTAGAGGAACACCCCAGTTCCACTATCATGTCATTCTGAGGGCTAAAAAAAGTAAAAAGCAGGGGGCCTCGTGGATGTTTTGTCTAGACCCTACGCAGGAGGTGCCCAGGACTTCACAAATGAAGTACGGCCGATCGATTTATTCTGATAATGGGGCCATGATGGCATGATTGATGGCGATTCGTTTTGTCCTTTTCCAGGTCATTCTGGAAAATGACAAAACAAAAGGTGTGTGGTGTGGTGTGTGGGGGTGGGTGGGGGGGTGGGGGGGTGGTGGGGGTGGTGGTGGGGTATGGGTGGGTGAACGGGTGGGTAATGTGGGTGGGTATGGATGGTATGGATGGGGTGAATGGGTGGGTAATGTGGGTGGGTGGGTATGTATGGTATTGGTGGGGGTGAATGGGTGGATGCTGTGGGTGGGTATGGGTGGGTGAGTTTGGGTGGTATGGATAGGTGTATGGGTGGATGAATGGGTGAGTATGGGTGCTATGGATGGGTATGGATGGGTGGTTATGGGTGAATGGATGGGTAATGTGGGCGGGTGGGTGAAGGGGTGAAGGGGTGAATGTGTGAATGGGTTACTCCGGTAGTATGACTACCGGTATCATACAATCCCTGTTTGGGAATTGAGAGAAGGCCATTGTGTGTGCCATATAGTAAATACCCAGAATCCATATATATTTTCAAGTTGTGCCTCTTATAATCTTATTTCTATTGAAGGGGGGGGGGGGGGCAGCCCTCCTCAGGTTTTAGGCATTGTTTTACAAATGCCCTGCGCTAGGATTTCTGTATTTGCCGGTAAGGTGCGTCCTGGGACGCTTCCAGGTCATTAGGGTGCGTCTTACCATCAAAATAAGCCTTAGCCCACGGCAATGGAGTGGTGGTGGGCCAATCAAATGATGGGTGAGACGCAACCAACATCTTGAACCTGCGTCTGCGACGCAACCAACATTCTGGATCTGCGTCTGGGACGCAACGGACCCTCCCATGTTGCGTCTGCGACGCAACGGACCCTCCCCATGTTGCGTCCTGGGACGCAAGGACGCGCGTCCTGCACAACCCTGACCCACACACCCCACACACACATACACACACAAGCTTGTGAGGCCCATATCTCCTCCACCAATTTTAATTTTAATTATTGAACTACCTGTGGCAGACGACGGTACCATCCAGCAGTGGCCGGCAGTGGTACCCGTAGCTGACCGTAGGCTCGGTGCAAGGGTACGCGTGGGTACTGTACATATCGACAATCGTGTAGGTCACCCCGCCCGCCCCCGAACACGTCTGTTTGCTCCCGTTCAGACTCCATGAAGTCATAGATCATATCGATGTGCGGCTGGATGTCGCATGTCGTTGAGGGAATCGAGGAGGAGCTGACCTGAAGGTGATCTGGAGATGATATGTTGGATTGTTAACGATGCAGCCAGGCAGCCACGCTGTCATGAACCGACTGCAACAGAATCTGAGTGGTCATTTGTCGTTCGAAGCTCATGCGGAATTGACCCGCGGACCCTTGAATTGGACGATGTAGCAATGCAGTCGAGAAACGACTACAACAGGCTCCAGGGAGTAAATTTTCCGTTGATGAAACCGAGGAGGGCCCCAGGAGGTGAACGGCATGCAGTCCTGAACCGTCTGCAACCGGCCCCGGCGAGTCATTTGTCGTTGATGAAATCGATGCACCCATGCAGTCATGACACGACTGCAAAGTCCTGTCGTTTCACTTCTGCACCAGGCTCTTCTGTCGTTGATTAAATCGAGGGAGCGGCCACCTTTGGCCACCAATGCACGCATGCATGGAAACCAGAAGTCAGAGATCTGAACTTTATAAAAGCAATCGTGAAGTCCACATGACCAGTGCGAAAAACAATATCGCACGTATTCCCCCTAACTCTGAAGCGAGCCAGCTCATTCTTCCACAGGCCTTCGCACTGAGCGTTGACCTGTGTTTCCTCTGAGCGGCTAAGCCACGCCTCGCTCTGACTATTCGTGTTCTACTGATCGCAACTGTCCGACCAAGTCCACCCTAGCTTCCGCCTTCAAAATCCGCGCCCACGAGAGACGCAGGCGGTCCATCCTCGTCAGCGAGCCGGTCAGTGAACTCAGCCAGATCAGTGCGACCAGGTCAGATTTACCTCGTCTTGCCGCCCGCCTCTACTCCTCTACACCACTGGTAACCATCCTAGACCTACTATGGCCATGATTTCGCGCTGTACAACCAGACGGGCAGGCACCCAGGCCCTCGGCACCCAGGTATCTTCAGGATGTGCAGTTGTGACAGTGGCACGCCGCTGCCCCGCCACTGTGTGGACCACCAAGCCACGAGCTTTGGCCAGACTTCAGGTGAGCAGGCTCTTTTTTATAGTTTTCGGCGGAGCCCCCAGATTCACCCCGTTGTCCGTTTGTACGACTGTCCGACCGACGACCGAGACGAAGCCTGACACGCCAGCCAAATGTCTCAACTAATAACTGGCTTCGGTCAGCTCCATCGTTGGCACCTGTCGTTCCGTTGCCAACACTCTCCGCCAATTTTCTGTGTCGCCTGCGAGTTG
>CM039465.1:52327848-52357848 GCA_022414725.1 Microglena sp. YARC | reverse complement strand
TTGGTGGCGAACATGTGTGTGGCTCGTGACTTCATCAGTGAGCAGAAATTGAAGAACCTCCAAGAAAGTCTATCTAAGGTTTTCAATCCCGACAGCGAGGAATACAGAAACACCAGGGGATTGAAGTCCCCACGACTTGATCGGGAGACTCAGAACATGCTAGCTGCATATGTCAAAAAGGCCGTGTTACTGAGCCAAGCTCCAAATCGTCTGATGAAGCCCATCGGCCCATCAATGTGAGCTGCAACCCGCAATGGAATAGGTGTATTTGGATAATGTTTGTTTGCATGCTAGTTGTTGTTGTTGTTGTGCTGGGCAGCTCAACACTACAGGGGTACTGCATGCCTCCGTTGCAAGAGAATACATACGTACATGCATGCTAGCTGTCATCAAGTGGCATCAAGTTAGTTTGAGTGGCATCAAGTTAGTTTGAGTGGCATCAAGTTAGTTTGAGTGGTATCAAGTTAGTTTGAGTGGCATCAAGTTAGTTTGAGTGGCATCAAGTTAGTTTGAGTGGCATCAAGTTAGTTTGAGTGGCATTAAGTTAGTTTGAGTGGCATCAAGTTAGTTTGAGTGGCATCAAGTTAGTTTGGGTTCTGGAGATGAGACTGCAGACTCAATACTCTTTACAAGAGAGAAGATAACAATAACTCGCACCAGTGCGATATATATGGCGATGAGATCTGTATTGCGGCGCGCAGGCCATAGCTGGCTTCGACGCCTAGCGGCAGACGACACGTGCCCTGGATGGGACTTAGACTTGTGCGTACTTTGCCTACTCTAGAGATGACATATAAGTCAGACTATAACAAGTTCTAATCAAGTGCATGAATAACATAACCAAATAAATAAAAACTCCCTCCGATATTTTCACCAAACAGATAGGCACATAAATTGTTTGTATTCTTATTTTCTTCTTTGTGCATGTGACACTTCCATCATCGAGTCAGTGACACTTCCATATTCAAGTCATTATAACATTATAATTGGTCAAGTTATGCCATTCAACCAAGTACTATTGCTTATTTTATTGCAGGGCCATCAAGCATTATCAGGGGGGTAGCCGACGCAACCTTCACAAGGACAAAGCAGACTATGATTCGCGGGTTATCATCCCAGTGCCTTTCACCAGTCACACACCCAACATGCGCGAGGGGGATAAGAGCGGCTCTCTCCTCTTCTGCAAGAATCGAGGAGACATGCGGTTCGAAATCAAAGCCCCTGAGCGTGCAGTAAGTTTTTTTTTAAGTTGTGAGCTTTTGTGAGGAATTTCACCCCAGAAGGTGGGTCTTCCGACACAAACATACCAGCAAAACCGAGGATTCGGTTTGAATGGCGTTGTCACTCCAACAAAAGAGTAGGCATGGGTGGAACGTGGGTACAAAACCTGTAAGCCGCCGGACGAATATAACCCAGCCAGCACATAAGTAAGACAAAAGCAACACAACCCACTGCACAGTTCCATCTCCTAGCTGACTATGCAGTTAAACTTCAAGAAACCTAGAGCACCTTGAAGCTAACATTATCAGTTTTCTGACACTACTTTTATGTTAGGGACCAATGGCTCGGAGTTCTATCTGGAAGCTGCAGCTCACAGTCGAAACAATAAGCAAGTGTCTGAACTAGCAATTTATACCAAAAGTCTGTCTGCCTGTCCTGCCTGTCCTGTCCTGTCCCGCCCCGCCCTGTCCTGTCCTGTCCTGCCCCGTCCTGCCCTGTCCTGCCCTGCCTGCCATGTCCTACCCGCCCTACCCCCGCCCCGCCCTGCCCTGCCCTGTACTTTACTGCCCTGTACTTTACTTTACTGCCCTGTACTTTACTTTACTGTACTGCCCTGTACTGTACTGTACTGTACTGTACTGTGCTGTACTGTACTGTACTATACTGTACTGTAGTGTACTGTACCCTGCCCAAGCCCCCTGCCCCCTGTCCCATGTCTCCTGTCTCCTGTCACCTGCCGACCTGTCCTGTTTCTAGCTGCAGAGCAGCAAGGAAAAAGCAACACAACCTACTACACAGGGCAAAACCTTTCGAGTGATATATCTAGGTTTTATATCTCTTAAGCCCTAAACCCTAAACAAATCCACCACAACTGCGTTGTACCCAGGCCATCTTCATGAATCCGAAAATATCCAGGGAGGAGTGGTCGTATTGTGTATCACCGGACTTTAATGGCTGCTTAGTTCTAGCCAGCTTAGCTTGCGAAGACGTGCATGCCCTCACAGAGCTCCATGACACTACTGCAAGCATGTGTTGAGACTTGGCTTGGCTTGCGAAGACGTGCAGGCCTTCACAGAGCTCCATGCCACTACTGCAAGCATGTGTTGAGACTTGGCTTGGCTTGCGAAGACGTGCAGGCCTTCACAGAGCTCCATGCCACTACTGCAAGCATGTGTTGAGACTTGGCTTGGCTTGCGAAGATGTGCAGGCCCTCACAGAGCTCCATGCCACTACTGCAAGCATGTGTTGAGACTTGGCTTGGCTTGCGAAGACGTGCAGGCCTTCACAGAGCTCCATGCCACTACTGCAAGCATGTGTTGAGACTTGGGACGCTCAGTGTTACGCTGGCTGAAGGCGGAGAGCATGTGGGGCATGTATGGCAGAGCTCCATAACATTCAATAATGGTGTACGGCACGTATGTGTTTGATATGCTCAGTGGTATGCTGGCAGCAGGCTGAGAGCAAATTGTGCATGGCAGAGCTCCATACCGAGACCAAGACCGAGAACCAGACCGAGTACCAGACTGAGACCCAGACCCAGATCGAGACCGAGACCCAGACCGAGGCACAGACCCAGAGCGAGACACAGACCCACGTAACCACGACCGTGCGAGAGGTGACCGCCCGATAGGGCGGTCACCTCTAGTTGATATGCTCAGTGGTATGCTGGCTGCAGGCTGAGAGCAAGTTGTACATGGCAGAGCTCCATACCATGCAATAATGGTGTACTGCATGAAAGTGTTTAAGACTCTCAGTGGTATGCTGGATGAAGGCGGAGAGCAAATTATCGAATATGGCGTCTCTTTTTCAACTATGTAGATAACTGTATTTTACAAAAACAATGAGCTAGAATGTGAATATAGAGTGGTGGACATCGAGGAAGTCTAGTCAAGCCACATTAAATAGGTGTAAAGTGTTAACGTTTACTGTACGGCTGGACTGCAACTTACTTGTGTAGCACCGATCACCGAGCAATTCTAGTACAGCCACATAAACTTGAATGGATTGATTATAGGCTATTTACCCTCTCTTTTTTTTTTTTTTACTGCCGAAGACGGCAAACAGCTGAATTTTTGGCTGAAGCTATGTAACCAAGGTACCCCCCCCCCCCCCTCTTCGGATGTTGTGGAGCGGGCTTGTCTTGGGTCAACTATAGCAAGTCTATGACTATGTTATGTAATCTTGGTATAAACCCTGGTTTCTGATCCTGCTGGTTAAAATAAAGAAATACGTTGTTCGCCTTATTACGAGGCATGAGATTAAGGGGGCTAGCCCGTTTGTTTTCACGAGGTTGGGGGGGCCAACCACCACATACTGCTGGTTTTTCTCAATGCTTTTTCTTTTTAGCCCTTCCCTTCACGGTTGGGCAAGGTACTTTAGCCTTTTGTGCCTACCCCCGGACTGTAACATACATTTGAGTAGGCAGAATAAAACACGGCGAGCAGTGAAGTGAGCCTAACAAAAATGAGTCAATCCTGGAGTGCTCCCGTTGATAAGACCTAGCCTGACTTTAACATACATACCGTACATACATACGGTACAATGCAAACAAAAAAATAAACAAATGATTTGTTCGCGTTTACATTTTTCTGGTAGACGGTGGTAGATGTTGTTGTACTGCCAAAGACGGCGAATAGCCAAATTGCTGGCTGAAGCTATGTTACCAAATTCAAGTTCAAGTTCTTGGGCAATTAAAAAACTACATACCGGTACTCAGGAATTAAACGAATCCAAATTCTAATGTATCGCTCTGAGGACAGCGAAAGAAAGAAACCTGGCCCGGTCTCACACACCCTTGCCACCATGCCATCCCACCCCTGCTACGAAGTCCTCCCCTGCAACCATGCCATCCCACCCCAGCTACGAAGTTTTCCCCTACCAATGACGCAAAATCGTCCTTATGGGTGTCTAAACTGTCTAGTCTGGTTAGTATGCTCCCTGGTTTCTGTGGCTATTGCACGGGGGGACTTGGACTTGGCAGAGGTGAGCAGCCTAGAGTTTGCTGAAGAACCGTGTAACAATTCAAATTCAAAGTCAAAGAAGAGGCTTTGTGTCATACATTCCCAAGAATATCCATCTCGGTGCATGCAAAATACACACGGCTCTGCTGTGCTGCACGTAAACCTATTCAAATGTCAGGGAACGTTCAAAGAAAGGAAGTACATGAGGCTAAGTGTCAGGACACATTCCCAATAATATAAATCTTGGCGCATCAAAATACACACTGCTCTGCTGTGCTGCACGCAAACCTATTCAAATCGATCTCTCAGGGAACGTTCAAAGAAAGGAAGTACACGAGGCGGTGTTAGGAGAAATGCCGAAGAATCCCTACCGCCTGGAGGGTGGCACTTACTATGTCTGCCATGGTGACTTTCCCCAGCTGCGGCGTATGAGAGGGTACCCTGAACACCACGCCCCTCCAGGCGCTATCTTTGGGGGGGGCCCAAGAATATACATATCGGTGCATGCAAAATACAAACAGCTCTGCGAAACAAACAGTGATATCCGCCGCCCTCTAGTCCTCACAACCGGTGTTCAACCACACAGATGATTTGCTGAGGGCTCGATCAGCACTGGATCTTTGCTTTTATGTAAGGCCATCTCTCCTTGCGACGCCGTAACGCCACTCATCCTCCTCACCACTTCACCAGCTCTGCGAAACAAACAGTGATATCCATCCTCGCTATAATCCTCCTCACCCTCACCCTCCTCACGACCAATGATGCTGGACCACACATTACAACTACTGTTCCTGTTTTACTCTGCGTAGCTTTCTTTACACTTGCTGAACGCCAAATTATGGCTTCTATGTATGTATGTATGTATGTATGTATGTATGTTACAGTCCAGGGGTGGGCCAAATAGGCTTCAGGGACTTGCCCAACCGTGATAGAAAGGCCTTCAAATTATGGCTTCTATGCCACGTCGATTCGGTCCTCATCATCTGTCGTCCAACCGAAGTTGGACTACACAGATGATTTGCTACGGGCTTAGGAAAACCACTCCAAACTCGATCAGTACAGGATCTTTGCCTTTATGTAAGGCCATCTCTCCTTGCGACGCCGTAACGCCACTCATCCTCCCCACCACATCCGCCGCCCTCTACTCCTCACAACCGGTGTTCAACCACACAGATGATTTGCTGCGGGCTTAGGAAAACCACTCCCAACTCGATCAGCACTGGATCTTTGCATTTATGTAAGGCCATCTCTCCTTGCGACGCCGTGACGCCACTCATCCTCCTCACCACGTCCGCTGCCCTCTCGTCCTCCAGCAGCAGTAGGCGACAGGCGGCCAACAGCTCCCGGAAGTGTGCGGCGGGTCGCTTAGTGTAGGGGCTGAAGACAGAGACCATGCCACTCACGTCGGTCAAGAATTGAGAAGCGCCAGCAGGAGTGAAGCGCGCTTCAGTTGCGACATAGTTAAACATGAACCTGTTCACAGGAGTGGGAGTGTGGTGGGAGCTGGGTGGGAGCGTGGTGGGAGCGTGGGTGGTAGTGGGTGGGAGTGTGGGTGGGAGCGTGCATGGGAGCGTGGGTGGTAGTGTGGGTGGGAGTGTGGGTGGATCGTGGGTGGGATCGAGGGTGGGATCGTGGGTGGGAGTGTGGGTGGGAGTGTGGGTGGGAGTGTGGGTGGGAGTGTGGGTGGGAGTGTGGGTGGGAGTGTGGGTGGATGGTGTGTATGTTGCAGGGGCAGGCATACAATTGTGTAGCGCCAGCAGGTATGAAGCGCGCCTCAGTTGCGACGTAATTAAAAATGAACCTGTATGTGTATGTGAGTGTATACTGTTACAGTCCAGGGGTAGGCTTGGGTAGGCAAAACATTGTGTAGCGCCAGCTGGAGTGATACGCGCTTCAGTTGCGGCGTAATTAAACATGAACCTGCATGTGTGTGTGTTGTATTGTTGTTACAGTCCAAGGGTAGGTCAAACATGGTGTAGCGCCAGCAGGTTTGAAGCGCGCCTCAGTTGCGACGTAATTAAACATGAACCTGTTTGCAGGGGCATGTGGTGCGGGGTATGAAACATGTATGTAGGTAAGTATGTTTGTATGTTGTTAGGCATTTGTGAGGCCCACGTTTCACATTTGGCAGGCTCACATTTCACGCCAGCAGGAGTAAAGCGCGCCTCAGTTGCGACGTAATTAAACATGAACCTGTAAATGTGTGTATGTATGTTGTTACAGTCTAGGGGTAGGTCAAGCACTGTGAAGCGCGCCTTGGTTGCCACGTAATTAAACATAGGCCTGCACATATGTGTATGTATGTATGCTTTGTTATAGTCCAGGCGTAGGTGAAGAACTGTGAAGCGCCAGCAGGTTTGAGGCTGCCTCATTGCGACGTAAGTAAACATGAACCTGTATGTGTGTATGTATGCTTTGCTATAGTCCAGGCGTGGGTCAAGAACTGTGAAGCGCCAGCAGGAGTGAAGAGCGCCTACGTTGCGACGTAATGAAACATGAACCTGTCAGTGTGTGTATGTATGCTTTGCTATAGTATAGGGGTAGGTCAAGAACTGTGAAGCGCCAGCAGGTTTGAGGCTGCCTCATTGCGACGTAATTAAACATGAACCTGTGCGTGTGTGTATGAATGCTTTGCTATAGTCTAGGGGGAGGTGAAGAACTGTGAAGCGCCGGCAGGTTTGAGGCTGCCTAATTGCGACGTAATTACACATGGACCTGTGCGTGTATGTATGTTGTTACAATCTAGGGGTAACCAGTAGGCCAATAACTGTGAAGCACACCTCAGTTGCGACATAGTTAAGCATGGATCTGTGTGTGTATGTGTGTTGTTACAATCTAGGGGTAGGCCAAGAACTGTGAAGCGCCAGCGGGTGTGTGTGGTTTAGGTTTGTGTGTGGTTTAGGTTTGTGTGGTTTGGGTTTGTGTGTGGTTTAGGTGTGTGTGTGGTTTGGGTTTGTGTGTGGTTTGGGTTTGTGTGTGGTTTGGGTTTGTGTGTGGTTTGGGTTTGTGTGTGGTTTGGGTATGTGTGTGGTTTGGATTTGTGTGTGGTTTGGGTTTGTGTGTGGTTTGGGTTTGTGTGTGGTTTGGATTTGTGTGTGGTTTGGGTTTGTGTGTGGTTGGATTTGTGTGTGGTTTTGGGTTTGTGTGTGGTTTGGAGTTTTGTGTGTGGTTTGGGTTTGTGTGTGGTTTGGGTTTGTGTGTGGTTTGGGTTTGTGTGTGGTTTGGGTTTGTGTGTGGTTTGGGTTTGTGTGTGGTTTGGGTTTGTGTGTGGTTTGGGTTTGTGTGTGGTTTGGGTTTGTGTGTGTGTGTGTGTGGTTTAGGTGTGTGTGGTTTGTGTGTGGTTTGGGTTTTTGTGTGGTTTAGGTGTGTGTGGTTTGGGTTTGTGTGTGGTTTGTGTGTGTGTGTGGTTTAGGTGTGTGTGGTTTGTGTGTGGTTTGGGTTTGTGTGTGGCTTAGGTGTGTGTGGTTTGGGTTTGTGTGTGGTTTGGGTTTGTGTGTGGTTTGTGTGTGTGTGTGGTTTAGGTGTGTGTGGTTTGTGTGTGGTTTGGGTTTGTGTTTGGCTTAGGTGTGTGTGGTTTGGGTTTGTGTGTGGTTTGGGTTTTTGTGTGGTTTGTGTGTGTGTTTGGGTTTGTGTGTGGTTTGGGTTTGTGTGTGGTTTGTGTGTGTGTGGTTTAGGTGTGTGTGGTTTGTGTGTGGTTTGGGTTTTTGTGTGGTTTAGGTGTGTGTGGTTTGGGTTTGTGTGTGTGTGTGGTTTAGGTGTGTGTGGTTTGTGTGTGGTTTGGGTTTTTGTGTGGTTTAGGTGTGTGGTTTGGGTTTGTGTGTGGTTTGGGTATGTGTGTGGTTTGTGTGTGTGTGGTTTGGGTTTGTGTGTGGTTTGTGTGTGTGTGGTTTGGGTTTGTGTGTGGTTTGTGTGTGTGTGGTTTGGGTTTGTGTGTGGTTTGTGTGTGTGTGGTTTGGGATTGTGCGTGGTTTAGGTGTGTGTGGTTTGGGTTTGTGTGTGGTTATGTGTGTGTGTGGTTAGGGTTTGTGTGTGGTTTGTGTGTGTGTGGTTAGGGTTTGTGTGTGTGTAGTTTAGGTGTGTGTGTGGTTTGGGTTTGTGTGTGGTTTGAGTTTGTGTGTGGTTTGGGTTTGTGTGTGGTTTGGGTTTGTTTGTGGTTTGTGTGTGTGTGGTTTGAGTTTGTGTGTGTGTAGTTTGTGTGTGTGTGTGGTTTGGGTGAGGCTGTGATTTGTGTGTGTGGTTTGTGTGTGGTATGTGTGGTATGTGTGTGGTTTGGAGGTGTGGGTGGTTTGGGGGTGGGCCAGATTATGGTGAGGACTACGTGTACGCACCGGTTAGCAGGGACAGAGACAGCGCGCCAGATGTCTCGGAAGGAGGGGGAGTCGAGCAGGGGAGCCAAGAACTGGACACCGTCTTGTAAGTAGCTTAAGGCAGGTAGGAGAGCAGGCGACACCGAGTCTGCTGGTCCCGTGTTCACTGGATATGTGCCGGCGTCCTCGACTGTTTGTCGGTAGGTGGCCGCTAGCTTTCCGAACCCTCTGGCCATCTCCCGAGCGATGAACAAGCACCAGTCGCGGTGCATGGCGCGGAGCATTGCAAAGTGCATGGGCAGGACGGGAAGCTCGTGCGAGGTGGGGGTGAAGCAGTGGCGCACTATCACGGTACCGACAGTCCAGCTCGGAGATGCATTGGACTGCCCGAGTCTGGACTTTGCTGGTCTTGCTTGGCTTGCTGCGACACCTGAAAACAAGTGTGCGGTAAATTTGAATTTGAATTGTTACTTGGTTTTCATAGCGAGGTGGGTGAGAAGCAGTGAAGTACTACCACGTTCCCCACAGCCCAGTTCGGAGATTCATTGGACTGACCAAGTCTGGACTTTGCTGGTCTTGCTTGCCTTGTGGTCCCACTTGAAAACAAGTGCACGGCAAGTTTAAATTTGAATTTGAATTGTTACATTTTCTTTATAGAGAGGTGGGTGAGAAGCAGCGACGCACTACCACGTTCCCTACAGCCCAGCTTGGAGATTCATTGGACTGCCCGAGTCTGGCCTTTGCTGGTCTTGCTTGGCTTGCGGCCACACCTGAAAACAAGTGCACAGCAAGTTTGAATCTGAATCTGTATTTGAATTGTTACACGGTTTCCAGCAAAGTGGGTGTGAAGCAGTGAGGCACCACCACGTTCCAGACAGTCCAGCTCGGAGATGCATTGAACTGCCCGAGTCTGGCCTTTGCTGGTCTTGCTTGGCTTACGGCCACACCTGAAAACAATGTGCGACAAATTTGGATTTGAATTTGAATTTGAATTGTTTCATGTGATTTTTTATAGAGAGGTGGGTGAGAAGCAGTGACGCACTACCACGTTCCCTACAGACCAGCTTGGAGATGCATTGGACTGCCCATGTCTGGACTTTGCTGGTCTTGCTTTGCTAGTGGTCCCACCTGAAAACAAGTGCGCGACAACCTTGAATTTGAATTTGAATTGCTACATCTTTTGTATAGAGAGGTGGGTGAGAAGTAGTGACGCACTACCACATTCCCTACAGCCCAGCTTGGAGATGTGTTGGACTGCCCGAGTCTGGACTTTGCTGGTCTTGCTTGGCTTGCCGCGACACCTGTAAACAAGTGTGCGGTAAATTTGAATTTGAATTGTTACTTGGTTTTTATAGCAAGGTGGGTGTGCAACAGTGACGCACTACCACTTTTGCAACAGTCTAGCTTGGAGATGCATTGGACTGTCCGAGTCTGGACTTTGCTGTTCTTGCTTGGCTTGCAGTCCCACCTGAAAACAAGTGCGCAACACGTTTGAATTTGAATTGTTTCATGTGTTTTTAGCGAAGTGGGTGTGAAGCAGTGACATACTATCACGTTCCCAACAGTCCAGCTTGGAGATGCATTGGACTGTCCGAGTCTCAACTTTGCTGGTCTTTTTTGGCTTGTGGTCCCACCTGAAAACGCATGCTCCACAAGTTTGAATTTGAATTTGAATTGTTACATGGCTTTTCATTGAAGTGGGTGTGAAGCAGTGACAAGGCAAACACTGACGAGGCAAACAGTTTTGTTTTTACAACGCGTCGCCTAGCGACACATGGGTTTGGCTAATTAGTCAGAATTGGCCCACAGAGCTACAGAAAAAATACTGACAAGGCAAACAGTTTTTTTTACTACGACGAATCGCCCATGCGTCGCCATTCCATCGTCCCATGGCGACGCATGGGTTTGGCTAAAAAGAGTCAGAATCGGCCCACTCAACTACGAAAAAGGTAATGATAACGCCTGGTGGGGCGTGGTGTTAAGGGAGCCCGGCGTGGGCGGGTGGGGAGCGGTCTCCTACCTCAACTGGACAAGCTACCATCGCGGTTGACGACGACCTGCAACGCCAAGAGCGACCGAAGGGGGAGTCGAACCGCCGACTCTTCTTCCTCAAGCAATCCGGTCTACCACTAGACCATTGTATATCACTGAAAGGGGCTCTACCGGAAAAAACACTTACATAGCAAACTATGGCAGACAGACAGAGTTACGAATAATGGGTTTTCAGATTCATGGGTTTTCAGATTCAGACTTGAATCTGAATCTGAATCAAATCATGGGTTTGGCTAAAAATAGATAGAATCGGCCCACTGAACTACGGAAAAAACACTGACATAGCAAACAATGGCAGACATACAGGGTTACGAATAATAACACTTTTTTTGCCACACGTAGAAGCTTCAAGGCAGTTCCCTTTTCGCGTCCTTCGACAAAACCTGAAGCTAAAGAGTGTGTCTGAAAGATGACAAGACTGGCATTCCCATGCAGTTAACATGTGTGTTATTGACCCTGTGGCTGGCTGATGGAGCTGGGTGGAAGATAACAAGACTGGCATTCCCATGCAGTTAAAATATGTGTTGTTGACCCTGAGGCTGGCTGATGGAGCTGGGTGGAAGATGACAAGACTGGCATTCCAATGCAATTAAAATATGTGTTATTGACCATGTGGCTGGCTGATGGAGCTGGGTGGCAGATGCTATGCGCAGCCCCAAAAATAAGCAGTGGACATGGCTCTCCCAAATTTTGAGCCTTCTCATAAGGTAATGACAATGCCTGGTGGGGCGTGGTATTAAGGGAGCCCTGTCTTAAGACGGTATGGAACGGGCTGCTACTTTACCTGGACAAAGCTACCATGGCGGTTGACAGCGACCGCGGACACTAAAGCGCAGCCGTGGGGATTCGAACCCGGCACCTACGTCGTCCTAGGAGCTCTGCCACTGAGCCATTCGTCGAACGGGGATAGCCCTCTCATACCTGATCGCAAAATTAAATGATCCCTGTAGCAGGAGGAGCCCAGGCCTCCAAATTTTCAGTCAGGCCGATCGATTTTTTCTGGGAATGGGGCAATAATGGCATGATTCATGGCTATGTTTTGAGCAACTTAGGGGGAGGGGGCTAAAAAAGAAACAAAGGACAAAGGTCTTCCAACTTTTAGCCTTCTCATACATAATCGCAGAATTAAATTATCACTGTAGCACGAATTCAGGCCCCCCTGATGGTTAAACGAATTCAGGCCCCCCTGTTGGTGAAATGAATTCAGGCCCCCCTGTTGGTAAAACGATTGTTTGGCATTCACTTCATCAGTCCTTCTTTTCCTTTTAGCCCCTCCTGATATCATGGTTAGGCAAGTCGCTTTAGCCTATACACTGCAGATCCTAGGATCAGGTTGGATAGATTATAAAGCAACATACATACACACATACCTGCTGCACCATCTCCTTCAAGATTCTGCTGATCCCTCTGATGCTGCTCCAGCAGACGATACACGGCAGACCCTTGGAACAGGTCGGATAGATTATGAAGCAGGTAGCGTACAGCTGTCACACACGCCGCTAGTCTGGGGGAAGACGTCATGTCCGTTGCTGACGCATCCTCAAAGGCGTCCCGCAGAAAGTAAATGATCCGATCCAAAATAGGAGACAGGACTTGCTCAATGAAAATCTTCTGGTCTGCAGCTTTCGGTATATGCCGAGAGCGATTGATCACTGCTGTTAGGATATCTAGCGCGCGCTCGGCCATCAAAGGGGGGTTGAACTCGCGCTTCCATCCCGGGAGAGGGCCTTCGCTCAGTCCGTCGTCCACCATCATACCCTCGTCCCGTTGACTGGCCAGCTTCCACATGTGTTCTTGCTGCAGCAGGGGGTCCACCTTCTGATCAGCTGCTGCCAGCTCAGCAGCGATCCAGCATCGGAAGAAGTCGGGCTCTGCTACAATGGCATCCAGGGTGCTGCCGGATACTACAGTATCTGGCACCTCTGCGTCCGGATCCTGGCTGTTGACATGAGCAGCACCAAGATAGGGCGCCAGCTGTGCCTCAAATCCGACAATTTCATCCACCAGCGCAAGCCACATAGGACCCCCTTCAGGCTCAGCGGCAAGCAGGCCAGGCAGGCGCACGCCCCTCAGCACTGCCTTCGTGTTTTCTCGCATGCACCTTGCGAACTCAACGCACACATGGAAGTAGTGATGCAACCCGGAGTCTACCAGCATGGGTTGGAGACTCTCTACATGGGGTATCGCATCCTTCAGTATCTTAGTGATGGTCTTGAACAACCACTGTGGTTTGTCTAGTCTACCAGCTTCTGTCCCAGGAGAGAAGTGAGCCTGTAGCAATACTTGCAGAGGTGCTGTTAGCTGTGCCATGGCCCAAAGTATGGGGCTGTCAGATATCCCAGCCCTCTCCTTGCCTGCTCCAGTGGAACCCTCACTCAAGACTGATGCTGCCAATGTGGCCTGCTCGGCAAGGCTTGCAAACTGTGCCCTCTCACAAGCCATCTGCATCTTTGAAAGGCTTGAGAGGCTGTCAAGGAGGCGTGAAGTGAGGCTTGGGTTTGCTGTGAAACCCTGAAATGTGCCGCCCCCAGATGATGCATTGGCTGCTGGGTCCTGGGTCACGTTAGGGTCTCCATTTGCTAGAGCTGTCTGAGAGGCCTGTGGGGCAGCCTCTGTCAGCGGAGGAGGCCATGAGAGGGAAGTGAGGCAAGCTTGTACCTGGTCAATAAGCTTTCGATAGAGGTCATATCGAACGGCACCGAGCCGACCTTCAATGGCCGACGCAATTGTAGACAATAGGGGCAAAGCTTGTGTTGCACCTTCCATGTAGTGTAAACTCATCTCATGGTAGTAAGTAGCGGACCCTAAGGACTCAATGGCTGATGTGTAGGAGGGCGACGCACTATCTTCTGCTTCCAGGAGGCTCCTCTCTACCAATCTGCAGCACTCCATGCACTGCCTCAGCTGCTCTAAATAGCCTCTGCAAGTGGCCGAGGAGGAGATGTCTACAAGGCATTGTTGCGCAACAGCTTGATCAGCTGTTACATCTCCCGGGATCCCACCGGTGGCGCTCAAGATCCACTGGCTGATGTACTGGTAGTATTGGATCTGCTCCTCTCTCAAAGTATGCAACTGTTGCTGCAATTCAGAAGCATGGGCCCCCATGTTGGTCATGGCTGGTGCTTCACCTCTGGTCGATTGAGGATCTGTAGGTTGGACCTCAGCCATACCACCCTCAGCATAGCCACCGTAGTTCGACATCCCGACAGCGGACGTTGCGTCCATCGACGGTTTGCGGTCCTCAGCTACTTCCCAATTTATAAATCAGCGAAGGGTAACTGATTATACGAGCAGGTGTTGGCTTAGTTCAACCAAGAAGTTCGGTTGATCTAGGTAGGTCAAGTCGAGGTGCATGCATTGATTATCGCTAATTGTGTCTAAATCAGTGAAGGGGCGACTGATTACTGGAGGAGCAGGCACTGGCTTGGTTCGACAAGAAATAGTCGGACGATCTAGGCTGGCCAAGCCGAGGTGCAAGCATCGATTATAGCTAATCTAACAGACGGTACATTGTGGCCGCGGAAAAGAGAATAACAGCTGGAGATCTTCTAGCATGTCCTGGCCCGGAAATACGATGCGTAAACTTGGTCTCACCCACTCCAGGTGACGCAGGTGACCCAGGTGGACCCAGGTCCCCAGGTCATGCTCGGGTCGCGGGTCCCGGCCGCGGGTCCCATCTAAAAGGACATACGCAGGTACAAGCGGGTACAAGCGGGCTGGGGTCGGTTGGTTGGCTTGGGTGTACGTCCTCCAAATCCTGATCATATCAGATCCGGCCATGGACTCCGCCAGATGGAACCTTTTATGGAGGGCTGGTTGCGCACAGGGCCAGGACACCGAAGTAGATGAGGAATCGAACCCAACTACCCTTTCCTTCTGTCGCCAGTACACACACAAAATGGCAGTGACATCAAGATTCCAAACATTACTCAAACATTACTCATAACATTACTTGATCCAATCTCTTATTCTCTTCAAGCAATTTTCTGTAACGTTATCATGGTAACATGGCTCCAGCCGTTAAGGTCGCTCGCCATCTTCGGCAGCAACATAATAAATCAAAATCAGAGTATAACAACACGTTATGTAGCCTGTACTTATATGTACATCTATGTATAGTTATGTGTTACAGTCCAGGGGTAGGCCAAATAGGCGTAAGGGACTTTCCCAACCGTAGTAGGATGGGCTTAAAAAGAAAAAGCACTGATGAACTGACACCCCAAACAATTGTTTTACCCGACGGGGGCCTGAATTCGTGCTACAGTGATCATTTAATTCTACAATTATTTATGCATGCAACAGGGAATTTGGGGAGGGGGTGCATTGTGTGGGGGAGGACTTCTGGCATGCCCAAAACACCCATCTTACTTGACTAGCCCAATGGAAAAATCACCAACTGGTTTACGTCTGCCTTAGCTGCCTGCCTTAGCTGCCTTAGCTGTTAGCGCTTCTTACAATATGATGGGCCGTTTGTAAAACAAATCATAACACAAGCACTCATATTGAATACCACCTGTGTGTTTTAAGAATGTAACTGGCCCGAATTATTTTTAAGAAGAATCTAAAGACTTTTGATCATCCCTAAACAAAGGCAACTTCTCACGACCTTCCACTTTTTTACAGGATGCGCTCAGAAGCTGGGCTTGCCTACTGTGTGTACTACATTTATTGGGCCTTTTGTCTGTTTATTTGATCGACTATTAATCTATTTGCCTGCTGATAGCACCAGGGGACTACATTTTGTCAAATTGGCCAGGGCTTAAAGCGCACAAACTCCAAATTTGTCAGCGCTTTGTAGTGCAAAAAGCGCAAAGCTGTGTGCCACAGGGGGTTAAAAAATGCGCGAAATGCGCAGTTGGGCTCAAAACGTGGTTCATTACCCTGCTGCTGATAGCACCCCCTCTAAGGTCTTTACACTATTTACACTCTTTGTCGGAGTGGTGTGAGCTCCTCTTGAAAATATGCAGGCCAAGTGGGGAGGTACAGTGGATACCTCATAAATACTAAATAATGTATCTGAAATACCTCATAAATACTAAATACGTTATTTGAAATAGCCCAAACACCAAACACCCCATATGTATTCAATACGGTATTTGAAATACACCATATATACCAAATACGGTACTTAAAATACCCCATTTATACTAAATACGGCATTTGAAATAGCCCAAACACCAAACACCCCATATGTATTCAATACGGTATTTGAAATACACCATATATACCAAATACGGTACTTAAAATACCCCATATATTCTAAATACGGCATTTGAAATAGCCCAAACACCAAACACCCCATAAATATTAAATACGGTATTTGAAATACACCATATATACCAAATACGGTACTTAAAATACCCCATACATACTAAATACGGCATTTGAAATACCCTAAATACCAAATACCACATAAATACTAAATATGGTATTTGAAATACCCCACATACCAAACTGCTGGCTGAAGCTATGGAACCAAGTTCAAGTTCAAGAACAGTGAATACCCAATATATCATGATCTAATATACACTCTAGGTTTGGGCTCTAAGCTCTAGACTTGGTCTAGGCTTTGGTTTGGTCTAGACTTGGTCTAGACTTGCTCTAAGCTCTAGACTTGGTCTAGGCTTTGGTTTGGTCTAGATTTGGTCTAGACTTGCTCTAAGCTCTAGACTTGGTCTAGGCTTTGGTTTGGTCTAGACTTGGTCTAGACTTGCTCTAAGCTCTAGACTTGGGCTAGACTGTAGGCTTGCGCTAAACAACACTCTAGGTTTGGGCTCTAAGCTCTAGGCTTGGTCTAGGCTTTAGGCTTCAGCCGAACCACACTCAAGGCTTGAGCCAAACGACACCTTAGGTTTGGGCTCTAGGCTCCAGGCTCGAGCTAGGCTGTAGGCTTGCGCCGAACAACACTCTAGGTTTGAGCTCCGCTTTTTTTTAATGGATTTTCACCTAAACACCAAACCACAAATCCACCATTGTAATCTCTGATACAGTGATAGATGTCCGTGGTGGTTCTGCTACTGCTGCCGCCGCTGCTACTTTTGACGATCGCAAGGTAATGATAATGATAACGCCTGGTGGGGCGTGGTGTTCAGGGAGCCCGTCGTACGCGGGTGGGGAGCGGTCTCCCACCTCAACTGGACAAGCTACCATCGTGGTTGACAACGACCTGCAACACCAAGCGCGACCGAAGGAGGAGTCGAACCCCCGACTCTTCATCCTTAAGCGATCTGGTCTACCACTAGACCATTGTATGTCACTGTAAGGGGCTATCACAAGGTTCATGTGTATGTTGTTACGTCGCATGAAGGAGTCCCTCCCGCCTGGAGGGTGACACTTACTATGTCTGCCATGGTGACTTTCCCCAGCTGCGGCGTATAGGAGGGTCCCCTTAACACCACGCCCCTCCAGGCGTTATCTTTTTTTCCTTTTTTTTGTATGCTGTTAAAGTCCAGGGTAGCCAAATAGAAACCGAACCATGATATCAGGAGGGGCTAAAACGAAAAAACACTGATGAACTCAACCCCAGGCTAGGCAGGGAAGCTGCTGCTAGTGGCTTAGGCCCTACGCCCGGCCCTCACTTTTGGGCCCTCCACCATGCCCAAACCCATCTGTGCCCCCCATCCTGACGAGGGGCTCAAGCCTCCCTCCCCCCCAGAAGCACAAGCTGCTTTGTTTTTCTTTGTTTTGATTGTGTTGAGTGTGTTGATTGTGTGAATAGCTAGACAGGGAAGCTGCAGTAAGTAGCAGCTCGAGAGACAGTGGCTCAGGCCCTATGCCCAGCCCTCACTTCTGGGCCCTTCTCCATGTCCGAACCCATCTGTGCCGCCCCTCCTGACGAGGGGCTCAAGCCTCCCTCCCTCCCAGAAGCAGCAGCAGATATGTTTTAATTGTGTTGATTGTGTTGATTTTGTGAATAGCCAGGCAGGGGAGCTGCTGCTAGTGGCTTAGGCCTTATGCCCTGCCCTCACTTCTGGGCCCTCCTCCATGTCCGAACTCATCTGTGCCCCCCACCTGACGAGGGCTCAAAGCCTCCCTCCCCTCCAGAAGCACTAGCAGTTGAGCTCTCGTAGTGGCTGTGGGGGGAGGTGAAGGACGAGAGGGAGATGCCAGAGTGTGGACGAGACTCCCCGGCCTTCACAAGGACAGAGCGGAATAAAGGGGGCCCCACCAGCAGGTTGATGAGGATGATGGCCATCTGGGGGGTAGGACAAGAGTAGAGTTTGGGGTTTAGGGTTTAGGGTTTTGATCATGATGGCCACATGGGGGTAGGACATACAGAGGTAGGGATAAAGGGGGTAGGAACAAAGGGGTAAGAATAAAGGGGTGGGGAATAAAGGGAGGTGGGAATAAAGGGGTAGGAATAAAGGGGGTCCCACCAGCAGGTTGATGATAATGATGGCCATATGGGGGTAGGACATACAGAGGGTAGGAATACATGGGGTAGGAACAAAGGGGGTGGGAATAAAGGGGGCCCCACCAGCAGGTTGATGATAATGATGGCCAAATGGGGGTAGGAAATACAGAGGGTAGGAATACATGGGGTAGAACAAAGGGGGTAGAATAAAAGGGTGGAATAAAGGGGGCCCCACCAGCAGGTTGCTGATAATGATGGCCATATGGGGGTAGGACCCACAAACCTTTTTAAACATTTCAAAACAGTGCCCTCAACGTATTTAAACATTTCAAAACAGTGCCTTCAAACTCAAGCTCAAGGTATTTAAACATTTAAAAACAGTTCCTTCAAATCAAGTTCAAACTCATTTCAACATTGAAAAACAGTGCCCTCACCACCCACCATGAAAGTTTGGAAATGGGGGCCCCAGTCAGGGAAGCGAGTGCCTGCCAGCCTGGCAAGCCCCATGGCCACTCCAGCCTGCGTGACCATGCTAGCCCAAAACAGGCGCCGTACTTCGTAGGTGGTTCCAGTGGCGGTACAGCCGACCCAAGAGCCTAGGTAGATGGCAATCGCACGGACAACACACACGCACATGGCGGCTCCCATCACTTCAGTTAAGGAGGACTGACGGAGGGTGAGGGTGAGAGGGATGAGGGGATGAGGGTGAGGGCAGGTGTGAGGGTGTGAGGGTGAGAGGGGATGAGGGATGAGGGTGAGGGCAGGGTGTGAGGGTGTGAGGGTGAGAGGGGATGAGGGATGAGGGGTGAGGGGCAGGGTGTGAGGGTGTGAGGGTGAGAGGGGATGAGGGGTGAGGGCAGGGTGTGAGGGGTGAGGGTGAGAGGGGATGAGGGGATGAGGGGTGAGGGCAGGGTGTGAGGGTGTGAGGGTGAGAGGGGATGAGGGGATGAGGGGTGAGGGCAGGGTGTGAGGGGTGAGGGTGAGAGGGGGATGAGGGGATGAGGGGTGAGGGCAGGGGGTGAGGGGTGATGGCAGAGGTGGTGGTAGGTGTGGCACACACAAAACAACTCCCGTCACTTCAGTCAGGGAGGACTGACGGAGGTGTGAGGGGGGGGGGGAGGTGGGGGTGGGGTGGAGGGGGGGGGGGGGGGAGAGTGAGTGTGTGAGGGGTGAGTGTGTGAGGGGTGAGTGTATGAGGGGTGAGGGTGTGAGGGGTGAGGGTGTGAGGTGTGAGGGGTGAGGGGGTGAGGGGTGAGGGTGAGGGGTGAGGGGTCGAGGGTGAGGGGTTGAGGGGTGAGGGTGAGAGGGGTAGGGTGAGAGGGGTGAGAGGGTAAGGGGTGAGGGTGTGAGGGTGAGGGTGTGAGGGGTGAGGTGGTGAGGGTGAGGGTGTGAGGGGTTGAGGTGTGAGGGGCGAGGGTGTGAGGGGTTGAGGGTGAGGGTGAGAGGGTGAGGGGTGAGGGAGTGTGAGGGGTGAGAGGGGTAAGGGTGAGGGTGTGAGGGGTGATGGCAGAGGTCATTGCAGGTGGTGGTGGAAGGTGGTGATGGGAGTGGTGGCAGAGGTGGTGGTGGTGGTGGCACAAGGCAGCTCCCCATCACTTTGGTTAGGGAGGACTGATAGAGGGTTAAGGGAAGGGTGGGGATGGGTGGGTAGATAGGTGTGGGGGTGGGTGGGAGGAGAGTGAGTGTGGAGGGTTTGGGTTGGAGAGTGGGGTGGGGGGGGTGGGGCGGGAGGAGAGTGAGTGTGGAGGGTTGAGCGGTTGAGGGGGTAGAGGGTAGAGGGGGTAGATGGCAATCGCACGGACAACACACACACACAAGGCGGCTCCCATAACTTTGGTTAGAGAGGACTGATGGAGGGTGGGAGGGTGAGGAGTTGAGGGTTGAGTGTGTGAGAGGATCAGGGTTGAGGGGGTGGAAGGGTGAGAGGTGATTGGTGAGTGGGTGCGGGTTGCGGGGTGAAGGGTTGATGGGGTTGAGGGTTGAGTATGTGAGGGTGTGAAGGGTGATGGTTGAGGGTGTGAGGGTTGAGGGTTGAGGGGGTGAGGGGTGAGGGTGTCAGGGTGTGAGGGAAAGGGCAAGAGGTGATTGGTGAGGAGGTGTGGGTTACGGGGTGAAGGATTGATGGTTGAGGGTTGAGGGTTGAGGATCAGGGTACTTCAAATGGCCAAATTGGCCAGTGCTTTAGCGCACTTGAAAACAAAAAAACTGCGCTTTGTAGTGCAAAAAGCGCAAAAATTGCTTGCAGCGCCCACAAGGGGTTACAAAAAACTGCGCTTAAAGCGCAGATGGGGTCAATAAGTCAGCGCTCAAAAGCGCAAAAAGCGCCGCGCTTTGAATTACCCCTGTTGAGGATGTGAGGGTGCGGGTGTGAGGGTTGAGGGGTGAAGGCGTGAGGAGATTGAGGGGTGAGGGGGAAAGGGCAAGAGGTGATTGGTGAGGGGTGTGTGGGTTGCGGGTGAAGGGTTGAGTTGAGGGTTGAGGATTGAGGGGTGCGGGTGTGAGGGTTGAGGGGTGAAGGCGTGAGGGGATTTGGTGAGGGGGGAAAGGGCGAGAGGGATTGGTGAGGGTGTGTGGGTTGCGGGGGTGAAGGGTTGAGGGTTCAGGGGGCGTGAGGGTTAGAGAGGTTGAGGATGTGAGGGTGAGGGTTGTGAGGGTTGAGGGTTGAAGGTGTGAGGGTGTGAGGGTGGTGGTATCAGGGTGTGAGGGTTGAGGGTGTGAGGGTTGAGGGTTGGAGGTGTGAGGGGATTTAGGTTTAGGGTTTAGGGTTGAGGGTTGAAGATGTGAGGGTGTGAGGGCTGAGGTGAGGGGGTGATGGTATGCGGGGATCAGGGATGAGGGGTGGTGGCAGGTGGTGGTGTGAGTAAGTGAGGGGTGAGGTGAGGGGTTGATGGTATGAAGGGGATCAGGGTGAGGGTTGGGTGGCAGGTGGTTGGTATGAGTATGTGAGGGTCGAGGTGAGGGTGGTCAGGGTGGTGGCCGGTGCTGGTGTGAGGGGTGAGGGGTGAGGGTGCAGGGGTGATGGCATGAGGGGATCGGGGTGAAGGGGTGGTGGGCAGGTGCTGGTGTGAGGTGTGCTGAGGGTCGAGGTGAGGGGTGAGGGGTGGTGGCAGGTGGTGGTGTGAGGGGTGAGGGGTGAGGGGTGAGGTGAGGGGGTTATGGCATGAGGGGATCGGGGGTGAGGGGTGGTGGCAGGTGCTGGTGTGAGGGTGTGAGGTGAGAGGTGAGGGGTGGTGGCAGTTGTGTGAGGGTGTGAGGTGAGAGGTGAGGGGGTGATGGAAGCAAGGCAAGCAAGCAAGCAAGCAAGCAAGCAAGCAAGCAAGCAAGCAAAGGTTGGCCGTGGAGGCGCAGGAGACTGAGGTTGTGGCAGGTGGTGGTGGTGGTGGCAGAGGTGGTGGCAGAGGCAAAGCTGCTGGGAAAGATGCAATCATCGTCACTTACCAGTTTAAAAAATGCCCCACCAGGCTGAAGAAGGCAACATTGGTTAAACTTCAACTTCAAAAAAAAAAAAAAAAAAAAAAAAAAAATTACCAGGAAGATGCAACGATCATCACATACCAGTTTCAAAGACGCCCCAGCCAGGCTGAAGAAGGCAACATTGAAGTCGGAAAACGAAGTTTTTTTATTTTGGTGTTTACAGGGATTCCTCCCCCCGGAATTGTGTCAGGAGTTTAGGGGCAAGACGTAAAAAACAAAAGTTCCTCCAAATCTAATTTTTATTGCACAGTCGGATTCCTTTTGGAATTTAAACTTTCACTTTAAATTACAAATTAAATTAAAATTACGAGAAAGATACAACGATCATCACTTGCCAGTTTCAAAGATGCCCCAGCCAGGCTGAAAGAAGCAACATTGAGCTAACTTCACCTTAAAATAAAAAATTAAATTAAAATTAAATTAAAATTAAATAAAAAAATTGAATAAAATAAAAATGACCATGAAGATGCAATCATCATCACTTACCAGTTTCAAAGATGCTCCACCAGGCTGAAGAAGCAACATTTTGGTTTAAAATTTAACTTTAAAATTAAATTGAAAAAAAAAACAGGAAGATTGCAACAGATCATCTCTTACCAGTTTCAAAGATGCCCCAGCAGGCTGAAGAAGGCAATATTGGTTGAAATTCAACTTCAAAATAAAAAATAAAAAATTAAATAAAATGAATTAAAAAAAAATAAAAATTACAAATTGAGCAGGAAGATGCAACCATCATCACTTGCCAGTTTCTAAGACGCCCAGCCAGGCTGAAGAAAAGCAACATTGAGCCTAACTTCCCTTAAAAAAAAGTCAAATTAAAATTAATAAAAAAAAATTGAATGAAATAAAATAACCAGGAAGATGCAACGATTACTTACCAATTTCAAAGACGCCCCAGCCAGACTGAAGAAAGCAACATTGGTAAAACTCATGATATTGGCCAACATCACTAGCAACTCCTCCTTCTCCTTCTCTGCCCGATCAGAGTCTTTTGGGTGGGTGTTGTGGGAGGGGGTGTGAGGTGAGGGTTGAGGGGTTGAGGGGGTGGAGGGTTCAGGTTGGAGTGTGGAGGTGTGTGTGTGTGGGTGGTGTGTGTGGGGGGGTGGGATGAGTGTGGAGGATGGGAGGGTGAGGGCTAAGGGGGTGGACGGTTCGGGTTGGAGTGCTTCTGTTTTGCAGTGAGATTAATTAGAACTTGGAAGCAGAACAACATAGCTTATAAATAGGGGTCGGCTATGTTATGTAATATTAGTGAATAAATAATATTATATAATATATGTCGGACCGACGAGCCGTTTTCGCCACAATTTGTCGGACGAGCCGTTTCACGTTTCACCACAATTTGTCGGACGAGCCGTTTCATGTTTCACCACAATCTTTGTCGACGAGCCGTTTCAACCACAATTTGTTCGGACGAGCCGTTTCACGTTTCACCACAATTAAGTCGGACGAGCCGTTTCACCACAATTAGGTTCGGACGAGCCGTTTCACGTTTCACCACAATTTGTCGACGAGCCGTTTCACGTTTCACGCCCGTTTCACAATTTGTCGGACCGAGCCGGTTTCCACCCACATTGTCGGACGAGCCGTTTCACGTTTCACCACAATTTGTCGGACGAGCCGTTTCACGTTTCACCACAATTTGTCGGACGAGCCGTTTCACCACAATTTGTCGGACGAGCCGTTTCACGTTTCACCACAATTAGTCGGACGAGCCGTTTCACGTTTCACCACAATTAGTTGGACGAGGCCGTTTTCACGTTTCACCACAATTTGTCGGACGAGGCCGTTTCTGTCTTTTTTCACCAACAATTTGTCGGACGAGCCTTTTCACGTTTCACCGACAATTTGTTTGGACGAGCCGTTTCACGTTTCACCACAATCTGTCGGACGAGCCATTTTACCATAATTTTTAATTTATTTGAAAAACTAATATTATTGAGACACTATAATAATATTAGTTAATATTCGTTTTTCAAACACTAATATATTAGTTGCCGTTCCCTACTTATAAAACCTCCTTCCTTCTCCTACTCTACCCCGATCAGATCTGTGAGTGTAGAGGGCTCAGGTTGGAGTGAGGTTTGGGGTTGGGGTTGGGGGTTGGGGTTGGGTGTTGGGGGTTGGGGTTGGGGGTTGGGTTGGGGTTGGGGTTGGGGTTGCGGGTGGTTGGTTGGGGGTTGGGGTTGGGGTGGGGGGGCCGTGGGGGTGGGTGAGTGGGGCGGGAGGGAGTGTGGAGGGCGTTCGGGTTGGAGTCTTTCTGGTATGCAGCGAGATTAATTGGAACAGTACCAACATCACTAGCAGCCTCCTCCTTCTCTTTCTCTGTCCGATCAGATCTGGTGCGTATGGGGGGGATTTCAGCCTGGAGTGGGAGGTGGAGTGGGGGGGAAGCGTGGGGGTGTGCGTGTGTGAGGGGGGGATGGGGGAGTGAGTGTAAAGGGTTCGGGTTGGTGTGTGTGGGGGTGTTGGGGGGTGTGTGGGGGGGGAGAGCTGAGTGTGTCGGGGGGGAGTGAGTTGGAGTGTTTCTGGTGTGTGTGTGATATTAATTGGAACAATACAACATCACTAGCTGCTCCTCCTTCTCCTTCTCTGCCGATCAGATCTAGTGTGTGTTTGTGTGGGGTGGAGTGAGTGGGGGGGAGTGAGCGGGGGGATCTGGTGTGTGTGTGTGTGGGGGTGGGGGGTGGGGGGGTGGGGGGGAGTTTGGGGCGATCTGGTGTGTGTGTGTGTGGGGGGGAGTGAGTGGGGGGGGAGTGAGCGGGGGGATCTGGTGTGTGTGTGTGTGTGGTGGGAGTGAGTGTGTGGGGGAGTGAGCGGGGGGATTGGTGTGTGTGTGTGTGTGTGTCTGTGTGTGTGGGTGGTGTTGTGTGTGTGCGAGAGTTCAGTTCATCCTCCTTCTCTTTCTCTGCCCAATCAGATCTGTGAGTGTGGAGGGTTCAGGTTGGAGTGGGGATTTGGGGGGGAGAGTGGAAGCAGTACAACGTGGCGCTCATAGGAATCCTCCTTCTCTTTCTCTGCCCAACGGTCAGATCTGTGAGTGTGGAGGGTTCAGGTTGGAGTGGGGATTTGGGGGGGAGAGTGGGAAGCAGTGATACATTCATGGCTCATAATCCTCCTTCTCTTTCTCTGCCCAATCAGATCTGTGAGTGTGGAGGGTTCAGGTTTGGAGTGGGATTAGGGCGGGGAGAGTGGGAAGCAATAAAACATGGCTATAAATTCTCCTTCTCTTTCTCTGCCCGATCAGAATCTGTGAGCGTGGAGGGGTTTCTTAGGTTGGAGTGGGGAGGATGGTGGTGGGGTATGTGTGGGGTCTGTGTGTGTGTGGGGTGTGTGGTTGGTGTGGGGTGTGGGGGGAGGTGAGTGGGGAGGTTCAGGTGTGGGGTTGACAGCCACCATGCCCATGGTAACACAAGCTAAAAGGGAAAAGCTAAAAAAGCCGCAGGAAAAAGGGCTAAGAAAACAAAAAAAGGTAGAGAAAAGGCAAAAATAAAGCCAAAGAAAGGCAGAAGAAAATACAGTAAATAAGAAATTCACTTTCTGTTGACAGCCAACATACTAAGGGAACACAAGCTAGCAAGAAAAGCTAAGAAAGCAGCCAAAGAAAAAAGTAAGAAAACAAAATAAAAGGCAGAGAAAATGTAAAAATAAAGCCAAAGAAAGGCAGAACACCACATTTATTACAAAATAAACTTACTTTCTGTTTGACAGCCAACCATGCCCATGGCACACAAGCTGGGCAAGAAAAGCTAAAAAAGCAAAGAAAAATCTAAGAAAAACACAGTTCAGTTCTTACTTTCTGTTGACAGCCACCATGCCCATGGTAACACAAGCTAGCAAGGGCTCTGCGTCCTAGAAAAACCTAAGGAAACAAAATATAAGGCAGAAAAGGCTAAACAAAGGCTGAATTGAAGCCAAAGAAAAGCCCTGGCCAGTACTTACTTTCTGTTAACAGCCACCATCCACATGGCAACAAAAGCTAGCAAGAAAGGCTAACATAAGCAAAAGAAAAGCCTAAGAAAAGAAAAAGGACACAGAAAAACTTAAGAATAGGTCGAGAATAGCCCAGGTCAGTACTCACTTTCTGCTGACAGCCACCATGCCCACAGTAACACAAGCTAGCAAGAAAGGCTAAAATGGGAGCGAAAGGAAAACCACCATTGTTTTTTATTTCAGATCTTTGTATTCCAGGTTGAGTAGCTACTTGGGCTACTCGACCTGCATTTCAGAAAGGAAAAGTTGCGTAGCCATCACATGGCGGAGCGCGAAGCGCGGAGCCTAAGGGGTTTGGGGGGCAGCGCTTCTTGGTATCCATCGTAATTCGGGGGGTGTAGCACTTCGCAACGGAAATGGCGACGGATTGGCGACGCGCGTCCGTCGAAATAAGAAACACATGAAGTAAAGCCTAAAATAAGAAAAGAAAAGGAAACAGAAAAACTTAAGAAAAAAAGCTCGGTGAAAGCTGTCGAGAAATAGTTCAGGTCCGGGTACTCCACCTTTCTGTTGAAGCACACTGCCACTAGAAACACAAGCTAGCAAGGAAAGGTGGAAACAAATTAGCTACAGATATATTAGCTCAAGAAGCTAAAAAAATATCCATTACATCATATCAAATATACACCATGATGACTCATATATACATATATATATATAATATATGTGGACAAGGCTGAAATGACAGGAGTGGTGGCAGTACTCCACTTTCTGTTGACAGGCCATCCATGCCCATCGGTCACACAAGCTAGAAGGAAAGCTACAAAACAGAAAAAGGAAGCTAAAACGGAGGGTAAGAAACAGACAAAAGCTAAAAAAGGTATAAAAAAAACTGAGACAGGCCTGAAAAGAAAGAGCTGCCAGTACTCACTTTCTGTTTGACAGCCACCATGGCCGCATTAGGTCACATACCACAAGCTAGCAAGGCTTTTGCGTCCTAGAAAACCTAAGGGAAAACAAAAATATAAGGCAGAAAAGGCTAAACAAAGGCCTGAATTGAAGCCAAAGAAAAGCCCTGGCCAGTAACTTACTTTCTGTTAACAAGCCACCATTCCACATGGCAAACAAAGCCTAGCAAGCAAGGGCGTAATCATACAGCAAGGACAAGGAAAGCATAAGAAAAGAAAAAGGACACAAGAAAAACTTAAGAATCACGGTCGAGAAATAGCCCAGGTAGTACTCGCACTTTCTGCTGACCAGCCACCTATGCCCACAGTAACACAAGCTCGCAAGAAAGGCTAAAATAAGGGCGCGAAGAGAACCATTGTTGTTTAATTTCAGATCTTTGTATTCCAGGTTGAGTAGCTACTTGGGCTATTCTCGACCTGCAATTCCAGGAAAGTTGCGCCTAGCCATCAATCACCACATGGCCGAGCGGCGAAGGCGACGCCTAAGGGGTTTGGGGGGCAGCGCTTCTTGGTATCGGGCGAGTATATCTGGGGGTGTAGCACTCAACACGGAATGGCGACGGATTGGCGACGCGTCGTCGAAATAAGAAACACTGAATGAAAACTATAGAAAGAAAAAGGACACTAGAAAAACTTAAGAAAAGCTCGTGAAAGGGCTCGAGAATAGTTCAGTGTCGTACTCCACCTTTCTGTTGGAACAGCCCACCATGCCCACAGAATTACACAAGCTAGGCAAGGAAGCGTGGAAACCAAAATTTAAGCTACAGCAAATAGCCTCAAGAAGCTAAAATATAGGGCATGTACTTTACATATAAATATAACACACATTATATATTATAACTATATATTATTATATATCTTGGGACAGGGCTGAAATGACAAGTTTGCTGGCCAGTTACTTCTCACTTTCTGTTGAAGCCACCATGCCCATGGTCACACACTAAGAAAGGAAGCTAAAAACAGATAAAAGGAAAAAGCTAAAACAAGTAAAAAAAAGACAAAAGCTAACAAGGTATAAAAAAAAACTGGAGACAGGGCTGAAAAGAAAAGAGCTGCCCAAGTAACTCATTTCTGTTGACAGCCACGCATGCCCATGGTCACACAAGCTGAGCAAGGGCTCTGCGTCTAAGAAAAACCTACAGGAAACAATAATAAGGCAAGAAAAGGCTAAACAAAGCTGAATTCGATGCCAAAGAAAAAGCCCTGGCCAGTACTTTACTTTCCTGTTAACAGCCAGCCCATCCACATGGCAAACAAAAAGCTAGCAAGAACGGCTAACATAGCAAAGAAAGCTAAGAAAAGAAAAAGGACCAGAATAACTTAAGAATAGGGTCGAGAATAGCCCCAGGTCAGTACGTATTTTGCCTTTCATGCTGACTAGCCACCATGCCCCACATAACACAAGCTAGGCAAGAAAGGCTTAAAATAAGCGGGAAAGAGAGACATTGTTTTTTTATTGTCAGATCTTTGTATCAGGTTGAGTACTACTTGGGCTAGCTGCGACTGCATGTGTCAGGAAAGTTTGCGTAGCCATCACAATGGCGGAGCGCGAAGGCCGCGGAGTCCTAGGGGTTTGGGGGGCAGGGCGCTTTCTTGGTAATCCGTGGAGTATTCTGGGGGTGTAGCACTCAAACGGAATGGCGACGGATTGGCCGACCGCGTCCGTCGAAATAAGAAACACTGAGAAAAGCCTAAGAAAGAAAAAGGACACGAAAAACTTAAGAAAAGGCTCGTGAAAGCTGAGAATCAGTTCAGGTCAGTACTCCACTTTTCTGTTGACAGCCAACCATGCCTCAAACAGAAAACAACTAGCAAGGTTAAAGGTGGGGAAACAATTAAAGCTACAGATAAAGCTCAAGAAGCGCTAAAAAATATACATGGTAGGCATACATATAACATATATCACACAGTATATATATATAAAGTATATATGTTATATTATTATATGTGGACAGGCTGAAAATTGACAAGTGCTGGCCAGTACTTTCACTTTTCTGTTGACAGCGACCATGCCCTGGTCACATTTTCAAGCTAGAAAGGAAAGGGGTAAAAACAGAGAAGAAGGAAAAGCTAAACAAGTAAAAAAAGACAAAAGCTAAACTAAGGTATAGGAAAAGAAACTGAGACAGGCTGAAAGAAAGAGCTCCCAGTACTCACTTTCTGTTGACAGCCACCATGCCCATGGTCACACAGCTAGCAAGGCTCTGCGTCTTCAGAAAAACCTAAGGAAAACAAAAATAAGGCAGAAAAGGCTAAACAGGGAAGGCTGATGTGAAGCCAAAAGAAAAGCCTGGCCAGTAATTACTTTCTGTTAACAGCCACCATTCTCGACATGGCACAAAGCTAGTTCAAGAAAGGCTACATAACAATAAGAAACCTAAGAAAAGATAAAGGATCACAGAAAAAACTTAAGAATAGGGTTCGAGGATAGCCAGGTCAGTACCGTTCACTTTCTGCTGAGGCAGCACCATGCCCCACCAGTAACGACAAGTTAGCAAGAGAATGGCTAACATATAGCGAAAGAGAACCATTTGTTTTTTATTTCAGATCTTTGTATTCCACAGTTGAGTAGCTACTTGGGCTAACTTCGACCTGGCATTTCAGGAAAGTTGCGTAGCCATCACATGCGAGCGCGAAGCGCGGAGCCTAAGGGGTGGTGTGGGGGGCAGCGCTTCTTGTATCCGGAGTATTCTGGGGGTGTAGCACTCAACGGAATGGCGACGGATTGGCGACGCGTCGTCGAAATAAGAAACACTGAAGAAAAGCCTAAGAAAAGAAAAAGGACACAGAAAAACTTAAGAAAAGCTCGTGAAAAGCTCGAGAAGGTAGTTCTAGGTCAGTAACTGCACCTTTCTGGTTTTGCACAGCCACCATGCCACAGAAACAGCTAGCAAGGAAAGTGGAAACCAAAATTAAGCTACAGAAAAAGCTCAAGAAGCTAAAAAATATACATGTACATACATATAAATATTACACACATATATATAATATATATATATATATATATATGTGGGACAGGCTGAAATGATCAAAGTGGCTGGCCAGTCTCACGTTTTCTGTTGACAGCCAGCCATGCCAATGGTCACAGTGCAGTGTCAAGCTAGTAAGGTAAAGCTAAAAAACAGAAAAAGGAAAAGCTAAAACAGTAAAAAAAGACAAAGCTAAACAAGGTATATTGTTAGGGAAAACTGAGACAGGCTTGAAAAGAAAACGAGCTCCCGCTACTCACTTTCTGTTGAAAGCCACATGCCCCATGGTCCACAAAGCTAGCAAGGCTCCTGCGTCCTAAGAAAAACCTAGGAAACAAAATATAAGGCAGAAAAGGCTTAAAACAACGGATGAAATGAAAGCCAAAGAAAGCCCTGGCATGTACTTAACTTTCTGTTCCAGCCACCATCCACATGGCAAAAAAAGCTAGCAAGAAAGGCTAACCTAAGCAGGGAAAGAAAAGCCTAAGAAACAGAAAAAGGGACACCAGAAAAACCTCTAATGAATAGTCGAGAAAGCCCGGTCAGTATCTCTCTCACTTTCATGCTGAATACAGCCACCATGCCCACAGTAACACTCAAAGCTAGCAGAAAGGCTAAAATAAGCGAAGAGAAAAACCATTTGTTTTTTTATTCCGATTTTCTTTGTATTCCAGGTTGAGTAGTACTTGGGCTACTGACCTGCAATTTCAGTGTTGAAAGTTTTGCGTAGCCATCACATATCGTCTCTCAGCAACAACGAAC
>CM039465.1:52321332-52326848 GCA_022414725.1 Microglena sp. YARC | reverse complement strand
TAACGCTCTCAGCGATCACATGTATGAACGAGATCGATACGACACACATACATAACATACACTACTCATAACATACATACATACATACATACATACATTACATACATACCATGACATACATTACGGTACACACATACATACATACATACATACATTACATACATACATACATACATACATTACATACATTACGGTACATACCATTACATACATACATACATACATACATACTACATACATACACACATACATACCATACATAATTTACATACATTACATACACATACATAATAGCATACATACATACATAAATACATACAACATACATTAACAAACATACATACTACATACTACGGTACACACATACCATACATAACATACATACATACATACAAACATGACATACAATACATACATAACATACATACATACGTACAACACATACATACATACATTACTACATACATACCATACATACATACATACATACGTACATACATACATACATACAATACATACATACATACATTACATACATCATACATACATACATACATACACACCCACACATACATACATACATACATACATACATACATACATACCATACATACATACTACATACATTAACATAATTACATACATTACATACCAAACATTACATACATACATAACATTACGGTACACACATACATACATACATACATACATACATACATACATACATACATACATACATACATACATACATAACATACATACGGTACACACTACATACATAACATACATACTACATAATACCACATACTACATACATACGGTATATACATAACATAACATTTACAGTAACCATAATACAAAACATACATAATACATACATACATTTACATAACATACATTACATTACATACATAACATAATATACTACAATTTACCACATACATACATACATACATACTTACATTACAGACAACATACATTAACATACATACGGTACACACATTAATACATACATACATACATACATAACATACATTAATTACATACATACACATTACGGTACATACATACATACATACATACATACAGACAACCATACATACATACATACGGTACAAACACATACAATACATACATAGCATACATACATACATAACATACATACATACATACATACATACATACATTACATACATACATACATACATACATACATACATTACATACATACATTACATACATACACATACATACATACATACCAACATACATACCTCATACATACATTACATTACATACATTACATACAACATACATAATACATACATACATACGTACATACATACATTAAATACATACATACATACATACACACAATACATAATACATACATAACATACATAAAACATACGGTACAATACAACATAACATACATACATAATACATACATACCGGTACAATACATAATACATACATACATTAACATACATACATACATACATACATACATACATACATACATACATAATACATACATACATACATACCACACACACAACATACATACATACACCACACACATACATACATACATACATACATACATTACATACATACATACATACATACATACATACATACATACATACATACCACACACACACACATACATAACATACATACATACATACATACATACATACATATATACATACATACCATTACATAACATACATACATACAACAACATACATACATACATACATACATACCATACATACAATACATGCATACATACATACATAACATACATTTACATACAACCCACATACATACATACATACATACATACATACATACATTACATACATACTACATACATACATACATACATTACATACATACATACATACACACAATACTAATACATACATATATACATACATAAAACATACACACATACATACATACATACATACATAACATACATACATACATACCATACATACATACATAATACATACATACATACATACATATACATACGTACACACATACATACATACATATATACATACATACCATACTACATACATACATACATACATACCATACTACATACATAATACATACGTACACACATAAACATCAACATACATACATACATAACATACATAACATACATACATACATACGGTACGATACAACCATAATACATACATGCATACATACATACATACATACATACATACAATACATTACATAAGCATACAATATACATACATACACATAACATACATACATACTATAACATTACATACAGAACATACATACATTACATTACATACGGATCACACACTACATACATACATACATACATACATAACATACATACATAATACATACATACATACATACGGTACATACATACAACCATAACATACATACAACATACATAACATACAAACATACACACATACATACATACATACATACATACATAACATACATACATACATTACATACTACATACATACATACATAACATACATAAAACATACATAACATACATACATACATACATACATACAAATACATACATAATACATACCATTACAATACATACATACTTACACATACATACATACATACATACTAATTAACATACATACATACATACAACATACATAAATAATACAACATACATACATACATACATACATACATACATAACATACATAACATACAATACTACATACATACATATTTATACATACATACACATAATTACATTACATACATACATTACATACAAGACATACATACATTACATCTCGGTACACACATCATACATACATAACAATACATACATACATACATACAGACATACATACATACATACATACATACGGTACATACATAACATACATACAACATCCATACATACACCAATACATACATACATAAACATTACATAAACATCTACATACGGTACATTACATACATACATACAATACATACATACATAATACAATACATACATAATACATAACATACATACATACAAACATACCACACAACATACGATACATACATAACATAACATACAACATACATACATAATACATAACATAACATACATTACATACATACATACATACATACATACATACATACATACATACATAAGCCATACATACATACATACATACATACTACATTACATACATTACACACACACACACATACATAACATAACATACATACATACATACATACAACATTTACATTACTACATACATACAAACAAACATACATACTTACATACATACTAATAACATACATACATACATACATACATTACATACATACATACATACATACATACAACATGTACATATCATAATTACATACATAATACATACACTACATACATACATAAATTACATTACATACAAACATACATACATACATACATACACACATACATACATACATACATACCATTACATACATACATACATACATTACATACATACATAATTACATACATACATACTATACATATATACATACATACAGCATACATAATACATACATAACATACATACATAATAATACATTACATACATACATTACATAATAAACATCACAACATATATACATACATACATCATACATACATACCATACATACATACCATACATACATACATTACATACATAACATACATACATACATACAAATACATACATACATAATACATACATACATACATACATTACAACATACATACATACATACATACATACAAAACATTAAATACATACCATTACATACACACATACATGAATACATAACATACACGAATACATACTACATACAGACAGACAGACAGACAGCAGACAAGACAGACAGACAGACAGGACGACAAGATTGACAGACCATACATAATAATACATACATACATACACACATACCCACAATAACATACATACATACATACATACAATAGAGATTATGATTACTTCATACATACATATATACATACATTTACATACATACATTAAATACATACATACATACATTCATACTACATAATACATAATTAAATACAATACATAATACATCAATACACATGAAACTACATACACATCATAAACTATACATATAAGACAGACAGACAGTACAGTACGACAGAGATCAGACAGATCATGAAAGAAGACAGACATACTAACAGACTGATCAGACAGATCTTGATCAATTCGATGACAGACAGACAGTATGTGACATTATATACAATCATAACTACATACATACATATCATACAAATAATACATACATACACATACATACTAACTACATAACACAACATACAACATACATACATACATAATACATCATACAATACATACAACATACATACATACACAAAACTCATACATACATACATCATACATACATAATACATACATACATACATACATACATCAGTACATACATAATACATATTTCATACATACATACATAATACAACATACATAATACATAATACATACATATAATAATACATGCATGCATGCACATACATACACATACATACATACATAACATACATACATACATACATACATCATACATAAAATACATACATACTTATACATACATACATACCATACATACAGAACATAATAACATACATACATACAATACAATGACATACTACATACATACATACATACATAATACATCCACATACATACATACATACATACATACAACATACATGCACTACATAGCATACATACATACATACAATAATCACACATACATGACATACATATACATACATGCATACATACACACATACTAATACATGCTACATACATACATACATACATTACATACATACATAAATACATAAGATACATACATAACATACATACATACATACATACACACAGTACTACATCATACATCATGAACATACAACATTCATACATACGTACATAGGACATACATACATACAACATAATAATACATACATCTCATACATATCTATACATACATACATACATACATACATACATAATACATACATAATACATACATACATAAGTACTTCACATACATACATACATACATTAACAACATGCATGCATACATACATGCATACATACATAATACAGGAACTATATAATACATACATACTACATACATAATTACATACTGTCATATATACATAATATAGATACATACAACATACATACATACAATACATAATAATAAACATACATAATACATGCTACATGCCTACATACATACATACACATACACATGGATACATGCATACAGGATACATACATACATACAATGGCATGCATAATACATACATACACAACATACATACATAACATACATACATAATACATACATACATACATACATACATACATCATACACACATACATACATACAATACATAATACATAAACACATACAACATACATACCATA
>CM039465.1:52296332-52313832 GCA_022414725.1 Microglena sp. YARC | reverse complement strand
CATACATACATACATACATACATACATACATACATACATACATACATACATACATACATACATACATACATACATACATACATACATACATACATACATACATACATACATACATACATACATACATACATACATACATACATACATACATACATACATACATACATACATACATACATACATACATACATACATACATACATACATACATACATACATACATACATACATACATACATACATACATACATACATACATACATACATACATACATACATACATACATACATACATACATACATACATACATACATACATACATACATACATACATACATACATACATACATACATACATACATACATACATACATACATACATACATACATACATACATACATACATACATACATACATACATACATACATACATACATACATACATACATACATACATACATACATACATACATACATACATACATACATACATACATACATACATACATACATACATACATACATACATACATACATACATACATACATACATACATACATACATACATACATACATACATACATACATACATACATACATACATACATACATACATACATACATACATACATACATACATACATACATACATACATACATACATACATACATACATACATACATACATACATACATACATACATACATACATACATACATACATACATACATACATACATACATACATACATACATACATACATACATACATACATACATACATACATACATACATACATACATACATACATACATACATACATACATACATACATACATACATACATACATACATACATACATACATACATACATACATACATACATACATACATACATACATACATACATACATACATACATACATACATACATACATACATACATACATACATACATACATACATACATACATACATACATACATACATACATACATACATACATACATACATACATACATACATACATACATACATACATACATACATACATACATACATACATACATACATACATACATACATACATACATACATACATACATACATACATACATACATACATACATACATACATACATACATACATACATACATACATACATACATACATACATACATACATACATACATACATACATACATACATACATACATACATACATACATACATACATACATACATACATACATACATACATACATACATACATACATACATACATACATACATACATACATACATACATACATACATACATACATACATACATACATACATACATACATACATACATACATACATACATACATACATACATACATACATACATACATACATACATACATACATACATACATACATACATACATACATACATACATACATACATACATACATACATACATACATACATACATACATACATACATACATACATACATACATACATACATACATACATACATACATACATACATACATACATACATACATACATACATACATACATACATACATACATACATACATACATACATACATACATACATACATACATACATACATACATACATACATACATACATACATACATACATACATACATACATACATACATACATACATACATACATACATACATACATACATACATACATACATACATACATACATACATACATACATACATACATACATACATACATACATACATACATACATACATACATACATACATACATACATACATACATACATACATACATACATACATACATACATACATACATACATACATACATACATACATACATACATACATACATACATACATACATACATACATACATACATACATACATACATACATACATACATACATACATACATACATACATACATACATACATACATACATACATACATACATACATACATACATACATACATACATACATACATACATACATACATACATACATACATACATACATACATACATACATACATACATACATACATACATACATACATACATACATACATACATACATACATACATACATACATACATACATACATACATACATACATACATACATACATACATACATACATACATACATACATACATACATACATACATACATACATACATACATACATACATACATACATACATACATACATACATACATACATACATACATACATACATACATACATACATACATACATACATACATACATACATACATACATACATACATACATACATACATACATACATACATACATACATACATACATACATACATACATACATACATACATACATACATACATACATACATACATACATACATACATACATACATACATACATACATACATACATACATACATACATACATACATACATACATACATACATACATACATACATACATACATACATACATACATACATACATACATACATACATACATACATACATACATACATACATACATACATACATACATACATACATACATACATACATACATACATACATACATACATACATACATACATACATACATACATACATACATACATACATACATACATACATACATACATACATACATACATACATACATACATACATACATACATACATACATACATACATACATACATACATACATACATACATACATACATACATACATACATACATACATACATACATACATACATACATACATACATACATACATACATACATACATACATACATACATACATACATACATACATACATACATACATACATACATACATACATACATACATACATACATACATACATACATACATACATACATACATACATACATACATACATACATACATACATACATACATACATACATACATACATACATACATACATACATACATACATACATACATACATACATACATACATACATACATACATACATACATACATACATACATACATACATACATACATACATACATACATACATACATACATACATACATACATACATACATACATACATACATACATACATACATACATACATACATACATACATACATACATACATACATACATACATACATACATACATACATACATACATACATACATACATACATACATACATACATACATACATACATACATACATACATACATACATACATACATACATACATACATACATACATACATACATACATACATACATACATACATACATACATACATACATACATACATACATACATACATACATACATACATACATACATACATACATACATACATACATACATACATACATACATACATACATACATACATACATACATACATACATACATACATACATACATACATACATACATACATACATACATACATACATACATACATACATACATACATACATACATACATACATACATACATACATACATACATACATACATACATACATACATACATACATACATACATACATACATACATACATACATACATACATACATACATACATACATACATACATACATACATACATACATACATACATACATACATACATACATACATACATACATACATACATACATACATACATACATACATACATACATACATACATACATACATACATACATACATACATACATACATACATACATACATACATACATACATACATACATACATACATACATACATACATACATACATACATACATACATACATACATACATACATACATACATACATACATACATACATACATACATACATACATACATACATACATACACATACATACATACATACATACATACATACATACATACATACATACATACATACATACATACATACATACATACATACATACATACATACATACATACATACATACATACATACATACATACATACATACATACATACATACATACATACATACATACATACATACATACATACATACATACATACATACATACATACATACATACATACATACATACATACATACATACATACATACATACATACATACATACATACATACATACATACATACATACATACATACATACATACATACATACATACATACATACATACATACATACATACATACATACATACATACATACATACATACATACATACATACATACATACATACATACATACATACATACATACATACATACATACATACATACATACATACATACATACATACATACATACATACATACATACATACATACATACATACATACATACATACATACATACATACATACATACATACATACATACATACATACATACATACATACATACATACATACATACATACATACATACATACATACATACATACATACATACATACATACATACATACATACATACATACATACATACATACATACATACATACATACATACATACATACATACATACATACATACATACATACATACATACATACATACATACATACATACATACATACATACATACATACATACATACATACATACATACATACATACATACATACATACATACATACATACATACATACATACATACATACATACATACATACATACATACATACATACATACATACATACATACATACATACATACATACATACATACATACATACATACATACATACATACATACATACATACATACATACATACATACATACATACATACATACATACATACATACATACATACATACATACATACATACATACATACATACATACATACATACATACATACATACATACATACATACATACATACATACATACATACATACATACATACATACATACATACATACATACATACATACATACATACATACATACATACATACATACATACATACATACATACATACATACATACATACATACATACATACATACATACATACATACATACATACATACATACATACATACATACATACATACATACATACATACATACATACATACATACATACATACATACATACATACATACATACATACATACATACATACATACATACATACATACATACATACATACATACATACATACATACATACATACATACATACATACATACATACATACATACATACATACATACATACATACATACATACATACATACATACATACATACATACATACATACATACATACATACATACATACATACATACATACATACATACATACATACATACATACATACATACATACATACATACATACATACATACATACATACATACATACATACATACATACATACATACATACATACATACATACATACATACATACATACACATACATACATACATACATACATACATACATACATACATACATACATACATACATACATACATACATACATACATACATACATACATACATACATACATACATACATACATACATACATACATACATACATACATACATACATACACATACATACATACATACATACATACATACATACATACATACATACATACATACATACATACATACATACATACATACATACATACATACATACATACATACATACATACATACATACATACATACATACATACATACATACATACATACATACATACATACATACATACATACATACATACATACATACATACATACATACATACATACATACATACATACATACATACATACATACATACATACATACATACATACATACATACATACATACATACATACATACATACATACATACATACATACATACATACATACATACATACATACATACATACATACATACATACATACATACATACATACATACATACATACATACATACATACATACATACATACATACATACATACATACATACATACATACATACATACATACATACATACATACATACATACATACATACATACATACATACATACATACATACATACATACATACATACATACATACATACATACATACATACATACATACATACATACATACATACATACATACATACATACATACATACATACATACATACATACATACATACATACATACATACATACATACATACATACATACATACATACATACATACATACATACATACATACATACATACATACATACATACACATACATACATACATACATACATACATACATACATACATACATACATACATACATACATACATACATACATACATACATACATACATACATACATACATACATACATACATACATACATACATACATACATACATACATACATACATACATACATACATACATACATACATACATACATACATACATACATACATACATACATACATACATACATACATACATACATACATACATACATACATACATACATACAGACATACATACAGACAGACAGACAGACAGACAGACAGACAGACAGACAGACAGACAGACAGACAGACAGACAGACAGACAGACAGACAGACAGACAGACAGACAGACAGACAGACAGACAGACAGACAGACAGACAGACAGACAGACAGACAGACAGACAGACAGACAGACAGACAGACAGACAGACAGACAGACAGACAGACAGACAGACAGACAGACAGACAGACAGACAGACATACATACATACATACATACATACATACATACATACATACATACATACATACATACATACATACATACATACATACATACATACATACATACATACATACATACATACATACATACATACATACATACATACATACATACATACATACATACATACATACATACATACATACATACATACATACATACATACATACATACATACATACATACATACATACATACATACATACATACATACATACATACATACATACATACATACATACATACATACATACATACATACATACATACATACATACATACATACATACATACATACATACATACATACATACATACATACATACATACATACATACATACATACATACATACATACATACATACATACATACATACATACATACATACATACATACATACATACATACATACATACATACATACATACATACATACATACATACATACATACATACATACACATACATACATACATACATACATACATACATACATACATACATACATACATACAGACAGACAGACAGACAGACAGACATACATACATACATACATACATACATACATACATACATACATACATACATACATACATACATACATACATACATACATACATACATACATACATACATACATACATACATACATACATACATACATACATACATACATACATACATACATACATACATACATACATACATACATACATACATACATACATACATACATACATACATACATACATACATACATACATACATACATACATACATACATACATACATACATACATACATACATACATACATACATACATACATACATACATACATACATACATACATACATACATACATACATACATACATACATACATACATACATACATACATACATACATACATACATACATACATACATACATACATACATACATACATACATACATACATACATACATACATACATACATACATACATACATACATACATACATACATACATACATACATACATACATACATACATACATACATACATACATACATACATACATACATACATACATACATACATACATACATACATACATACATACATACATACATACATACATACATACATACATACATACATACATACATACATACATACATACATACATACATACATACATACATACATACATACATACATACATACATACATACATACATACATACATACATACATACATACATACATACATACATACATACATACATACATACATACATACATACATACATACATACATACATACATACATACATACATACATACATACATACATACATACATACATACATACATACATACATACATACATACATACATACATACATACATACATACATACATACATACATACATACATACATACATACATACATACATACATACATACATACATACATACATACATACATACATACATACATACATACATACATACATACATACATACATACATACATACATACATACATACATACATACATACATACATACATACATACATACATACATACATACATACATACATACATACATACATACATACATACATACATACATACATACATACATACATACATACATACATACATACATACATACATACATACATACATACATACATACATACATACATACATACATACATACATACATACATACATACATACATACATACATACATACATACATACATACATACATACATACATACATACATACATACATACATACATACATACATACATACATACATACATACATACATACATACATACATACATACATACATACATACATACATACATACATACATACATACATACATACATACATACATACATACATACATACATACATACATACATACATACATACATACATACATACATACATACATACATACATACATACATACATACATACATACATACATACATACATACATACATACATACATACATACATACATACATACATACATACATACATACATACATACATACATACATACATACATACATACATACATACATACATACATACATACATACATACATACATACATACATACATACATACATACATACATACATACATACATACATACATACATACATACATACATACATACATACATACATACATACATACATACATACATACATACATACATACATACATACATACATACATACATACATACATACATACATACATACATACATACATACATACATACATACATACATACATACATACATACATACATACATACATACATACATACATACATACATACATACATACATACATACATACATACATACATACATACATACATACATACATACATACATACATACATACATACATACATACATACAGACATACAGACATACAGACAGACAGACAGACAGACAGACAGACAGACAGACAGACAGACAGACAGACATACAGACATACATACATACATACATACATACATACATACATACATACATACATACATACATACATACATACATACATACATACATACATACATACATACATACATACATACATACATACATACATACATACATACATACATACATACATACATACATACATACATACATACATACATACATACATACATACATACATACATACATACATACATACATACATACATACATACACATACATACATACATACATACATACATACATACATACATACATACATACATACATACATACATACATACATACATACATACATACATACATACATACATACATACATACATACATACATACATACATACATACATACATACATACATACATACATACATACATACACATACATACATACATACATACATACATACATACATACATACATACATACATACATACATACATACATACATACATACATACATACATACATACATACATACATACATACATACATACATACATACATACATACATACATACATACATACATACATACATACATACATACATACATACATACATACATACATACATACATACATACATACATACATACATACATACATACATACATACATACATACATACATACATACATACATACATACATACATACATACATACATACATACATACATACATACATACATACATACATACATACATACATACATACATACATACATACATACATACATACATACATACATACATACATACATACATACATACATACATACATACATACATACATACATACATACATACATACATACATACATACATACATACATACATACATACATACATACATACATACATACATACATACATACATACATACATACATACATACATACATACATACATACATACATACATACATACATACATACATACATACATACATACATACATACATACATACATACATACATACATACATACATACATACATACATACATACATACATACATACATACATACATACATACATACATACATACATACATACATACATACATACATACATACATACATACATACATACATACATACATACATACATACATACATACATACATACATACATACATACATACATACATACATACATACATACATACATACATACATACATACATACATACATACATACATACATACATACATACATACATACATACATACATACATACATACATACATACATACATACATACATACATACATACATACATACATACATACATACATACATACATACATACATACATACATACATACATACATACATACATACATACATACATACATACATACATACATACATACATACATACATACATACATACATACATACATACATACATACATACATACATACATACATACATACATACATACATACATACATACATACATACATACATACATACATACATACATACATACATACATACATACATACATACATACATACATACATACATACATACATACATACATACATACATACATACATACATACATACATACATACATACATACATACATACATACATACATACATACATACATACATACATACATACATACATACATACATACATACATACATACATACATACATACATACATACATACATACATACATACATACATACATACATACATACATACATACATACATACATACATACATACATACATACATACATACATACATACATACATACATACATACATACATACATACATACATACATACATACATACATACATACATACATACATACATACATACATACATACATACATACATACATACATACATACATACATACATACATACATACATACATACATACATACATACATACATACATACATACATACATACATACATACATACATACATACATACATACATACATACATACATACATACATACATACATACATACATACATACATACATACATACATACATACATACATACATACATACATACATACATACATACATACATACATACATACATACATACATACATACATACATACATACATACATACATACATACATACATACATACATACATACATACATACATACATACATACATACATACATACATACATACATACATACATACATACATACATACATACATACATACATACATACATACATACATACATACATACATACATACATACATACATACATACATACATACATACATACATACATACATACATACATACATACATACATACATACATACATACATACATACATACATACATACATACATACATACATACATACATACATACATACATACATACATACATACATACATACATACATACATACATACATACATACATACATACATACATACATACATACATACATACATACATACATACATACATACATACATACATACATACATACATACATACATACATACATACATACATACATACATACATACATACATACATACATACATACATACATACATACATACATACATACATACATACATACATACATACATACATACATACATACATACATACATACATACATACATACATACATACATACATACATACATACATACATACATACATACATACATACATACATACATACATACATACATACATACATACATACATACATACATACATACATACATACATACATACATACATACATACATACATACATACATACATACATACATACATACATACATACATACATACATACATACATACATACATACATACATACATACATACATACATACATACATACATACATACATACATACATACATACATACATACATACATACATACATACATACATACATACATACATACATACATACATACATACATACATACATACATACATACATACATACATACATACATACATACATACATACATACATACATACATACATACATACATACATACATACATACATACATACATACATACATACATACATACATACATACATACATACATACATACATACATACATACATACATACATACATACATACATACATACATACATACATACATACATACATACATACATACATACATACATACATACATACATACATACATACATACATACATACATACATACATACATACATACATACATACATACATACATACATACATACATACATACATACATACATACATACATACATACATACATACATACATACATACATACATACATACATACATACATACATACATACATACATACATACATACATACATACATACATACATACATACATACATACATACATACATACATACATACATACATACATACATACATACATACATACATACATACATACATACATACATACATACATACATACATACATACATACATACATACATACATACATACATACATACATACATACATACATACATACATACATACATACATACATACATACATACATACATACATACATACATACATACATACATACATACATACATACATACATACATACATACATACATACATACATACATACATACATACATACATACATACATACATACATACATACATACATACATACATACATACATACATACATACATACATACATACATACATACATACATACATACATACATACATACATACATACATACATACATACATACATACATACATACATACATACATACATACATACATACATACATACATACATACATACATACATACATACATACATACATACATACATACATACATACATACATACATACATACATACATACATACATACATACATACATACATACATACATACATACATACATACATACATACATACATACATACATACATACATACATACATACATACATACATACATACATACATACATACATACATACATACATACATACATACATACATACATACATACATACATACATACATACATACATACATACATACATACATACATACATACATACATACATACATACATACATACATACATACATACATACATACATACATACATACATACATACATACATACATACATACATACATACATACATACATACATACATACATACATACATACATACATACATACATACATACATACATACATACATACATACATACATACATACATACATACATACATACATACATACATACATACATACATACATACATACATACATACATACATACATACATACATACATACATACATACATACATACATACATACATACATACATACATACATACATACATACATACATACATACATACATACATACATACATACATACATACATACATACATACATACATACATACATACATACATACATACATACATACATACATACATACATACATACATACATACATACATACATACATACATACATACATACATACATACATACATACATACATACATACATACATACATACATACATACATACATACATACATACATACATACATACATACATACATACATACATACATACATACATACATACATACATACATACATACATACATACATACATACATACATACATACATACATACATACATACATACATACATACATACATACATACATACATACATACATACATACATACATACATACATACATACATACATACATACATACATACATACATACATACATACATACATACATACATACATACATACATACATACATACATACATACATACATACATACATACATACATACATACATACATACATACATACATACATACATACATACATACATACATACATACATACATACATACATACATACATACATACATACATACATACATACATACATACATACATACATACATACATACATACATACATACATACATACATACATACATACATACATACATACATACATACATACATACATACATACATACATACATACATACATACATACATACATACATACATACATACATACATACATACATACATACATACATACATACATACATACATACATACATACATACATACATACATACATACATACATACATACATACATACATACATACATACATACATACATACATACATACATACATACATACATACATACATACATACATACATACATACATACATACATACATACATACATACATACATACATACATACATACATACATACATACATACATACATACATACATACATACATACATACATACATACATACATACATACATACATACATACATACATACATACATACATACATACATACATACATACATACATACATACATACATACATACATACATACATACATACATACATACATACATACATACATACATACATACATACATACATACATACATACATACATACATACATACATACATACATACATACATACATACATACATACATACATACATACATACATACATACATACATACATACATACATACATACATACATACATACATACATACATACATACATACATACATACATACATACATACATACATACATACATACATACATACATACATACATACATACATACATACATACATACATACATACATACATACATACATACATACATACATACATACATACATACATACATACATACATACATACATACATACATACATACATACATACATACATACATACATACATACATACATACATACATACATACATACATACATACATACATACATACATACATACATACATACATACATACATACATACATACATACATACATACATACATACATACATACATACATACATACATACATACATACATACATACATACATACATACATACATACATACATACATACATACATACATACATACATACATACATACATACATACATACATACATACATACATACATACATACATACATACATACATACATACATACATACATACATACATACATACATACATACATACATACATACATACATACATACATACATACATACATACATACATACATACATACATACATACATACATACATACATACATACATACATACATACATACATACATACATACATACATACATACATACATACATACATACATACATACATACATACATACATACATACATACATACATACATACATACATACATACATACATACATACATACATACATACATACATACATACATACATACATACATACATACATACATACATACATACATACATACATACATACATACATACATACATACATACATACATACATACATACATACATACATACATACATACATACATACATACATACATACATACATACATACATACATACATACATACATACATACATACATACATACATACATACATACATACATACATACATACATACATACATACATACATACATACATACATACATACATACATACATACATACATACATACATACATACATACATACATACATACATACATACATACATACATACATACATACATACATACATACATACATACATACATACATACATACATACATACATACATACATACATACATACATACATACATACATACATACATACATACATACATACATACATACATACATACATACATACATACATACATACATACATACATACATACATACATACATACATACATACATACATACATACATACATACATACATACATACATACATACATACATACATACATACATACATACATACATACATACATACATACATACATACATACATACATACATACATACATACATACATACATACATACATACATACATACATACATACATACATACATACATACATACATACATACATACATACATACATACATACATACATACATACATACATACATACATACATACATACATACATACATACATACATACATACATACATACATACATACATACATACATACATACATACATACATACATACATACATACATACATACATACATACATACATACATACATACATACATACATACATACATACATACATACATACATACATACATACATACATACATACATACATACATACATACATACATACATACATACATACATACATACATACATACATACATACATACATACATACATACATACATACATACATACATACATACATACATACATACATACATACATACATACATACATACATACATACATACATACATACATACATACATACATACATACATACATACATACATACATACATACATACATACATACATACATACATACATACATACATACATACATACATACATACATACATACATACATACATACATACATACATACATACATACATACATACATACATACATACATACATACATACATACATACATACATACATACATACATACATACATACATACATACATACATACATACATACATACATACATACATACATACATACATACATACATACATACATACATACATACATACATACATACATACATACATACATACATACATACATACATACATACATACATACATACATACATACATACATACATACATACATACATACATACATACATACATACATACATACATACATACATACATACATACATACATACATACATACATACATACATACATACATACATACATACATACATACATACATACATACATACATACATACATACATACATACATACATACATACATACATACATACATACATACATACATACATACATACATACATACATACATACATACATACATACATACATACATACATACATACATACATACATACATACATACATACATACATACATACATACATACATACATACATACATACATACA
>CM039465.1:52218832-52291332 GCA_022414725.1 Microglena sp. YARC | reverse complement strand
TATTATATACTATTATATTATATTACATTATATTATAATGTCACCTGGTGTGATATATAACTATCCGTCCCTTGCGCTACCTCGAGGTGGCGACGACTTCCCTGAGGAAGAGGAACTGCCTTAATGGTTCGACCCGTTAAACACGTCCGCGCCCTATATCTCTCCATCCTCTGTCTTATCCTTCTCCACCAGTTTATAGCAATTCAGGGGATGATTTGGGAAGCACGCTTTGTACTTCGGACTTGGTTCTCAGAATTTCAGGCCAATTATCGAGAATTCTCGCGAGAATTCTCAGATTTCCAGGCCAAATTCTCGATTTCATGTACGAAGTCCGGGTTCTTCAGAAACCTTGAACCCAAATCATCCGCTGAATTGCTATAAGCTGATGCTGCAACAAAGCGTATTAAAATATATCATCTTCTATGATTATACTATATTAAATGATACTAATAGATTGTCACCTAGGGATATCTCTCCATCCTGTATCTCATCCTCCACCACCAGTTGCAGCTGATGCTGCGACGACGTGCTCCGCAGTTTCCGTGGGTGCTCCTCTGCCTGGTGTGCGGCCATGCCACCGCTTCTGCCAGCACTGCCATGCCGAATGCCCAAGCTCTGGTCAGAGGCCATGGTCTGATCATCAGCCTCCTGTGTGGACAGGGCACCCCGCCTGCCGGTACTGCCATGTTGCTTCATGTGTTGGATTCCAGAGCTATGAGCAGAGGACATGGATCTTGATCGGCTTACACCTAAACCCGGGCCCGTACCCACACCTGAATCCTCCCTAATCTCAGACGCATCTCCACCACCACCACCACCAGCAGCAGCAGCTCTGCCAAGGCTCATGCTGCGGATGCCCTCATGGACGACCGCGCCTCCTCCTGATGAGGTTGAGGCTGATCTGGTGAGTGTACCACCACCGCCAGGCATGCTGCTTACTGAGCCATGCACACTTCTGCCACTAGCATTCTGCAATGAAGGCGGTGTTGGTGTTGGTGTTGGTGGTGTTGGTGTTGGTGGTGTTGGTGTTGGTGTTGGTGTTGGTGTTGGTGTTGGTGTTGGTGTTGGTGTTGGTGTTGGTGTTGGTGGTGTCGGTGGTGTTGGTGCTGGTGTTGGTGTTGGTAAGCTCAGTGAGTAGCAATGAAAACTTCTACTGCCAGCATTCTGCAATGAAGGCGGTGTTGGTGATGGTGATGGTGGTGTTGGTGGTGACGCTGTTGGTGTTAGTGTTGGTGTTGGTGTTGGCATTTATGGTGTTGGTGTTGGTGGTGTCGGTGGTGTTGGTGTTGGTATTGGTGTTGCTGAGCTCATATAGCCATGCACACTTCTGCCACTAGCATTCTGCAATGAAGGCAATTTGGTGTTGGTGGTGTTGGTGTTGGTGGTGTTGGTTTTGGTGGTTTTGGTGTTGCTGAGCTCACTGAGCCATGCAAACTTCTTCCATCAGCATTCTGCAATGAAGGCGGTGTTGGTGTTGGTGGTGTTGGTGTTGGTGGTGTTGGTGTTGTTGGTGTTGGTGTTGTTGGTGTTGGTGTTGGTGGTGTTGGTGGTGTTGGTGTTGGTGGTGTTGGTGTTGTTGGTGTTGGTGTTGGTGGTGTTGGTGTTGGTGGTGGTGTGGTGGTGTTGGTGTTGTTGTGTTGGTGTGGTGTTGGTGTTGGTGTTGTTGTTGGTGTTGGTGGTGTTGGTGTTGGTGTTGGTGGTGTTGGTGTTGGTGTTGTTGGTGTTGTTGGTGTTGGTGTTGGTGTGGGTGTCGGTGGTGTTGGTGTTGGTGGTGTTGGTGGTGTGTTGGTGTGGTGTTGGTGTTGGTGGTGTTGGTGTTGCTGAGCTCACTGAGCCATGCAAACTTCTTCCACTAGCATTCTGCAATGAAGGCAGTGTTGGTGGTGTTGGTGGTGGTGTACGTGGTGTTGGTGTTGGTGGTGCTGGTGTTGGTAAGCTCAGTGAGTAGCAATGAAAACTTCTACTGCCAGCATTCTGCAATGAAGGCGGTGTTGGTGATGGTGATGGTGGTGTTGGTGGTGTTGATGGTGGTGTTAGTGTTGGTGTTGGTGTTGGCATTTATGGTGTTGGTGTTGGTGTTGGTGTTGGTGGTATTGTTGGTATTGGTGTTTATGGTGTTGTTGTTGGTGGTGTTGGTGTTGATGAGCTCAGTGAGAGGCAATGCAAAATTATGCTGCCAGCATTCTGCAATGAAGGCGGTGTTTGTTTTGGTGTTGTTTGTGTTGTTGGTGGTGTTGGTGGTGTTGGTGGTATTGTTGGTGTTGGTTTTGATTTTGTTAGTGTTGGTGGTGTTGGTGTTGATGTTGGTGGTTTTGGTGTTGGTGTTGGTGTTGGTGGTATTGTTGGTGTTGATGTTGCTGGTGTTGGTGTTGGTGTTGGTGTTGGTAAGCTCAGTGATTAGCCTTGGACACTTTTGCTGCCAGCAATCTGCAATGAAGGCATGTTTTATGATTTTCATGTGTTAGTCACGTGGTAGACTCTCAAAACACCTCTCAAAAACTGGAATCAAATCTTATAAGTCATAGTTACAGACCAGAAATGAAGCTAGCTATATCAGCATTAAAACCAATTATGTAGGCAAACTGAGCCAAAAGGCACTATTGGCTATAATCATCCTTCTATGTGACTGTGTCTATGAATAAGGTGTATTTGATGTCCGCCCTCCAGCCTGACCTGTCTTAGGCCTCAAGGTACCAATTAATACCACGATTTTCACATGTTAGACAGGTGTTTGACACACAGAAATACAAATGTTACAAGTGTTGTGATCGTTGGCAGCGGTGGGACCCATGTGTGCTCTCATGTGTGATATGTATGTGTATGTATGGTATGGTGTAGTGCGTATGTAATGTCTGGTAAGTATGTATGCATGTATGTTGATTTCTTGTGTGGTTTGTATGTAATGTGTGGTATGTATGTGTATGTATGGTATGGTGTGGTGTGTATGCAATGTCTGGTAAGTATGTATGCATGCATGTTGATCTCTTGTGTGGTATGTATGTAATGTGTGTTATGTATGTGTACATATTTTATGGTATGTAGGTATCGTGTGGTATGTACGTGTACGTATGTAAGGTTTAGAAGGGGCTATGCCCTGGATTCTCCTGGGAGGGCATTGGCCCCCCTTTTATTTTTAGGGGGGGGGGGGGGGGGGGGTATTTAGGGGGTTGAAGGCATTTGGGATCTCTCTTTCTTCTTAGGGCATCCCCTAAGAAGAAAAAGAGAGATCCCCTGACATATGTTAGCCAGAGCTTTTTTATATGCTTCCACTAGCGATTGCCATTAAACAACAACACAACAATAAATAAACAAAATCAATTTAAATCAATTGAATTCAGATGAAATTTCATTTCATTCGAGATACGCCTCCAGGCGCCCTTCATTAATATGCTACCAGTAGCGATAGCCACCTGGGACCTTGTTTTGGCCAAACCTTCCGCTACCATGAGACTCGAATCTCGGCCCCGCCCCCTGAAACCTCTTGGCCGGCCCCAATCGGAACTAGGAGCCCAACCTTGAAAGATGAAAAACACACACACACACACACACACACACAAGCACACACACACATTCACATGCACCCACCCATCCACCCACCCACCCACCCTCACAACACAAAAACCCTGATCGCTACCTAATGAACCCCTTTCTGAAACGAAAAAATAAGCTCTGACGTTGACGTGTCCCCTCACATCCAATTTATCATTTTCATACATCCAATTTGTCGTTTTCATAAATTCGATTTGTCGTCACAAACACCAATTTGTCATTTTCATAAATTCAATTTGTCCTTACTAATCAGGGGGGGGGCAACTTCGAACCAAAAATACACCATCCCTCAACTTTGTAGATATCATAGAGAGGATGAAGAATCAGGTTTTATTTCTTGATTTGGCCGAGTAGAAAAAAGTGTTGGTCCTCCAAAGTTTGGGGCCGCGGGGGGGGGGGGGGGGGGGGGGGGGGGGGGAGGAGAAAATCTGACATCTTCAAAAAATTAGGTACTTTTCAGGCACTTTTTCTAGCCCTCAGAATGACATTGGGGGTGGAACTAGGGTGTTCCTCTACTAAATATCAGTCCATATATGCTATTGGGGGAGAGATCCCCCACACATCATGCTCAGGGCAGAGGGGGTTGGGGGGGGGTCGGTGGACGCTGGCACGAGTCGCAAACATGTGTGGAGCTACCACTTCCTTCACCACATGCAGTCTGCGCACCTAGGCCAGCAACTCAGCGAGGACGACATCAATCAATTCTTTTTGAAGGTGGCTGAGTTTGAGGGGGTGGTTGCCAAGGAGGTCAATGTCAAAGGGCGTGAGCAGTGTGTGCAAAGGGAGCGAGCTCAAGTGCGGCTTGAGGCATCCCTAATAGACTTGCCGGCATTGTTCTGGGGAATGGTGGTCGATGACGTCACCAACTAAGACCACATGTTTTAAAGGACTACATTGTGCCCTTCAGCCATACATACATAAGTGATTCTTGAAGACCTGATTATTTAATGCCCGATTGATGCTTATATTGAAGACCTGGTTATTGAATACCTGATTATAATTGTTACAAGGTTTTATACGCCAGATAGGGCGTCTAACCGTCTGCACATTGCAGTTAACAATACCCCCCGTGCGATAACCACGGAAACCAGGGATTTCTAGAGCACATGTCAGTGCAGATTCGAACCCGAGACCTCCGGCTGTGGTGACCATATTTAAATACCTGATTATTGAAGAGTATTGAAGGTGGGCACATTAGGGGCCAAGGGGCCCTGACCCCCAAGCCCCACCAAACAATGGAACATTGATGATGATAATTTTCTATGCTTCGAACATCGCCAGTGGTCTCGATACCAACCTCAATGGATAGGCCTTTAAAAACCCTGTAATATGAGCATACGTAGACACCATTACACTAAGTGGTGGCTGAGATACTGGCTGTACAGTGGGTTCCGGAGCCGGGGGGGGGGGGGGGGGTCTGCAGAAGGGTGCCTCAACACTTTTTGGGGATGGTGTATTTCACTTTTTGTTTTGCCCCCCCCCCCTTGTTACAAACACCAATTTATCATTTTCATACATCCAATTTGTCATTTTCATAAATTCGATTTGTCGTTACAAACACCAATTTGTCATTTTCATACATTCGATTTGTCATTTCCATAAATTCAGGTTGTCATTTTCATACATCCAATTTGTATTTTTCATACATCCATTTTTGTCATTTTCATGCATCCAATGTATCATTCTCATACATCCAACGTATCATTTTCATACATTAAATTCGTCATTTCCATAAATTCAATTTGTCGTTATATACACCCAATTGTATTTATTTTTTATTAAATTATTATTAATAATTCACACATCACACAACAAACTTCACAAAACACAAACACAGCACACGCATCACAACATCTCACCCCATGACATTGAAGTTCTGCAGCACTGGGGGCCACCTTGTATTTCATGTGTGGTAAAGCTAGAGATGCCTCCAGGTCAAATGCAAAGTAGGAGGACTCAAAGCAATGCTGCAAATAGTGGGGGGGTGATGGATGTGGGGGGGTGGGGGGTGGATGGTGGGGGTTGGAGGGTGGGGGGTGGGGGTAGGGGTGAGGGGTGGATGATGGGGGGTGGGAGGTGGGGGTGAGGGGTGGATGATGGGGGGTAGGGGTGGGGTGAGGGGTGGATGATGGGGGTAGGGGGTGGGGGTGAGGGGTGGATGATGGGGGGTGATGGATGTGGGCTTGAGGGCTGACGTTCCAGAATTTAGTTTTTGATGATTGGTGATTAGGGAACGGCAATATGATATCATATGATATCATGTCATCATATGATATCATATGATATCGTATGATGCTGGCGGTCTGACTAGGTAACTTTGGCCTGGGCCATCATATCATATGCTATTAAATCATATGATTTTTGCATGATCTATTGATATCATATGATATCATACTCGTCTTTGGTCAACATCATATGATTTGCCGTTCCCTGTTGATGATTGATGATTGATTATTTTTTATTTTTTATTTATTTATTTATTATTTATTATTTATTATTTATTAGTTATTAGTTATTAGTTATTTATTAGTTATTTATTATTTATATATATATATAGGGTTTAGGGTTTAGGGTTTTAGGTTTTAGGTTTTTGTTGATATATATATATATATATATATATATATATTTTTTTTTTTTTTTTTTTTGTTGATATATATATATATATATATATATATATATATATATTTGTCAACATCATATGATTTGCCGTTCCCTATTGATGATTGATGATTGATTATTACATTTTTCTTATAGCCCTACTGGACTCCTGTGTATGTGTATGTATGTTAGTCCAGGGGTGGGCCAAATATGCCAAATATGCCGTACTGGACTCCTAATGTGCTGGACTCCTAATTTTGGAGCTTCGTGTATTGAGTGATTTATGAAATTTCAATGGATTTATGTGCTTCGTGTATTTTGAGTGATTTATGAAATTTCAATGGATTTATGTGCTTCGCGTATTGAGTGATTTATGGACCTATTCATGGATTTATGAGCTTTTTGTATTGAGTGATTTATGGACCTATTTATGGATTTATGTGCTTTTTGTATTGAGTGATTTGAGGACTATTTACGCAAGTATGATATTTTGGCATATTGAAAAGGAAACTCGAGGTATCCAGTTACCGAATCTTAGGTACTATTTATATATAACAGTACCAGATTGTCTAATATTTGCAGATAAACACACAATCTCTCTCTCTCTCTCTCTCTCTCTCTCTCTCTCTCTCTCTCTCTCTCTCTCTCTCTCTCTCTCTCTCTCTCACACACACACATACACATACAACAAAGTTGCATTACAGCCGCACATGGATAAGTTGATAGCTTGATCACTTTCCAGCATGATGATATTATTTATATATCATTTTTATTATTTATATTAAATATATGGTATATAATGTATATTTGATCACTCAAATATATATATATATATATATATATATATATATATATATATATATATATATATATATATATATATCGCTCACCAGCATGATGAAAACGGCCGCGGCTGTATACTCCCGTAGCACCCCTGTGTCGCCTAGGAGGGAACACAATGCAGCGAAAATTTCTTCCTCAGCCTCAGCATGACGCTGGCTAGCTCCTGTAGTTTAGGGTTTTAGGGGTTAGGGTTTAGGGCTTTAAAAACCCTTGCTCCGCCTCAACATGACGCTGGCTAGCTCCTGTAATTTAGGGGTCTAGGGTTTAGGGTTTAGGGTTCAGGATTTAAAAACCCTTGCTCAGCCTCAACATGACGCTGGCTAGCTCCTGTAATTTAGGGGTCTAGGGTTTAGGGTTTAGGGTTCAGGATTTAAAAACCCTTGCTCAGCCTCAACATGACACTGGCTAGCTCCTGTAATTTAGGGGTCTAGGGTTTAGGGTCTAGGGTTCAGGATTTAAAAACCCTTGCTCAGCCTCAACATGACACTGGCTAGCTCCTGTAATTTAGGGGTCTAGGGTTTAGGGTTTAGGGTTCAGGATTTAAAAACCCTTGCTCAGCCTCGACATGACACTGGCTAGCTCCTGTAATTTAGGGGTCTAGGGTTCAGGGTTTAGGATTTTAAAAACCCTTGCTCAGCCTCAACATGACGCTGGCTAGCTCCTGTAGTTTTGGGTTTTAGGGTTCAGGGTTTAGGATTTAGGATTTTAAAAACCCTTGCTCAGCTTCAACATGACACTGGCTAGCTCCTGTAGTTTAGGGGTCTAGGGTTCAGGATTTAGGATTTTAAAAACCCTTGCTCAGCCTCAACATGATGCTGGCTAGCTCCTGTAGTTTACGATTATATGGTTTTAGGGTTTTAGGGTTAGGAGCAAGGGTTCCAATGTTACATTATTTGGTGGGGCTTGAGGGTCAGGGCCCATAGGCCCCTAATTTGCCCACCTTCAATACTCATCAATTATCAGGTCTTCAATTCAAGCTTCAATCGGTCATTTAATAACCAGGCCTTCAATAATCACTGGTGTATGTATGGCTGAAGGGCACAATGCAGTCCTTTACAACATGTGGTCGTAGACGGCGACATCATCGACCACCATTCTACAGAACAATGCCGGCGTGTATAATAGGGATGCCTCAAGCCGCACTTGATCTAGCTCCCTTTGCACACACTGCTCACCAGGGTACTACAAAGCACGCCGGGCAGCGCGATTTCGTGCACGCTTTCTGAGCCCCATTGCGCGTTTCGCGCAGTTTTTTCAACCCCCTGTGGGCGCAGCGCATAGTTTTTGCGCTTTTTGCATCACAAAGCGCTGGCCAATTTGACGTTTGTGCGCTTAAAGCGCTTACCAATTTGACAAAATGTAGTACCCTGCTGCTCACTCCCTTTGGCATTGACCTCCTTGGCAACCACCCTTTCAAACGCAGTCAAAGGCTGGAAAAAACCGGTAACCAAATGCATCGATGCGCTGCTGAATCTCGACTTCTGTTTGACTGCAGCCAAGCACGCAAGAGAATTCTGATGGCGCCCTAAGTTTCCGTGGCCGCCGCAAGCAAGCAAGTGTTTACCAGGGTACTACTAAGCGCTCCGCTGAAGTCCACGCTGGCTTTTTTGACCGCTGAATGACGACGTGGACTTCAGCGGATCCTACGTGGACTTCAGCGGAATGCAAAACTTCAGCGGGAGCCCTGACCCTCCCGCTGAAGAATTTGCAGTCCGCTGCATGGTACTACTAAGCGCGCGCGCCTTTTTGAGCCCCTCTGCGCGTTTTGCGCATTTTTTCAACCCCCTGTGGACGCAGCGCGCAGTTTTTGCGCTTTTTGCACTAAAAAGCGCTGACCAATTTGACGTTTGTGCGCTTCAAGCGCTGACCAATTTGGCAAGTAGTACCCTAGTGTTTACCGCACTTGTTGCAGTTAGTGCTCTTTGATTGTGGGTCCATCGAATAACATCAAATAGCACTAGGCACCAGAACTAATACAGACGCAAAGTGACAGGAAGGTAAAAAGAAGAAGCACTGAACTACCACTAGGTCTCGCTCTGTACGTTGTTGTACACGTGTTGGATAGGGCGTTATGGGAGAGAGAGAGACCCTGGACCCCTCCCCCTCTGCCCTTGCTATAATATGTGGTGGATCTCTCCCCCAATAGCATATATGGACTGGTATTTAGTAGAGGAACACCCTAGTTCCACTCCCATGTCATTCTGAGGGCTAGAAAATAATTACCTGAGAAGTACCTGAAAAGTAACATTTTGAAAATGACAGATTTTCCCCTCGCCCCCCCCCCCCCCCCCCCCCAGCCCCAAACTTTTGAGGACCATTATTTTTTTCTACTGGGCCAAATTAATAAATAAAACCGGATTCTTCATCCTCACTATGATATCTACACATGGAGGATGGTTTCATTTTGGAGTTCCCCCCCCCCCCCCCCCCCCTTCCCCCCCCCCCCCCCCCCCTTGGTCAGAAGTTGCCCCCCCCCCTTGGTTTAAATAACAACCTTGTTCAGGCTCAACATGACGCTGCACACAATGGCTGGTGGCTGGTGGTGGGTGGTGGTGATGGTGGTGGGTGGTGGGTGGTGGTGGTGGTGGTGGCTGGTGGTCAAACTCACGTGTGGCCTTGTCGTTCTCGGCATGAAGCTTTTTGGTGGCTGGTGGCTGGTGGTGGTGAGTGGTGGTGGTGGTGGTGGTGGTGGTGGGTGGTGGTGGTGGTGGTGGTGGTGGTGGTGGTGGGTGGTGGTGGTGGGTGTGGTGGCTGGTGGCTGGTGGTCAAACTCACGTGTGGCCTTGTCATTCTCCTCATGAAGCTTTTTGGTGGGTGGTGGGTGTTGGTGGTGGGTGTTGGTGGTGGTGGGTGGTGTTGGTGGTGGTGGGCGGTGGTGGTGGTGGTGGCTGGTGGTCAAAACTCACGTGTGGCCTTGTCGTTCTCGGCATGAAGCTTTTTCTCCAATCGGTCTCGTTCTTTGTCCTCCTTTGTCTTTTCCGCTGCTGTCATGTCTCGCCGTCTCTTCCCGCCTCTGTCAAAGGCTTTCTCCAGTTGAGCTATGGAGCATGCAAGCAAGGCGAGGGTGAGGTGAGGTGAGGTAGGGTGGGGTGAGGTGGGGTGAGGTGAGGTCAGGTGAGGTCAGGTGAGGTGAGGTAGGGTGGGGTGAGGTGAGGTGAGGTGAGGTGAGGTGAAGTGAGGTGAGGTGAGGGGAGGTGAGGGGGAGTGTGTGCATGTGGGGGGGACGAGGTGGGGGGGGGTATCACGAATTGAGTCAGCACACAAGTGAGACCTTCTGCACTGCACGAACTCCAGGCCCTTGTCGTTACCATCTGTTGGGGTTCAGTTCACCAGTGCTTTTTTTACCTACAGACCTTCCAAACATTGAGGTTGGGCAAGTCTATTTAGCCTATTTATTTATTATTTATTTATTTATTTTAGTATTTATTATTTGGCTACACCTGCATCCACTGAATAAATCCTCCGTCACCACCAAAAAGTGATTATTTATTTATTTATTTATTTATTTATTTATTTATGTATTTATTATTTATTTATTTATTTATTTTATTATTTGGCTGCACCTGCATCCACTGAATAAATCCCCCGTCACCACCAAAAAGTGATTATTTATTATTTATTTATTTATTTATGTATGTATTTATTTATTTATTTATTTATTTATTCATTTCATTATTTATTATTTGGCTACACCTGCATCCACTGAATAAATCCCCCGTCACCACCAAAAAGTGATTATTTATTATTTATGTATTTATTTATGTATTTATGTATTTATTTATTTATTTTATTATTTATTATTTGGCTACACCTGCATCCACTGAATAAATCCCCCGTCACCACCAAAAAGGTGATTATTTATTATTTATTTATTTATTTATTTATTTATTTTATTATTTATTATTTATTATTATTATTTGGCTGCACCTGCATCCACTGAATAAATCCCCCGTCACCACCAAAAAGTGATTATTTATTATTTCTTTCTTTCTTTATTTATTTATTTTATTATTTATTATTATTTGGCTACACCTTCATCCACTGAATAATCCCCCGTCACCACCAAAAAGTGATTTATATACAAGTTGGTTAAATACCTGTAAACAAGTTGGGTAAACTAATCGGTTGATTTATATTCAAGTTGGTTAAATAGGGCATCTCCAATTTAACCAATTTAACTGGTCTAACCGGCTAGACTGTAACAACAGGCCCTAGTCACTCTAAATCCCTAGGCACCCTACACCATAGCCATAGGCGCCCTAAACCCCAAGCCTAGGCACCCTACACCCTAGCTCCAGGCGCCTTAAACCCTAGCCCTAACCTAAGCCCTAGGCGCATCGCAAGCGATGCTGAAAATTGGCGGAGAGTGTTGGCTATTAGAGCTACAGGTGGCAAAGGAATTGAGTGCGGCGAACCAAAGCCAGGGTTTACCACAGGGCCAGGGGCCAGTTAGGGCCAGGGTTTCACGTTTCTTGTATTTTTGTTTTTGGTGGTCAAAAAGACAACGGGGTGACAATGGGGGCTCACGCCCCCCAGATGGGGGGGGGCTTCGCCAAAAACAAGAGAGTGAGCACGGAGAAAAACCAAACCACCACCACTACAACAATGGGTGGGTGGGTGCGTGGAGGGTGGGGGTCTCCGCTACAAGCAAAAACAAAAGCCCAAAGCGCCAAAAACAAGAGAGTGAGCACACAGAAAAATCAAACCACCACCACCACAACTTCCAAAAGAGGATGTGTGTGTGTGTGGGGGGGGGGGGGAGGAGGGGGCTCCGCCACAAGCAAAAAAACAAAGAAAAGCCCCAAATAAGCACACACACAAAAGCGCCAAAAACAAGAGAGTGAGCACACAGAGAAAAACCAAACCACCACCACTACCAAAAACAAGTTAGAGAGCCATAGAAGAACCAAACCACCACCAGCACTACCAAAAACAAGAGAGAGAGCCATAGAAGAACCAAACCACCACCACCACTATCAAAAACAAGCAAAACAACCACCATCACCACTACCAAACCGCCACCACCACTACTACCAAACCACCACCACCACCACTACCAACTACTACCAAACCACCACCACCACTACCAAAAACAAGCAAAACAAACAAGAGAGTGAACACACGCCTTGAGCATCGGCCAAGCCTCCAAGTTCATTGTGCTCAGGGATTGCCAGTCGATGTATCGTTGTTATTTTAAAGATGCCTTCATCAATTTGTCCTAAGTCAATCTTGCTCAGTGAAGTCTGATTGGTATGTGTGTGTGTGTGTGTGTGTGTGTGTGTTTGTGGTGGTGGGGTGGGGGGGGGGGGGGGAGGCTCCGCCAAAAGCAACAAAAAAAAAGGAACAAGAAAGCATGAGAGTGAGCACACACCTTGAGCATCAGCTAAGCCCTAAGCGCCAAAAACAAGAGAGTGAGCACACAGAGAAAAACCAAACCACCACCCCCCCTACCAAAAACAAGATAGAGAGAGCCATAGAAGAACCAAACCACCACCACCACTACCAAAAAAAAAAGCAAAAAAAAAAAAAAGAGATCGAGCACACACCTTGAGCATCAGCTAAGCCTCTTCGCTTGATGTCCAAATCCAGAGCAAGGGCTATGCACTTTTTGTCCTTGCCCTGTTGAGTGGTAGTGGTGGTGTGGGTGGGGAGGGGGGAGGGGGGTGAGGGGTGAGGGGTGAGGGTGAGGGGTGAGGGTGAGGGGTGAGGGTGAGGGGTGAGGGGTGAGGGGTGAGGGGGGAGGGGGGAGGGGGAGGGGGGAGGGGGTCCTTGCCCTGTTGAGTGGTAGTGGTGGTGTGGGTGGGTGGTGGTGGGGAGGGTGGGGGGGAAGGGGTAAAAAATATGTCTTTGCCCTGCTTAGTGGTAGTGGTGGTGTGGGTGTAGGTGTGGGTGGGTGGGTGGGGAGGGGGAGGGGAGAGGGGGGAAGGGGTAACAAATAACAGTATATTGTCGGGCAGTGTGTACAGGGATATTCGCTTCATGTCCAAATCCAGAGCAAGGGCTGTGCACTTTTTGTCCTTGCCCTGTTGAGTGGTAGTGGTGGTGTGGGTGGGGAGGGGGAGGGGGTGAGGGGTGAGGAGTGAGGGGTGAGGGTGAGGGGTGAGGGTGAGGGGTGAGGGGTGAGGGGGGTCCTTGCCCTGTTGAGTGGTAGTGGTGGTGTGGGTGGTGGGTGGGGGAGGGGTGGGTGGGGAGGGGTAAAAAATATGTATTTGCCCTGCTTAGTGGTAGTGGTGGTGTGGGTGTAGGTGTGGATGGTGGGTGGGGAGGGGGGGGGGGAAGGGGTAAAAAATATGTCTTTGCCCTGCTTAGTGGTAGTGGTGTGTGGGTGTAGGTGTGGGTGGGTGGGTGGGGAGGGGGGGGGGGAAGGGGTAAAAAATATGTCTTTGCCCTGCTTAGTGGTAGTGGTGGTGTGGGTGTAGGTGTGGGTGGGTGGTGGGGAGGGGGGGGAGAGGGGGGAAGGGTAACAAATAACAGTATATTTTCGGGCAGTGTGTACAGGGATGTTCGCTTCATGTCCAAATCCAGAGCAAGGGCTATGCACTTTTTGTCTTTGCCCTGCTCAGTGGTAGTGTGGGTGTAGGTGTGGGTGTGGGGAGGGGGGAGGGGGGAGGGGTAACAAAATAACAGTGGTGGTGGTGTGGGTGGGTGGGTGGGGTGTGGGTGTGGTGGGGGGGAGGGTAACAAATAACAGCTTATTTCTGGGCAGGGTGTACAATGATATTCGCTTTTCTTTTTGTGTAGTGGTGGTGGTGTGTGTGTGTGCGTGGGAGGGGGGGGGGGGGGGGGGGCAGTTTTTTTTTTAGTGCGGCGGCGTGGTGGGTGGGTGGGTGGGAGGGGGGGTTAATTGAGACTGGTTGAGACACTTTTTTAGTGTCTGAAGTAATACAAGTCCTATGCAGCGTTGCAAGAAATTGGTTGAGTGTGTTGGCAATGGAACGAAAGGTGGCAACGATGGAGCTGACCAAAGCGAGTTATTTACGCGACCGTTGGGTGACGTGTCAGGCTTTAATTTTCAATTTTTCGGTCGGACAAACGGACAAATGGGTAAACATGGGGGCTCCCGCCTCCTTGATGAGGGGGCTCCGCCAAAAAATGGGCTTGGGCTGCATTTCAAATATGGCTTACCCATATCCCTTGGCTAACAAGTCCTATGCAGCGTCACAAGCGGAAATGGGTATAGAAAAGGATGCATGATGGGTGAGAGGGGCCCCGCATGGGTGCAGGAAAGGGTGCAGAAAAGGGTGAGAGGGTCAGAGGGGGGCTGCAGGGGTGCAGGAAAGGGTGAGAGGGGGGCTGCATGGGTGCAGGAAAGGGTGCAGAAAAGGGTGAGAGGGTCAGAGGGGGGCTGCAGGGGTGCAGGAAAGGGTGCAGAAAAGGGTGAGAGGGGGGCTGCAGGGGTGCAGGAAAGGGTGCAGAAAAGGGTGAGAGGGGTGCCGCATGGGTGCAGAAAAGGGTGATGAAAAGGGTGAGAGGGGTGCAGAAAAGGGTGATGAAAAGGGTGAGAGGGGTACAGAAAAGGGTGAGGGGTGCTGCATGGGTGCAGGAAAGGGTACAGAAAAGGGGAGAGGGGTGCTGCAGGGGTGCAAGAAAGGGTGCAGAAAATGGTGCATTGTGGGTGAGAGGGGTGCTGCAGGGGTGCGAGAAAGGGTGCAGAAAAGGGTGAGAGGGGTGCTGCAGGGGTGCAGAAAAGGGGGAGAGGGGTGCTGCAGGGGTGCAGGGAATGGTGAGAGGGGTGCTGCAGGGTTGCAGGGAAGGGTGAGAGGGGTGCTGCAGGGTTGCAGGGAAGGGTGCATTGTGGGTGAGAGGGGTGCTGCAGGGGTGCAGAAAAGGGTGCATAAAAGGGTGAGAGGGGTGCCGCATGGGTGCAGAAGAAGGTTCATCATGGGTGAGAGGGTAGCTGCAGGGTAGCAAAACTTTGTGAGAGGGGTGCATTATGGGTTCAGAAAAGGGTCCATTGTGGGTGAGAGGGGTGCTGCAAGGGTGCAGAAAAGGGTGCAGAAAAGGGTGCAGAAAAGGGTGCAGAAAAGGGGGTGCAGAAAAGGGTGCAGAAAAGGGTGCAGAAAAGGGTGCAGAAAAGGGTGCTTAGACAGCCACAGTACAGCCACAGTACAGCCACAGTACTTAGACAACCACAGTACAGCCACAGTGCTTAGACAGCTACAGTACAGTCACAGTGCGTACACACCTTGATGCTCTTGTACGCCTCCAACCACTGTCCAAGTGGTGTCAACACTTCCTCCTCCAGCCGTTGGCGCATACTGGAGCCAGCAGAGTTCAGCAACTCCATGTTTACATTGGTTCCAACAATATAGTCTCGGTTATCTACTGGATGAGCTCCTAGCCCGGGTTCGGGCTCATCATAAATCTTGGGGAGAGTAGTGGTCAGAACGGTTTTGATAGTCCCAAGACCACCTGTTTAAATGAAATGAAAGGCAAAGGGAAGGGAAGAGGTTTCAGAGGGTGGAGGGTGGAGGGTGGAATATGAGAGGGGAGGTGGGGAGGGTGGGGGGGGGGTTCGGGCTCATCATAAATCTTGGGGAGAGTAGTGGTCAGAACGGTTTTGATAGTCCCAAGACCACCTGTTTAATTGAAATGAAAGGCAAAGGGAAGGTAAGAGGTTTCAGAGGGTGGAGGGTGGAGGGTGGAATATGAGAGGGGAGGTGGGGAGGGGTGGGGGTGGGTTGGGGGGTGGGGTGGTTCGTCATAAATCTTGAGGAGAGTAGTGTTCAGAACGGTTTTGATAGTCCCAAGACCACCTTTTGAAATGAAATGAAAGGCACAGGGAAGGGAAGATGGTTCAAAGGTTGGAGGGTGGAACATATGAGGGGAGGTGGGGAGGGGTGGGGAGGGGTGGGGAGGGGTGGGGGGTGGGGTGGGCTCATCATAAATCTTGGGGAGGGTACTGGACAGAACGGATTTGATGGTACCAAGACTACCTGTTTAAATGAAATGAAAGGCACAGGGAAGGGAAGAGGTTTCAGAGGTTGGAGGGTGGAACATATGGGGAGAGGTGTGTTGGGGTGGGGTGGGGGGTGGCGAGAGGTGGGGAAAGGTGGAGAGTGGTGGGGATTAGAGGGGAGTGGTGGGGAGTGGTGGGGAGAGGTGGGGAGTGGTGGTGGGTGGTGGGGAGAGGTGGGGACATTAAAAAAAAAAAAAAACTGTTAACATGTCTACGGTATTATCTGTATTATTAATGTTTATGATTAATTGCAGGGGTAAGGGAATATGTTTCAGAGGAAGGATGGTGGAACACGAGAGGGGATGTGGGGAGTGGTGGAGAGTGGTGGGAAGTGGTGGAGAGTGGTGGAAAGTGGTGGAGAGTGGTGGAAAGTGGTGGAACACGAGAGGGGATGTGGGGAGTGGTGGAGAGTGGTGGAGAGTGGTGGAGAGTGGTGGAAAGTGGTGGAACACGAGAGGGGATGTGGGGAGTGGTGGAGAGTGGTGGAGAGTGGTGGAGAGTGGTGGAAGAGTGGTGGAAAGTGGTGGAGAGTGGTGGAAAGTGGTGGAGAGTGGTGGAAAGTGGTGGAACACGAGAGGGGATGTGGGGAGTGGTGGAGAGTGGTGGAAAGTGGTGGAGAGTGGTGGAAAGTGGTAGAACACGAGAGGGGATGTGGGGAGTGGTGGAGAGTGGTGGAAAGTGGTGGAGCGTGGTGGAAAGTGGTGGAGAGTGGTGGAAAGTGGTGGAGAGTGGTGGAAAGTGGTGGAGAGTGGTGGAAAGTGGTGGAACACGAGAGGGGATGTGGGGAGTGGTGGAGAGTGGTGGAAAGTGGTGGAACACGAGAGGGGATGTGGGGAGTGGTGGAGAGTGGTGGAAAGTGGTGGAACACGAGAGGGGATGTGGGGAGTGGTGGAGAGTGGTGGAAAGTGGTGGGGAGTGGTGGGGAGAGGTGGGGAAAGGTGGGAAGAGGTGGGGAGTGGTGTGGAGAGGTGGGGAGAGGTGGGGAGAGGTGGGGAGTGGTGGGGAGAGGTGGGGAGAGCAGGGGAGAGGAGGGGAGAGGTAGGGAGGGGTGGGTGGGGTGTTAAGAGGTGTCGAGAGGTAAGGAGGGCAGGGGAGAGGTGGGGAGGGGTGGGGTGTTAAGAGTGTTGAGAGGTGTGTGTGTGGGGGGGGGGGTAAAGGTGGGGAGAGGTAGGGAGGGGTGGGGGGGGTGTTGGTGTTGGTGTTGTGTTGGTGTTGGTGTTGGTGTTGGTGTTGGTGTTGGTGTTGGTGTTGGTGGGGTGGGATGGGGGTGGGGTGGGGTGGGGGGGGGGGTGAGGTGAGGTTTTAATTATCCTCTAATAATCAAGATCATTTTAGACTACATGGAGGGACTTTATGAACAAGCACCAAAACAGCTTTTCAACCAATTTCCAAAACTCTCCAAAACAACTCTCAAACAAATTGCAAGGGCATGACAAAAGACCTGAGATCAAGTAAAGATCTGAGATTAAGTCAAGACCTGAGATCAAGTGAAGATCTGAGATCTAGTCAAGATCTGAGATATAGTGAAGATCTGAGATCAATTAAAGATCTGAGATCAAGTAAAGACCTGAGATCAAGTAAAGACCTGAGATTAAGTAAAGACCTGAGATCAATTAAAGATCTGAGATCTAGTAAAGATCTGAGATCAATTACAGATCTGAGATCAAGTAAAGACCTGAGATCAAGTAACTACTACCAAACAAGTCCTATGCAGCGGCGCAAGTGACGCGGAAAATCGGCGAAGTGCGTTGGCAACGGAATGAAAGGTGGCAACGGACTGGAGCTGACCAAAGCCAGTTAGTTATGAGACAGTTGGCTGACGTGTCAGGCTTCAATTTTTCGGTCAGTCGGTCGGTTGGTCGCACAGATGGACAACGGGGTAACCCTAGGGGCTCCTGCCCTTTAAAGAGGGGACTCCGCCAAATAATTGAAGCACTACTATGAGTTTTTGGCGGAGCCCCCCCTTCTGAGGGGCGGGAGCCCCTAGAGTCCCCCCGTTGTCTGCTGTTTGTCGTGTTGACTGTTTGCTGAGTAGGTGCTTGCATTGCGCAGCAAATGGTTTTCCCTCGTCCCCAACACATCATCACCCCCCCCTACCCAGTCACCCACCCACAAACACCCACAAACACAAATACAAACACCCACAAACACTCACACCCACACACACAAACACACTCACACCCACACACACAAAACACACACACACAAACACACACAAACCTGAGATGCTCTATTTTCAAGTAGAGAGGTCCTGGAGAAGGTCCTTGCATTGCGCAGGAAATGGTTTTGCCTCGTCCCCTACACATCATCATCCCCCCTCCTCAGCCACCCACCCACACAAACACACACAAACCTCCTACTCCCCAAATGGGCCACACACCTGTGGGAGCCCCCAGAGTCACCCTGTTGTCTCCAAATGGGCCACACACCAGAGGGAGCCCCCAGAGTCTCCCCATGATTTCCAAATGGGCCACAAACCTGAAATGCTCTGTTCGCAAGTAGAGAGGTCCTTGAGAGGGTCCTTCGATGTGCAACAAAATATTTTGCCTCGTCCCCTTACACATCATCATCCCCCTCCCCAGCCACCCACCCACACAAACACACACATTATCATCCCCCCTCCCCAGCCACCCACCCACACAAACACACACATTATCATACCCCCTCCCCAGCCACCCACCCACACAAACACACACATTATCATCCGCCCTCCCCAGCCACCCACCCACACAAACACACACATTATCATCCCTTCTCCCCAGCCACCCACCCACACAAACACACACATTATCATCCCCCCTCCCCAGCCACCCACCCACACAAACACACACATTAGCATCCCCCTCCCCAGCCACCCACCCACACAAACACACACATTATCATCCCCCCTCACCAGCCACCCACCCACACAAACACACAACATTATCATACCCCCTCCCCAGCCACCCACCCACACAAACACACACATTATCATCCCCCTCCCCAGCCACCCACCCACACAAACACACACATTATCATCCGCCCTCCCCAGCCACCCACCCACACAAACACACACATTATCATTACCCCCTCCCCAGCCACCCACCCACACAAACACACACATTAGCATCCCCCCTCCCCAGCCACCCACCCACACAAACACACACATTATCATCCCCCCTCCCCAGCCACCCACCCACACAAACACACACATTATCATCCCCCCTCCCCAGCCACCCACCCACACAAACACACACATTATCATCCGCCCTCCCCAGCCACCCACCCACACAAACACACACATTATCATCCCCCCTCCCCAGCCACCCACCCACACAAACACACACATTATCATCCCCCCTCCCCAGCCACCCACCCACACAAACACACACATTATCATCCCCCCTCCCCAGCCACCCACCCACACAAACACACACATTATCATCCGCCTCCCCAGCCACCACCCACACAAACACACAAATTATCATCCCCCTCCCCAGCCACCCACCCACACAAACACACACATTATCATGCCCCCTCCCCAGCCACCCACCCACACAAACACACACATTATCATCCCCCTCCCCAGCCACCCACCCACACAAACACACACATTAGCATACCCCCTCCCCAGCTACCCACCCACACAAACACACACATTATCATCCCCCCTCCCCAGCCACCCACCCACACAAACACACACATTATCATCCCCCCTCCCCAGCCACCCACCCACACAAACACACACATTATCATCCCCCCTCCCCAGCCACCCACCCACACAAACACACACATTATCATCCCCCCTCCCCAGCCACCCACCCACACAAACACACACATTATCATCCCCCCTCCCCAGCCACCCACCCACACAAACACACACATTATCATCCCTTCCCCAGCCACCCACCCACACAAACACACACATTATCATACCCCTCCCCAGCCACCCACCCACACAAACACACACATTATCATCCCCCTCCCCAGCCACCCACCCACACAAACACACACATTATCATCCCCCCTCCCCAGCCACCCACTCACACAAACACACACATTATCATCCCCCCTCCCCAGCCACCCACCCACACAAACACACACATTATCATCCCCCCTCCCCAGCCACCCACCCACACTAATACACACATTATCATACCCCCTCCCCAGCCACCCACCCACACAAACACACACATTATCATCCCCCCTCCCCAGCCACCCACCCACACAAACACACACATTAGCATCCCCCCTCCCCAGCCACCCACCCACACAAACACACACATTATCATCCCCCCTCACCAGCCACCCACCCACACAAACACACACAAACCTGAGATGCTCTTTTCGCAATTTGAGAGGTCCTTGAGAAGGTCTTTGAGGTGTGAAGCAAACTGTTTTGCCTCCTCTAGCATGGCTCTGTTGCGCTCATTGGAGGTTGGCCTCCACTCCTGGTACCCTCCTGCGCCAACATGCAATGCCTGCTTCACCTGTTGCAAGTTGGTTGGAAGTTGGTTGCAAGTTGGTCGGAAGGTGGTTGCAAGTTGGATGATTTGGGGTTCTAATGGTTGAAGAAGGTAAAGCATTGGATATGCAGTGCTGCACTCACATCCAATGCCTGCCGCACCTGTTGCAGGTTGGTTGGAAATTGGTTTCAAGGTGGTTAAAGTGGTTGCAAGTTGGATGAATGGTTTTGTTGGTGGTTGAGGAAGGTGAAGCATTTGATATGCAGTGCTGCACTCACATCCAATGCCTGCCACACCTGTCGCAGGTTGGTTACGAGGTGGTTGAAAGTTGGTTGCAAGTTGGTTGCAAGTTGGTTGCAAGGTTGGTTGCAAGTTGGTTGCAAGTTGGTTTCAAGTTGGATGAATTGGGTTTTTGGTGGTTAAAAAAGGGAAAGAATTGGACTTGCAGTTTCTACTCATAACTATATTCCCCTTAATAGATTTGACAACCACCCTTTTCTCAATTTAAATGAGATTCAACCTGGATTAAACCATTATTTTGTAATTTTGTCAGAGCCCCCCCTCCTGGGGGGCGGGAGCCCCCAGATTCACCCCTCTGTCCATTTGTCCGACCGTCCGACTGACCAACAGACGACCGAGACGAGGCCTGACACGGCAGCCAGCCGTCTCGTAACTAACTGGCTTCGGTCCGCTCCATTCTGTTGCCACCTGTTGTTCCGATAGCCAACGCTCTCGGCCAATTTTCCGTGTCGCTTGCGACACTGCATAGGACTTGCTGATGTTACATTACTACGCTAGGCTAGCGGGTGTACCAATGCTAGTTCAGTGGATGATACATTACAATTGAATGCCAGGCCAGGCCAGGACAGCCCATAGCATGTGTACTTGGGTTTCAGTCTTGCAGAGCCATTCTAAATGTTGAACGAATGTAAAAGTGAGATTAAATAAATATGCATATAAATAGTGCGCCTTATAACGAGGCGTGAGGTTGAGGGGGGCAGCCCATTTGCTTGCACTGGGGCCAGCCACAAAAAGTGAGATATGTTACTCGTGCAGCAATGTTGCTTCTGCAGGTGGACACTGTTTCTGTTTTGGGCAGATCCCTTTTACCCGTCCTTGGGCCCAACCAGAAGCCTGCTAGTGCGCCTGAAAGCTGATAGGATAGTCACTCAAATGGAGCTGAGAACTGTGGGCTTGAGCCAGAGGCTGGCTGATGGAGCTGACTGGAAGCTGCCATCAGTAGCCGAAAAAATAAACAATGCAAGTGGCTCGTAGCATTGCGCGCGGTTTCGCGAATCTAGGTTTTCCTGACGCGCACTTCCCGCGTCCAAGACTCCAATTGTTACAAGGCTCACCTTCTCCTGCAAGACTTTGAACGGCATATCGTGAATTTACTGCGCTTCAGGTGATCAGCGCTGGCCTGTATGTAGCCAGGTAGTGGGAAGGAAGAGCCTGTACGCCAGAGCAGCAAGTGCGAAGGAGTGTGGACGTCCTCCCCAGCAGATACACCAGTTCGCCGGAAGCGCGTGACGAGAGACGGTTACCAAAAAGTGTCGTGGTTTCTTGCGATTGCGCGCGTGAACGACTGCGTTGTTCGGAGAAGATGGGAGCGAAGGCAAATGGGTCTCTTGGTTGGAATATGAACGGGACTCGCTATTGTTTTGGAGAAAGCATGGTGGATGGAGGGTGTGGATTTTAAACGTTGAAAGGAGACGTTTGGTGTGATCTTAGGAATATCAATCTGCGTTGTTTTGTGGCTTCTGCCCAACGTGGTGGGCCTCAAGAACGGAGTGGGGAGCGGAGGGGGGGCGGTCACCGCAGTCGGCCATTGCCTCTACCCGCGGGGTAGCGCAAGCGACAGGTGCAACCAAGCCCCCACGCTGTCGTTCAAATCGAGGCTGGACGGAAGTCCAACGAGTGATCGATGGATGGAATCGTGGATGGACTCCAAGACCTCCAAGAACGGTCTCATCACAAAATCGAACGCGATCAAAACGAGGATAGCCCGCCTGGCATCTCTCGTTTGTTGCTGTTGCGCGAGTCTGTGGACGCTGCCAACTAGGTTGCATGTCGTCCTGGCTGTCACAGTGTGTTGGGGAAACACGTGGTGGCTCACCCCCAGTCAGCGTGAGGCCGGCCAGTTCTAAACCCTAAACCCTAAACCCGCGGTCGTTCAGTTTCCCGCGGGAAAGTGAACTGGATCAGTCTCGCCCTCTTCTGCTGGTAAACCCTACCCAACCACAGACAAATGAGCGAGAGTCCTCTCATCTGCTGCCTCCTCGATTCATTCAACGCACATTCTTCCGTTATCTGCGTCCGTGCCCGCAAATACTTTGGCCCGCCTCTAGAAAGCTGTACGCATTGGTAATAAGAGACGGAACGTGAAGTAGCGTGAGTAGACCAGCTCGTGCAGCACAACTTACTCGCCCCCCACCACCCACCACCACCCCACGAAGTTCGAGCCCTGTAGACAGGGTCAAGTTCTCGCGCTCCCGATCTCCCATCCATTTCGCTCTTCGCCCGTGCGCCCCCAACACTCACCGCTCCACAGACATACATTACATTACATTGGCATACGCAGGCCAGTGTTGACCCAAGACAAGCCCTCTCCCAAACTCCGGGGGGGGGGGGGGTCTTCCAACCATCTCACATAGATAACTGATTGTTGATAGATGTATAAATGCACCCATCTCCCCGGTGACCTCTATCTGTGAATGAACCATACCAACCAAACCAAACAAACCAAACAAACCAAACAAACCAAAACAAAACAAGCAAAACAAAACAAAACAAAACAAGCAAACCAAAACTAACCAAAACAACTAACCATCTCCCCGGTGCCCTCTATATATAAATGAACCAAACCAAACCAACCAACCAAACCAGACCAGACCAAAACAAAACAAAACAAACCAAACCAAACCAAACCAAACCAAACCAAACCAAACCAAACCAAACCAAACCATCTCCCCGGTGACCTCTGTTTGTGAATGAACAGAACGTGTTTGTTATGATGTTCCATGCTTCCCTAAACGCCCTCCATTTTTAGGGTCCAGGGTCCCTTAAGCCTAAGTGGCCTACCCCTAGACTGTTACATACATAAACATACAGGGTCCAGGGTGTAGTCATCTATCCTAGTGCATTTCAATGCAGAAGGGACCAGGTAACAATTGTTTTACACCCTAGGACTAGTGCAGGGAGACCCTCCCTTGGAGGTGAAAATCCTTATCCCCCCGACCCCTCCCCCACCCCACCCCACCCCACCTACCCCACGCCCACCACCCCACCCCCACACACACCACCACATCCAAAAACTAAGCCTCGTGTGGATGAACCTGGCTGCCTGAAAAGGTAGCATAACTTCATCTAGATTAAACTGACAGAAGAGAGTTGTAGATGCTTTGAAGCAGACTTGAGACCGACACAGACTCGGCCAGAAGAGCTGCAGATCAGCCATGGCAATTGGAATTGGAAGACAGCAAGTAGCCCAGAGTTGGCTGAAAACAATGTAACAATTCAAATCCAATTTCAAATTCAAACTCTTCATTTTGATTCATGTAGGGCTGATGTCCGATTTCAGAGGAGGCGGGAGAGGAGGAACAGCTCCAGCTTTTGTAAGTCCTCTATGCGGTGCAGCTTCGTATTCGTTGTGTCTTGTTAGACCTTTAGTTATTCTTGATCCTCAGAAGGATGGAGACCAGGGTTCTTCAAGACGTTGCGTCGTAGACGCAGATTGGGAGGACCCTTAGCTTCGCAGACGCAGATTTTCAAACCGGCTGCGTCTCATGAAGCAGATTTTTGAGTCCCCTACTCTAGGACAGCCCTGATGGAAACATGTTCGCTTCGCATAGTTGTGCCGGGTTTCCGCCTCCCCCCTATCACCTTCATACGGAATCATGGTGTTGGGCAGTGTTGGGTTATATAAAATATCGCAGGTGATTCGTTTTCTAAAACCGTTTAATTTACCGCCCAAATACCGCTTTGCCCCGTACTACAGGCACATTAGACCGCCGCTGATTGAAATCTCCTGGGGGGGGGATACGAACTTCTTTCCGGGCAGGGGGTTCTATGGCGTAGGATCTAGGTAGATTGGCTTTCGCGAGACGAGATATCAACAGTTGGAAAAGGGCGAGAGAAAGGGAAGAATGTTATGATAACATAAAGCTATAACTGCAATGTAGCCAAACCAGTCAGCATCTACGATTCTAAGGCCGCTCGCAACCAAGCAGCTGTTTGTATGGCTTTTCGTTAGCTTGTCCGGGCATATCCAGCAGGGTTGTTATACACGCTGCGTGTTGCGTGGCGGGCACAGATTTTTGAGGGTCCGTTGCATCTTAGAAGCTGGGTGCATCGCAGACGCAGATTATGAAACCGGTTGCGTCTCATGAATTCACGATGCAGATTCTGGGGCCCCCCAGAACATCTTTGGTATCCAGCTTTAGTGGGTAGGATTATAGCAAATCGAAGGTCGTGAGGCTATACACAGCAGTCTCATACGCATATCAGTGCTCTGTGCTCACCAGGGTTGTTCAGGACGCTGCGTCCTGCGTCGCAGACGCAACGTCTAAGGGCCCGTTGCGTCCTGAGACGCAGCGTGGGGCGAAGGGTGGGTCCGTTGCGTAGCAGCTTCAGTGGGTTGGTTGCGTCGCAGGACGCAGGCTGTTGGTCGGTTGCTGGTCGGTGGCGTCACAGGGCGCAGTCGAAGATTGGTTGCGTCTAAGGACGCAGAGCTGGGGGGTCCTCCTGAAAATCCTTGAGCACTGCTCACATATGTGGCCAGGGTAGTTCAAGTCGTACGTGTCTGTTACACACACATTTCCGACAGTTTGTACAGATTTTGACTGAATCGTGCTTGTCTTTCCTGGTTTTCTAGGGTTTGCAGTTTTGCACACACATTTTGACATGGACATGCTATAAGAGCGAGTTTACACGCACAGTTGTGTGTGTGTGTGTGTGTGTGTGTGTGTGTGTGTGTGTGTGTGTGTGTGTGTGTGTGGGGGGGGGGGGGGGGGGGGATCTGCAATGATGTACATAAACAGGTGCTGAACACCCCGAACACCAGCTTCACAACCTGGCCAGTGTGCAGACTGCCGTAGAGTGCGCAAATATCATTTGAACCGGTGCCATCCAACAGTACACATCTACACTCTCTTGAGTCTCAGATAATCAAGCACGCACCCTGTGCACTCAAAGCCCAGACTTGGCTGAAAAATCATGTCACAGTCCAATATATACACTTAAACGTTGCCATTTTGAACGCAGCCTGGAGCAAACGCCCCTCCTCCCAGTCCACCACCACTCTGGAACAAGTCGCCACCCAATCCGCTGAGCCCATCACCACCGCCGGACCCATCACCACCACCGCCACCTCAAGCCCCTAAAGAGTCCCCCCCGCCGTCTGATAACAGAGGAGGCGGGAGAGTGATTGCTCCAGCTCAGGTAATTATTTTATGCGGCACAGATGATCGCTGTAGCAGGGTACTACAAAGCGCGCGCGGCAGCGCGATGTCGCGCACACTTTTTGAGCCCCACTGCGCCTTCTGCGCAGTTTTTTCAACCCCCTGTGGGCGCAGCGCGCAGTTTTTGCGCTTTTTGCACTACAAAGCGCTGACCAATTTGACGTTTGTGTGCTTTAAGCGCTGTCAATTTGACAAAATGTAGAACCCTGCACTGCAGCACGAACTCAGGGCCCGCGTCAGCAAATCAATTGTTTGGGGTTCAGTTCATCAATTATTTTTCTTTAAGCCCTTCCTATCACGGTTGGGCATGTCCTTTTAGCCTATTTGGCCTACCCCTGTCAACCGGCAGTACACGTCTACTCTATCTCTGGTAATCATTCACGTCCTGTGAGTGACTGCATTACACGGATGTAGCAATTTCAATTTCAATTTCTCTGGTAATCAAGCACGAACCCTGTACACTACAAGCCCATAGTTGGCTGAATACCCCATGTAACAATCCAAGATATGCACTGAATAAACCGAGCCATTTTGAACGCAGCCTGGAGTTGCCGCCCCTCCTCCCTCGCCACCACCATTTATTTTCAAGTCGCCACCCAATCCGTTGAGCCCATCACCACCGCCGCCACCCCAAGGCGCTCCAAAGCCCCCGCCAGCAGCATTGTCCCCTCCCCCCCCTCGACCTCCCCCTCCCCAAGCTTGTGCAGTGCCCCCTCCTGCAGACTGTGGGGGGCGTGGAACAGTACAAGGGTGTACCTGCAACTGCGATCCTGGCTACGCAAACAATATGCTGGTAAGAGTATAGGAATAGAGTAGACCATACAAATTCAAAATCAACCCGGGTCCATCTGTGCCACAAGGTTTCATGATACCACACCATGCACCACCATGCACTACCACCGCCACCCCCACCCCCACCACCTGTCCCCCACCACCATGCACCACACTAAAAAAATCGATATTTGGGGCGTTAGTGTAGTTTCCCATCCATGTCATATGCAGTATTCCAGGAAACTGCATGCATTCAAACATTCAAACTGAATCCTCGGTATCGCTGGTTTGCGTAGGGAGACCCACATACTGGAGTGAAAATCCTTTCACACCTAAAAAACAAAATACTTCCCTCTGCCACTGACTTACTTCTCATTGTACTTCTCATCTGCCACTGACTTACTTCTCATTTGTACTTCTCATCTGCCACTGACTTACTTCTCATTTGTACTTCTCATCTGCCACTGACTTACTTCTCATTTGTACTTCTCATCTGCCACTGACTTACTTCTCATTTGTACTTCTCATCTGCCACTGACTTACTTCTCATTTGTGGTTCTCATCGCTGGTTTGTGTAGGGTGACCCCCCCTTTACCCCCCCCCCCCCTCTCCCTTACACACAGTCAAGATATCAGCCATCTCCGCCCTCGCTGGATGCCCCCCTCCCTCTGCCCCCGCACCCATACAGACATACACCTCTTCTCCCAACCTATTCCCCTTCTGCTTCAGCTGTGGCCTCCCCCCCTGTCATACATGCATACCCCCCACCCCCCCCACCCCCCCTCCCATCTAGACCCATCTGCCACTGACCTGCTCCTCATTGATTTGAATTGATTTTGTTGTAATGTATGTATTCAGTCCAGGCCAAATAGGCGTTTTTATTTTTGTTTGTATTTTTGTTTTTATTTGTTTTTATTTTTGTATTTTTGTTTTTATTTTTGTATTTTTGTTGTTATGTATGTATTCATGCTACAGTCCAGGCCAAATAGGCGTTTTTATTTTTGTTTTTATTTGTTTTTTATTTTTTACTTGGCTCCAGCCAGCAATTTGGCTGCTCACCTTCTTCAGCAGTAAAAGCAATTACATTCAAAAGACACATTCAAAAGAACACAGTATGTATGTATGTATGTATGTATGTATGTATGTATGTATGTATGTATGTATGTATGTATGTATGTATGTATGTATGTATGTATGTATGTATGTATGTATGGAAGGGGTAGGGGAAGGGAAGGGGGAGTCAGAGAAAAGGGCGGCAGTTCGCCTAGGAGAAGAGTAAAAGAGGGTGGAGGGGAAGGGGTAGGGGAAGGGAAGTGGGAGTCAGAGAAAAGGGCGGCAGTTCGCCTAGGAGAAGGTTAAAAAAGAGTGGAGGGGAAGGGGATTGGAAGGGAAGCCAGAGGGAGGGTAAAGGGCGGCAGTTCGCCTAGGAGAAGGGTAAAAGAGGGTGGAGGGGAAGGGGTAGGGGAAGGGGGAGTCAGGGGGCGGCAGTCAGAGAAAAGAGGGTGGCAGTTCGCCTAGGGAAGGGTAAGGTAGGGGAAGGGGAAGGGAGGGTGGAGGGGAAGGGGATTGGAAGGGGGGGAGGGAAGGGGGAGTCAGAGAAAAGGGCGGCAGTTCGCCTAGGAGAAGGGTAAAAGAGGGTGGAGGGGAAGGGGTAGGGGAAGGGAAGGGGGAGTCAGAGAAAAGGGCGGCAGTTCGCCTAGGAGAAGGGTAAAAGAGGGTGGAGGGGAAGGGGTAGGGGAAGGGAAAGGGGGAGTCAGAGAAAAGGGCGGCAGTTCGCCTAGGAGAAGGGTAAAAGAGGGTGGAGGGGAAGGGGTAGGGGAAGGGAAGGGGGAGTCAGAGAAAAGGGCGGCAGTTCGCCTAGGAGAAGGGTAAAAGAGGGTGGAGGGGAAGGGGTAGGGGAAGGGAAGGGGGAGTCAGAGAAAAGGGCGGCAGTTCGCCTAGGAGAAGGGTAAAAGAGGGTGGAGGGGAGGGGGTAGGGGAAGGGAAGGGGGAGTCAGAGAAAAAGGGCGGCAGTTCGCCTAGGAGAAGGGTTTTAAAAAGAGGGTGGAGGGGAAGGGGTAGGGGTAATTGGAAAGGGGGAAGTCCAGAGAAAGGGCGGCAGTTCGCCTAGGAGAAGGGTAAAAGAGGGTGGGGAAGGGGGGGAGTCAAGGGGCAAGGGTCGGAGGAGAAAGAGTGTCAGAGAGTAAAAGGGTGAGAAAAGGGCGGCAGTTCGCCTAGGAGAAGGGTATAAAAAAGAGTGGAGGGGAAGGGGATTGGGGAAGGGGGAGCCAGAGAAAAAGGGCGGCAGTGCTCGCCTTGGAGAAGGGTAAAAGGTGGAAGGGGAAGGGTAGGGGAAGGGAAGGGACAGGGTAAAAAAGGGAAAGGGAATGCCAGATTGAATAGGGCGGCAGTTCGCCTAGGAGAGGGTAAAAGAGGCTGTGGAGGGGAAGGCGGTAGGGGAATTGGAAGGGGGAGTCAGAGAAAGGGCGGTTTCAGTTCGCTAGGAGAAGGGTAAAAGAGGGTGGAGGTAAGGGGTTGGCGGAAAAGGAAAGTCGAGAGAAAAGGGGTGCGGGCAGCTTCGCCTAAGGAGAAGGGTAAAAATGAGGGTTGGAGGGGAAGGGGGTGGGGAAGGGACGGGTGAGTCAGAGAATAAGGGGCGCAGTCCCTAGGAGAAGGGTAAAAGGAGGGTGGAGGGGAAGTTTGGTAGGGGAAGGGAAAGGAAGGGGAGTCAGATGAAAAGTGGCGGCAGTTCGCGTAGGAGAAGGGTAAAAGAGGGGAATTTGGGTGTATTTGGGAGGGGAAGGGGAGCCAGGGAAAAGAAAGGGGGTCAGGGATGTGGAAGGCGTTCGCAGAGAAAAAATAGGAGCCAGTAGAAAGGGCGGCAGTTCGCCTATCGTCTGCTATTAAGGTTGAAAGTGTTTGTTAGGGGTGGAGGGGGAAGGGGGATTGGAGGGAAGCCAGGAGAAAAGTGGCGAGTTCGCCTAGGAGAAGGTTGTTAAAGGCGGGAGGGGAAGGGGAAGGGGAGTCAGAGAAAATGGGCGGCAAGGAGAAGTGGTAAAAGTGGGTTTGGAGGGAAGGGGTAATGCAAGAGTCAGTAGAAGGGCGGCAGTTCCGCCTGGAGAAAGGGTAAAAGAGGGTGGAGGGGAAGGGGTAGGGAAGGGAAGGGGAGAGGAAGAAAAAAGGGGGTGAGTTCCAAGGAAAGGGTTGGGGTGGAGGGGAAGGGGATTTGGTTCGCCTAGGAGAAGGGTAAGAGGTAGGGGAAGGGAGGGGAAGGGGGGGAGTCAGAGAAAGAGAAGAAGGGTAAAAGAGGGTGGAGGGGAAGGGATTGGGCCAGTGGCAGTTCGCCTAGGAGAAGGGTAAAAAGAGGGTGGAGGGGAAGGGGTGGGAAGGGGGTCGAGCGGCAGTTCGCCTAGGAGAAGGGTAAAAGAGGGTGGAGGGGAAGGGGAATTGGGAAGGGAGGGGAGTCAGAGAAAAGGGCGGCAGTTCGCCTAGGAGATTAGGGTAAAAGAGGGTGGAGGGGAAGGGGTAGGGAAGGGAAGGGGAGTTCAGAGAAAAGGGTGGCAGGTCGCCTAGGAGAAGGGTAAAAGAGGACTGGAGGGGGGGTAGGGCGAAGGGACGGGGGAAGTCAGTGAAAAGGGCGGCAGTTCGCCTAGGAGAAGGTTAAAAGAGTGTGGAGGGAAGGGTAGGAAGAGGAAGGGGTAAGTCAGAGAAAAAGGCGGCAGTTCCTTTCGCCTACAGGTAAAAGAGGTGGAGGGTTAAAAACGGGATTGAAGGGAAAGCCAGAGAAAAGGGCGCAGTGCCTAGGAGAAGGGTTGAGAGGGGAAGGGGTAGGAGAGAGGGTAAGTTCGCCTAAGAAAGGGTAAAAGTGGAGGGGAAGGGGGGCAGAAGGAAAGGTCCTAGGAGAAGGAAAAGAGGGTGGCAGAGAAAAGGGTGGGCGAGTTACGCCTAGGGAAAGGGTAAAAGAGGGTGGAGAGGAAGGGATTAGGGGGGCGAAGATGGGAGCTCAGTGCACGAAAAAGGCCGGGCAGTTCTTGTTCGACCCTAGGACGAAACGGCCCAGTGGAAGGGAAGTCAGAGTAAAGTGGGTGGAGGAAGGGTCGCCTAGAGGTAAGGGCCAGCGGTCGCGGAAGTCCAAGAAAAGGCCCTCGCGGCAGTTCGCCCTAGGAGAAGGGTAAAAGAGGGTGGAGGGGAAGGGGTTAGGGGAAGGTAGGGAAGGAGGGGATCAGAGAAAGGGCGGCAGTTTCGCCTAGGAGAAGGGTAAAGAGGGTTGGAGGGGAAGGGGTAGGGGGAAGGGGTCAGAGAAAAGGGCTGGCAGTTCGCCTAGGAGAAGTGTAAAAGAGGGTGGAGGGGAAGGGGTAGGGGAAGGGAAGGGGGAGTCAGAGAAAAGGGCGGCAGTTCGCCTAGGAGAAGGGTAAAAAGAGGGTGGAGGGGAAGGGGAGAAAAGGCGCGGCAGGTAGGAAGGGAAGGGGTAGTGCGAGAAAAAGGGCGGCAGTTCGCCTAGGAGAAGGGTAAAAGAGGGAGGGGAAGGGGTAGGGGAAGGGGCAGAGAAAAAGGGCAGTTCGCCTAGGAGAGAGGGGAGGGGTAGGTTCGCCTAGGAACAAAGGGATTGGGAAGTCAGGAGAAGGGTGTATAGAAGGGAGGGAGAAGCAGTCAGAGAAAAAGGAGCGTTCGCCTAGGAGAAGGGTTAAAAGAGGGTGGAGGGGGGCTAAGGGGTAGAGGGAAGGGAAGGGGAGTGGAAGCGGGGGAGTAAGGGGAGTTCAGAGAAAAGGGCGCAGTTCGGCCTAGGAGAAGGGTAAAAGAGGGTGGAGGGGAAAAAGGGTAGGGGAGGGAAGGGGGAGTCAAGAAAAGGGCGGCAGTTCGCCTTAGGAGAAGTTAAAAGAGGGTGGAGGGGAAGGGGTAGGGGAAGGGGAGAGAAAAAGGGCCCAGAGAAAAGGGCGGAGTCAGTTCGGAGAAGGTAAAAGAGGGTGGAGGGAAGGGGTAGGGAAGGGGGTTAGGGGGAAGGGAAGGGGGAGTCAGAGAAAAGGGTTAGGAGAAGGGTAAAGGGAGGGGAGGGGTGGAGGGGAAGGGGAGGGGAAGGGTAGGGGAAGGAAGGGGGGAGTCAGAGAAAAGGGGAGTGGCAGTCAGAGGAAAAGTCGCCTAGGAGAAGAGGTAAAAGAGGGTGGAGGGGAAGGGGATTGGAAGGGGAGCCAGAGAAAAGGGCGGCAGTTTGCCTAGGAGAAGGGTAAAAGAGGGTGGAGGGGAAGGGGTAGGGGAAGGGAAGGGGGAGTCAGAGAAAAGGGTGGCAGGGTGAAGGGAGCAGAGAAAAGGAGCGGCAGTTCGCCTAGGAGAAGGGTAAAAGAGGGTGGAGGGAAAGGGAGGGGAAGGGAAGGGGAGGGAGGGAGTCAGAGAAAAGGGCGGCAGTTCGCCTAGGAGAAGGGTAAAAGAGGGTGGAGGGGAAGGGGTAGGGGAAGGGAAGGGGGAGTCAGAGAAAAGGGGCGGCAGGTCGCCTAGGAGAAGGTTAAAAAAAGAGTGGAGGGGAAGGGGATTGGAAGGGGAGCCAGAGAAAAGGGCGGCAGTTCGCCTAGGAGAAGGGTAAAAGAGGGTGGAGGGGGAAGGGGTAGGGGAAGGGAAGGGGGAGTCAGAGAAAAGGGTGGCAGTTCGCCTAGGGGAAGGGTAAAAGAGGGTGGAGGGGAAGGGGATTGGAAGGGGAGCCAGAGAAAAGGGCGGCAGTTCGCCTAGGAGAAGGGTAAAAGAGGGTGGAGGGGAAGGGGTAGGGGAAGGGAAGGGGGAGTCAGAGAAAAGCGGTGGCAGTTCGCCTAGGAGAAGGGTAAAAGAGGGTGGAGGGGAAGGGGTAGGGGAAGGGAAGGGGGAGTTAGAGAAAAGGGCGGCAGTTCGCCTAGGAGAAGGGTACAAGAGGGTGGAGGGGAAGGGGATTGGAAGGGGAGCCAGAGAAAAGGGCGGCAGTTTGCCTAGGAGAAGGGTAAAAGAGGGTGGAGGGGAAGGGGTAGGGGAGGGGGAGTCAGAGAAAAGGCCAGCAATTCGCCTAGGAGAAGGGTAAAGAGCGCCAATTTGTAGCTTTGCTTGCAACGCTGCATAGGACTTGTCAAATCTGAAAGTGGGGTTTTCTAGCTTTTTGGTTGCAGGCCTCCTCAAGAGACAGCGTTTGTATAGCTTTGTATAGCTTTTATAGCTTTTCAGGGCAATTAGGGCTATTTAGGGGGGAAACACAATTTTTGGTTCACATTTTATAGCGGCAATTTCGGCCAAAATAGGGGTCAGAAGTAGCAATATATGTAGTGGGAAAAAAACCCTCATGCCTAGGGAACAGCAACTAATATGAGTGTTTGAAAAACTAATATTAACTCATATTATTAGGGTTGGGAAGCAAACGTTTATTTTTATTTGTATAAGCCGTATAAACGTATAAACGTATGCATATAAACGTATAAAACGTTTACAAAAATTAGGCACTTCTTGAGAAAATACTTTTACATGGGTTTAAAGGTATTGCCGCACAGCTAATTTTATTGGCATCACATATCAACTCTCAGAAAAATAATCTGGCAAGTTTAGGTTGTCCAAATCTCAGAAAAGAAATCACGACTTGAAAGCGCGTCAGCCAAGAAGTGCGGTGGTGCCAATCTAAGGGAGCCATTAAATGCCAGTTGGTCTATTATATAACTGTATAAGTGTATAATAATATAAGTTCATAACGGTATTGCAATATTGTCCATGTTCACATTGCACTAGGCTTGCACCATCAATCCCTCTAGCCCACATATGAGCACAGCTTGTGGAATGGAATTCTAGGTGGCGCTCTGATATGTGTGCCATCCTGGCTATCTAGATCAACCTTTATGCCGAATGTTTATAAAATGGTGCAAGTGAACGGTGAATTGTATTGCATATTGTGATAGAGGAGGTCAAAAGCTTTCCAATGAGCTATCTAAATCAAAAATATAATGAAAACCAAGAAAGTTAAGTGCCGGGACGTGTGCTGTACTTCTCGAAGTACAGACTATAAGTTTTGTATACGACGTATATAAGGTCGATTTGAGACAAACTAGACGGCGTATTTATACGTATAAACGTATAAACGTATATTATACGTTTATATGTCGGTCCAACCCTACATATTATTATAGTGTCACAATAATATTAGTTTTTCAAATAAATTCGAAATTCTGGTGAGACGGCTCGTTCGACTAATACTATATGATATTATTTATTCACTAATATTATATAACATAGCCGACCCCTACTCATGCCTGTGTGATAGCTCCCAGCCTTAGGGGGCAGGGGATGCATGTGTGTATTGTACTGTCCAGACCAGAGGTAGGCCAAATAGGCTGAAGGGACTTGCCCAACCGTGACAGGTAGGGCCTAAATGAAAACGCATTGGTGAGCCGAACCCCCAAACAATCGTTTTACCAACGGGGGCCCTGAGTTTGTGCTACATGAGACCTCTGTAACTAAGATAACTCTTAACAACGGATATCTTGGCTCGCGTTACGATGAAGAATGCAGCGAAATGTGATACGTAGTGTGAATTGCAGAATTCCATGAATCATTCAATCTTTTAACGCATATTGTGCTCGAGGCTTCGTCCTACAGTGATATTTTTTTTTTTTTTTTTTGTATTAACAAAAACAAATGCTTGAGGCTTCGTGCTACAGCGATAATTTTAAAAGGGAATGTTTAGTAGTATTGGTGGGGATCAGCAAATCATATGATACTGACCAAAGGCCAGTATGATTTCATATGATATCATACAAATTGCATTATATGATATTGTATGTGTATGGTAACTTTAGCCTAGTCAGTCTGTCGGCATCATATGATATTGTATGCTATCATATGATGACATGATGTCAAATGATATCATATTGCCGTTCCCTAAGTATTGGTGGGTGGCCCCAGTGCAAGCAAACAGCCTGGCCCCCTGAACCTCACACCTCGTAGTAAGACGCACCATTTCTTTATCATCTGGCTGGTTTATCCTCCGAACCTAACACAGCCTAGTGCAACTGGAAGCTGGTAGAATCAGCTTTTCGGCGAAATGCATGGTTTTGTTTTGACCGAGCCCCCTCTTCAAGGGGGCGGGACCCCCCGGGTTACCCATTTGTCCGCATGTCCGACCGCCCCCCATGAGAAGAAGCCTGACACGTCAGCCAACGGTCTCGTAATTAACTCGCTTCAGTTGCCCCCTGTCGCTTAGTCGCGAACACCTCTCCGCCATTTTGTAGCGTCGCATGCGACGCTGTATAGAACTTGTCCCGCTAAAGACGGCGATCGCTAGTTTTTACCCTGTGTTAGCAAAATTATCACCATAAAATGTACCCCAAAAAGTTGTGTTTGCTTGCCCTAAACGGCCCTAGAAAACTACAATAGGCTACAAAGCTATAAAAACCACTAAAAGCACTGAAACGCTGTCCCTGGAGGAGGCATAATACCATAAAGCTAGAAAAAAACCACTTTCAGATTTAGAAAAAAAGCCGTGGCGGAAAGCTGAAATCTTTGGGTGTAGCCCAGTGCTTGGCTCAAGGAGCTGCCTAGAAGCTGCTTCAAAACCCGAAAAAAAAGCCCTGATTCGTCTCCTTACCTAAGCAGTACATTTGCAGAAGTTTCCGGAAACAGCCGCGGCCTGTCAGCAGTACAACTGTCACCAGTCAACAGTACAGCAAACAGATCAGAGGGTGACGGAGCATTCTCTGTATTCCGATGCAGCTCCCGAGCCTCATCATGCCAGCTAGCGCTTGTACTGGTCCTGGTCTTGCCAAACTCGTCCTGGGGGGGCTTGCCCCAGTAGTACTCGCCTTCATAGCTCTACATGTGGGTGGGTGGGGTGGGGCGGTGGGTGTTTGTGGGTGTGGGTGGAAGGGTGTGTGTTTGTGGGTGTGTGGGTGTGTGGGGGAGTGGGGTGGGGGCGGTGTGTTTGTGGGTGTGTGGGTGTGGGTGTGTGGGGCTTGCCCCAATAGTACTCCCATTCGTAGCTCTACAAGTGGGGTGGGTGGGGGAGTGGGGTGGGGGCGGTGTGTGTTTGTTTGTGGGTGGGTGGGTGGAGTGGCTTGCCCCAATAGTATTTACCTTCAAAGCTCTGCAGAAAGAGATGTTTGGTGGGTCCATTGGGGGGGCAGATGGCGTGGGCACGGAGTGGGGTGGGGTCGGGTGTGTGTTTGTGGGTGTGTGGGCGGAAGGGTGTGTGGGTGTGGGTGTGGGTGTGGGTGTGGGTGTGGGTGTCGGGGGGGGGGGGGGGGGGGGGGGGGGGGCAATAGTAGTGCCTTAGGGTTTATGTTTTAGGGTTTAGGGTTTAACCTAATCTAAACCCTAAACCCTATACATTTAGCACTTGTGCTACATGTATGGGGTTAGAAGGTGTGTGCGGTGGTGGTGGTGGTGGTGGTGGTGGTGGTGGTGGGGGGGTGGTGTGGTGGTGGGGGGGGGGGGGGGGGGGGGTAGGAGTTTAGCGCTTGCTAGCGCTCAAAAAAATCCTATCATTATAGCGCTAGTTTGAGGTGAAGAGAAGAGAAATAGCATGTCGTCGTGGCATGTCTGCGTGGCTGGAAACAGAACGCGACAGTAACAGAGGGTGAGGGTACGAGTACCAAGTCCCCCAGGAACAGTACGATAAGAGCTTAGCAGGCAGTACAGGTGATCTTTGTCCAACGCACTAGGGCTCATGCTTTAGCACTCGTACAGGTGATCTTTGTCCAACACACTAGGGCTCATGGTTTAGCACTTGTACAGGTGATCTTTGTCCAACGCACTAGGGCTCATGCTTTAGCACTCGTACAGGTGATCTTTGTCCAACGCACTAGGGCTCATGGTTTAGCACTCGTGCAGGTGATCTTTGTCCAAGGCACTAGGGCTCATGGTTTAGCACTCGTACAGGTGATCTTTGTCCAACACACTAGGGCTCATGGTTTAGCACTCGTACAGGTGATCTTTGTCCAACGCACTAGGGCTCATGGTTTAGCACTCGTACAGGTGATCTTTGTCCAACGCACTAGGGCTCATGGTTAAGCACTCGTACAGGTGATCTTTGTCCAACGCACTAGAGCTCATGGTTAAGCACACGTACAGGTGATCTTTGTCCAACGCACTAAGGCTCATGGTTCAGCACTCGTGCAACATGTGTAGGGTTCGGAATTTGGGGCGGACCGCGGACCAAATAAGCCCTGATAGGGCTATTAGCTCAATTAGCCCTACTAGTGCACAGCTATTTTAGCCAATCGTAGCCAAAACAACCCAGAACAAGTTATATGCAGCGTCGCCTGCGACGCTAAAAATTGGCGGAGAGTGATCGCAACGGAGCGAAAGGTGGCAACGGAAGCGAGTTAGTTACGAGACCATTGGCTGACGTGTCAGGCTTCATCACGGTCAGATGGATGGTCGAACGGACAAATGGGTAACACTGGGGGCTCCCACGCCCAGAAGGGGGGGCTCTGCCAGAAAGTGCCACGTGTCTAGGAGAGTGATGCAAGTACCTTAAATTGGTGGTTGGCCCCAGTGCAAGCAAACAGGCTGGCCACGTCAACCTCATGCTTCGTCATAAGGCGTGCTGTTTATTTATTTATTTATTTATTTAGCACCTTCAAGATGTATCTGTTTATTGATCTGCTGATTGATTTATTGATTAATTGATTGATTGATATTGATTTATTGATATTGATTTATTGATGTTGATGTATTGATTTATTCATATTGATTTATTGATATTGATGTATTGATTTATTGATATTGATATATTGATTTATTGATTTATTGATTGATTGGTATTGATTTATTGATATTGATTTATTGATATTGATCTATTGATTTATTGATTTATTGATATTGATGTATTGATATTGATGTATTGATATTGATTTATTGATATTGATCTATTGATATTGATCTATTGATATTGATTTATTGATATTGATTTATTGATATTGATTTATTGATATATTGATTTATTGATATATTGATTTATTGATACATTGATACATTGATTTATTGATTTATTGATATTGATTTATTGATTTATTGATGTTTCGATATTGATTTATTGATATTGATTTATTATTGTTGATTTATTGATATTGATTTATTGATATTTATTTATCTATTGATTTATTGATAATGATTCATTTAACACCTTCGAGTTTTATCTATATATTAATTGAGGGATTTGTTCATTTATGTATTTATTGATATATTGATTTATTGATATATTGATTTATTGATATTGATTCATTTAGCACCTTCGAGGTTTATCTATTTATTGATGGAGTGGTTTGTTCTTTATATATCTATTGATTAATTGATTTGTTGATTTATTGATTTATTGATACATAGATGTATTGATTTATTGATTGCAAAATTTGTTCATTTATCGATTCAAGAAAAACATATCCATCCCACCAGTAGTGGTATATCTGAAGTACTGCCAGGCAGCTCCCAAGTGAACTGGTACAAATAAGTCTTATAATAGTTACATGGTACAGACCACCCTACCCCACTCAATTCCCATACCCCCATCCTACCAGTTGTGGTCTATCTCTAGTACTACCAAGCAGCTCCTAAGTGAACTGGTACAAATAAGTCTTATAATAGTTACATGGTATAGACCACCCTACCCCACTCAATTCCCATACCCCCACCCTACCAGTAGCGGTATATCTCTAGTACTGCCAAGCAGCTCCCAAGTGAACTGGTACAAATAAGTCTTATAATAGTTACATGGTATAGACCACCCTACCCCACTCAATTCCCATACCCCCACCCTACCAGTAGCGGTATATCTCTAGTACTGCCAAGCAGCTCCCAAGTGAACTGGTACAAATAAGTCTTATAATAGTTACATGGTATAGACCACCCTACCCCACTCAATTCCCATACCCCCACCCTACCAGTAGTGGCCTATCTCTAGTACTGCCAAGCAGCTCCTAAGTGAACTGGTACAAATAAGTCTTATAATAGTTACATGGTATAGACCACCCTACCCCACTCAATTCCCATACCCCCACCCTACCAGTAGCGGTATATCTCTAGTACTGCCAAGCAGCTCCCAAGTGAACTGGTACAAATAAGTCTTATAATAGTTACATGGTATAGACCACCCTACCCCACTCAATTCCCATACCCCCACCCTACCAGTAGTGGCCTATCTCTAGTACTGCCAAGCAGCTCCCAAGTGAACTGGTACAAATAAGTCTTATAATAGTTACATGGTATAGACCACCCTACCCCACTCAATTCCCATACCCCCACCCTACCAGTAGCGGTATATCTCTAGTACTGCCAAGCAGCTCCCAAGTGAACTGGTACAAATAAGTCTTACAATAGTTACATGGTTTAGACCACCCTACCCCACTCAATTCCCATACCCCCATCCTACCAGTAGTGGTCTATCTGAAGTACCGCCAGGCAGCTCCCAAGTGAGCTGGCACAAATAAGTCTTACAATAGTTACATGGTACAGAATGTGCCGTTTTCAGGTGGTTTGACATGAAACCTAAGAACGTAATTGTAACCAACTAACTAACTAACTAACTAACTAACTAACTAACCGACTAACTAACCAACTAACTAACTAACTAACTAACTGGCAGTTAGAGCCAGTGTCTATCTCTTACCCCCCTTACCCTCCTCCCCCCCTACCCCTACCCTCCTACCCCCTACCCCTACCCTCCAACCCCTACCCTCCTACCGTTACTCCCCTACCCTTGACATGAAACCTGAAAAAGTAATAGTAAACACTTAACTACCGTACAGACAGCAAAAAATAACATTTTTAGAATTTGACGTTTTCCTTTGGGGGTGACGGAAAGGGGTATAAACGGGGTACCGCGGGATTAAACCCGGGTCGCACTGTGCCCTAGGGGGGGCATAACCATTATGCTGATGCGCCAGTCCTGGGTTAGACGGGCGCTCAATCGCGTCGCCGCCAAATAAAACCGTCAATTTTTTAAAACATTAAATGTTGCTGTCGGTACGGTAACTAACTAACTAACTAACTAACTAACTAACTAACTAGCTGGCAGTGCCAGGGTCTATCTATTACCCCCTTACCCCTACACCCATATACCCCAATACACCCTATACCCCCACATACCTTTCTCTCCTCACTCCCACCCTACCTCACTCAAGTCCCATACCCCCACCCTACCAGCAGTTCGTGCCAGGGCCTATCTCTGGTGCCGTCAAGGTCCGGGTGAGGCTGGAGGGCATTGAGTGAGGTAGGGTGTGGGTGTGGGACAGGGTGAGGGTAAGAGAGGGTGAGGGTGAGGGTGAGGGTGAGGGTGAGGGTGAGGGTGAGGGTGGGTGAGGGTGAGGGTGGGGGTGAGGTTGAGGTTGAGGTTGAGGTTGAGGTTGAGGTTGAGGGTGGGTGAGGGTGAGGGTGAGGGTGAGGGTGAGGGTGAGGGTGAGGGTGAGGGTGAGGGTGAGGGTGAGGGTGAGGGTGAGGGTGAGGGTGAGGGTGAGGGTGAGGGTGAGGGTGAGGGTGAGGGTGAGGGTGAGGGTGAGGGTGAGGGTGAGGGTGAGGGTGAGGGTGAGGGTGAGGGTGAGGGTGAGGGTGAGGGTGAGGGTGAGGGTGAGGGTGAGGGTGAGGGTGAGGGTGAGGGTGAGGGTGGGGATGGGGATGAGAGTGAGTGAGGGTGAGGGTGTGGGTGTGGGTGAGGGAAAGGGTGGGGGAAATGGTGAGGCTGGAGGGGGAGCTTAAAATTGGAAAACGGTGAGCATTCCAGATGTGGCTGAAATACTATGCAACAATTCAATTCAATTCAATTTTCTTGGTCTGGCCTGGCCTGGCTAAGCAACTCACCAGGGTTTCTTGAAGGTGCTACGTATAGTGCATGTGCAAAATTATGCATATTGGAGTATTGAGGGTGCCACGTTAGAGCCTTATGGGGTTGTTTTTCAGGGGGCAAAAAAGCAGCTAGTAGCAGTCCAAAGGCTGTTAGGAGTGCCATGGTGCTGCGTAAAGATACTGGTGCATTTGAAATAAACCTGCCACTCACATTAAGCACCATGTGGCTCCTCGAGCTGGGCAGGAATTTGGAGTTGGCCGCTCCAACACGGCACATGCCCCGTCGCCCATGCCTGTGGCTCCACCCACTCTTGCAGATCCCACTTGCGCGCAGCAGCATCTTGGATTGCTAAGCACCCAACCGGGGAGTCACGACGCTGTGGCGCTGGGGTGCACTGCGAACAAACTGAATTATAACCGAAATACGAGTTCAAAGCATGCTTTGTAGCTTGATGAATCAAATCGCGCAACCGACTTTAACTTAACGCTCTCGTGTACGTAGGTTTGCGATGGCGGGGACAGCAGGGGCGAGGACCTAGTCGAGTTTGATCAATTTGGGCACGATGGGAGACAGGCTAATGTGGCCTGACGTGAATGGCATGATTATACCGGGAAGGAATCGATCAGAAGGATGTTGGTGAAGTGACAGATGAGGATTCGCCATGCACTCCTCGAATATGGTCAGGGGCAGAGAGTCTCTGGTCAGGGGTGTAGGTGTACCAAAGGGATTCGGGGCACCAGATGGTAACCAGGGGCTGGTCGAAACCGAATAACTGATAACCGAATTCTGGGGAGCGAGACTCTCCTCTCTCTCTCTCTCTCTCTCTCTCTCTCTCTCTCTCTCTCTCTCTCTCTCTCTCTCTCTCTCTCTCTCTCTCTCTCTCTCTGGTTAACGGTGTTACACAAATTAATTGCGGTCCAGCCACACAGTAATCAAAAACACCAGAAATATCATTAGGAATAAGTCATCTAGTCAACCCTAGTATTGAGAAAGTACAGTTGTTTATTTTGCATGACGCGTTGCAATTTGAGCGACTAAGTGAGACCCAGAGCCACACACAGTCCCCCAAACCCGGGGGGGGGGGGGGGGGGGGGGGGGCGAGGGGGCATTTCTGACTAGTTTAACCAAAGTACCAGACCCATGCGTCGCTATGTAGCTACGGAATAGAAGGCGTTCTCGGAAGAAAACGATTATATTTGTATCCATCATGGCATGATTATGTCAGGTTGGATCAGGCATATGTTGATAAGTACCATACAATGGTTCGAAAAGACGAAAATGTTAGATGTTGATGTTACTGCCGGAGACAGTGAGTGGAGGGGGGAAGCTAATCCCCACAAAGCCAGTCCCCGGTGAATCAGGAACCTATACCCTAAAACCTAAACCCGAGGAGGTCTGGCTTTGTGGGGACTAGCTTCCCCCCACCACAGCGAGTAGCCTTACAAGGCTGGAGCCATATAAGTAGCGACCGGCATATCATATGATTTTGACCAAAGGCGAGTATGATATCATATGATATCATACAAATTGCATCATATGATATTGTATATACATGGTAACTTTAGCCTAGCCAGACTACCGGCATCATATGATATCATAGTGCCGTTCCCTACATATAAGTCCCAAGGCAGGGTTATTTATTTAAGCAGTGTGTCGCTATTAGCGATGAAACCCATCGCTTTCGAGATTGGCCTAGCGACGAAAGCGATTTGAGGAACCAGAATAGCTATGGGAAGGGGGGGCTTCAAAAACGAAACAAAATCCCTGCTCCAAGCTCAAGTTCAAGTCATCGTAACACATGTTGTTTATGCCCAGTGCTATGCCCAGACGACTCATAGGAGTATCTGACCATAGCACCAGGGTAGTTCAAGGACCCCTAGTTCAAACCCATAGTTAAAGCCCCTGTCAAGGGCCTCAAGAATCTGTTTATGTCACGCAACACGCAGCTTGTAGAACAAACTGGCGTAGGGCGACTCGCCATCTTCGGTAGTAACACAACAACAATAACAGTGTCTGCTATTACTTGGCAAGGTCCCAGACTGCCTGACCCTACCCCGGCTGAGGCCATGTCTGCAGACTGCAACTGAGAGCAAACTGATTCCTATACATTACTTGATGTGCTATCCAGAGTTGGCAGGCTATGAGGAGTTGTCTATGTTGTATCAATGATTGTATGAAGAGACTGGGTCAAGCTTATTTCAATTGAATGTTTTAAATGTTGTTGCTACTGCCGATGACAGCAAACAGCCTTAAATTATATCACATTGTAATCAACAGGCAATTGTCTGCCCAGTACGTCCGGGAGAGGTCTTCCAACCAATCCTCAAAATTTGATAGACATTATTGCAGCAAATTTCAGAATAAGATAGACATTATTGCAACCAAGTCCAAGTTATTGCAGCAAGGTAAGCAAGCAAGCATTTTTGTCAGCCCTAATTCCATTCACTCACAAGCTTGAGCAATGTAACCAACGATAAGAGCGGGGCAAGTATAGGGCTTGTTGCTCACCTGTGTGCAACTGTGTTATTGACTGATTTATATATCAGTCTCTGAGTCGGCATAATGCACACCGGTACCTTTCCCTCCTGGTACCGCGTTGCCTGCCGCCAGGCCACAGGCTAGCTGTGGCCCGCACGTGACTGCAGTACCCTGCAGTACACATCTCTATTCTATATGATTGCGCCTGTTGCGCTTAATAGCATCTTCTCCTCTATCGAGCCTATGCCGTTGTAACAATCTTACATTAACAGGTTATGTGCGCCATCTTTAGACGCTAACGAAGAACAGCCGCTGATCTCCGCGTTCGGAATCAGTTCCCCTCTGACTTGTCGAAGGCCCGAGTTTTAACTAAGCACCTGGACTCCCTGTGCGGATCCTACTTCCCGCTGCTCCGCCTGCCGCTTCCTACCAAGAATCCTTGGATCTGCCACTGCGTCCTACGACTGGAGCAAGCAAGAGCGACCACAAGTCACCGAAATCTATGAAGTGAGTATAGGACGACGCCCTCACCGAGACCCACACAGTGCTGTATTGATCTCAGACGATCAATTTGTCTACGACCCCAGCTTAAGAGAAGCTCCTGTCGTCGAACATTGCCGCTTGGCAAAGTTCAATCCCCGGTAATCCGCTGGATCCCTTTGGATCGCCGATTCCCACACACACTCTATCCCCCCTTCCCCTGCCCCGCCCTCGTAACTCCCCCTATCCCAACAGTGCCAACACTCCGACCTACAACGCCAAGACTCCTACACAGAAGACCTCACCATGCAACCTCAACGTATATTCACCGGCAACAACCTGTACAACTGGCGCTGCACCAGGCAGCATATAATCCTCGCCCTCAAATCAGATAGGGACACCATTGCCGTTGCTTTCGACTGCCAACAGGCGGTGGTCGCTGGCGAGCCTGCCGACTCTGATGGTTACCCTGCTGATGACATTACTTACCCTGTTGTTGCGGGTGCTGATCCAGCTGTTCCGGCTCGTGGTGTCCCCACCAGGATCTCCACCTGGAAGAACAACAAGGCCTTCAAGATCATCATAGATCATGTATCAGATGCAATCCAGCAGGCCATTCATGCTAACACAGATATGGCCACTAGAGCTTTCAGGTTTCTGGATGCCCTATACTCTGAGGAAGGCAGCAGGCCAGAACACACCACCCTGACTGCCCTACTTGGAATACGTATGACTTCCACTGAATCCCTGCAGACATACCTCTCTAGGGCAGCTGATATGTATTCCCAGATCCCCAAGATTCAAAACCTCCACACCGTTTCTACCAGCACCTTTCTCAACCTTATTGTCAAGGGACTGAACTCCCGCCCTGAATATGATGGGTATATCAATCAATTCAACCCCACAGCAATCACCACTTTTGCTATGCTCCAAAGTGCCATCTTCAACTGGTGCTTAGTGAAGCAAGTTGACCCTGCACCATCTCCTGAAGAGGCTCAAATGGCAGCTGCAGCTTACAGAGCCAGGAAGCCATTCAACAGCAAGCACCTCCCATTCAGAGACAGGACTATCTCCTACAAGAAGATGACCTGCTGGAACTGTGGGGGAATAGGCCATAGCTCCAGAGACTGCACCAGTGAGGACACTGACCTAGCTTTCAAGCCAGCTGATTCAGATGAAGCTGACCACGGATCTAAGTCACCTCCCAAGAACAGATCAGGAGATGACAAGGACTCTGACGACAAGAAGACTCCCAAGAAGACCAGTGACAGGAGACAACGTCTCAGAAGATACCCAAGCAGGGGACGCCATGCCCACGTTGCTGATGGTGATCAGTCCACCTCCACCTCCAACTCTGATAGTGAGGGTGAAGAACACAACTTCCTGTCCCTGGCACTGGATGAAGACAACCTCCAGCCCATGAGATTTGCTACACCAACCAGAGGCAAGTCTGTTTCATTTGCCTTGCCACCTGACCCCCTGGCTAATACAGCATTCTTTGGACAAATAAGTGCTGATGATGAATGCACTATAGAAGATGATGGAGAAGTTTTCCAGGCAGCACTACAGACAGAATGGATCATAGATACTGCAGCACACTCTCATGCAACCAGTAACATCTCCCATCTGCATGACATTCAGGACCTCCCACAGCCTATTAGGCTGCAGCTGGCAGATCAAGACTCTCCACCTATCTTCTGCAAGCAGATAGGGAAGGCCAAGATCAAGGGCCATGGCAGGACTCTGATCATCCTGAACAATGTACTTCTTGCTGACTGCAACATGCCCAACATCATTAGCATTCATGCAGCCACCAGCCTGTGCCCAGACCTCCAAGTTCACCTGTCCAAGACCCAAGCCATACTCTCCATCCCAAGACCATCTGGTACCAAAATGCTCCTCTCATGCCCCAAAAGGCATGGACTCTACCTCACCCAAACTTCACCAGTCACTACCAGTAATCCCTCTATCCCTGTGGGTCCTCCCATTGCCTACATCATGATGGTCACCAAGACTCCATCAACTCCAACTGGCTCTGAGACAGGGCAGTACCCACCCACTCATGAGACCTCCCCCAGTAGAGCTGATCAAGACTGCCAGGATCCCTCCTCTACCTCTGCTCCATCTGCACCCCACACTGATTTTGAGACAGGGCAGTACCCACCCACTCATGTGGAGGCAGATCAAGATCTCAAGGACTCCCCCTCCACTTCTGCTCCATCTGCACCCCACACTGCTTCTGAGATAGGGCAGTACCCACCCACTCATGTGGAGGCAGACCAAGACCTCCAGGACCATCCCCCTCCTATCTGCCAGTACCATTCCCCTTCCATTGCAGGCAATCTTGAAGAATCTGCTGATGGTACTGACAGTGATGACATGCCAGAGCTCATCCATCAGGAGGTACACAAACAGCAAGATGACCCTGGACTAGGATTAGGTGACCCTCCAGACACCTCTCCAGCTCTCCCACAGCAGCTGGACAACCTGAACCTACAACAAGCCAGAGCAGAGATGGAACTCCTCAGTGACCAGATCAGGACCAACTATGAGGACTATGATGGCCCCATAGATGGGGACGGACCACTCAAGCCATCTGATCTGGATGAAGCAACTACCTGGGACCAATGGATACTGGTCAACAGGTCACCAGACATTGGACTACCACTGGGAGAAGTTAATCAGAATGTCAACCACATCCACTTCTCCAACAACTCCATGCTTAGCCTCACACGGTTTGGATGCACCTTACACCACCTGAACAGCAGGCCTGCTTCACCAGCTTTCAATATCAAGCCAAGGCCTCCACTACCCAAACTCATCACAGCCTTCACCAGCAGGTTCCCCACCCTGCTGACTTCTGAAAAGGAACAGTTCCCACACAGGTCAATGCACAAGGAGCCATCTGATGCCTACAGCCCTATCATCAAGCACAATAGCAGACTCCAGCAAATGGTGCAAGCCTACCCCACTGTTTCCACCACAGCCAGACCCACTCTGCAGTGGGCCATTTGCCCTCAAGCTGCCATGGTCAATGCACATGCTCACACACTCTCATTCAGACCAAAGATGATCATGGACCCCTGGAGCTGTGCCCATCCTGGAGGCAAAGTGCTATGTGTCAACCACCTCAGCATGAACTGGAGCCCCATGGACTTCACCTTTATCAATATCCTTACCCCCCCCCAGTCTAGCTCCCAAGTCATTTGACCAGTTATTTGCCCAGATCTGCCAGCAACTTGACCTTGATGGCTTCCCCAGCAAGCCAGGCACTTAATTCAGTTACAAACATTGCTCTTCATCTGTTAGAATAGACTTGAACACTCTAGATTTTTTTAGATTACCTGCCTACTGTACTGCCCCATGTACTTCCACAGGCCACACCCCCTTCTGAATTTAGGATTATTCTAGTCTCTTCATGATGTCTATGCTTTAATTTAGGATCAACCTAATGTAGCTCACCCAAATTATGGGGGGACTAGTCCAGACATCCTGTCTAAAGACAAATCCTCTAGTCTCGAATCATGCAACTTCTCGTAGCCAAGGATATCTTCACAAGCCTTAACCAAGCCTGGACTTTCCTTCCCAAGCTTCCCAGCAGTCTCCCTGCAGCCTATCTGCAGCCCTCTGCAGTACTTAGTCCAGCCCCATAGCAGCCTATCTGCTCTAGCCTGCAGCTTCCTACCAAGAATCCTTGGATCTGCCACTGCGTCCTACCTGCAGTTTCCTTACACCTTCTCAGCAGCCTCTCTGCTACCTAGCCTGCAGCCTACCTGCAGTTTCCTTGCACCTTATCAGCAGCCTTTCTGCTACTTAGCCTGCAGCCTACCTGCAGTGTTCCTTACCTAGCCAGCTATCCCAGAAGACTGACATTTCTTTGAAGACCCCTGCTAAAGTGATTTCTCTCTTTCAGCTACTAGAAATTCCCAAAGACTCCCTAGTTTTTATATTTTAATTTTTCTTATGCCCCTCAGTTAATTCTAGGAATTCTTGAGCTCAAGAATACCTTGAATTGGGGGGGATGTTATTGACTGATTTATATATCAGTCTCTGAGTCGGCATAATGCACACCGGTACCTTTCCCTCCTGGTACTGCGTTGCCTGCCGCCAGGCCACAGGCTAGCTGTGGCCCGCACGTGACTGCAGTACCCTGCAGTACACATCTCTATTCTATATGATTGCGCCTGTTGCGCTTAATAGCATCTCCTCCTCTATCGAGCCTATATGCCGTTGTAACAATCTTACATTAACAAACTGTGCATCCCTTAACCCACCTGAATGCTGACAGAGCAATCTTGCATGGAGCCACAATCACCAATCCATCATGCTCTGCGAAGAGCCGTCATGCAGGCAGCCTGGTTATTGCAGGTTGACTGTGAGCACGTCTGGTCCTTATACAAGTGGCGAGGTCATACAGCATGTCAACATGATATGCACTGATCGTGGCTAAGGGAAGCTTTTGCGGTAGCCTGGGTAGATGTGTTCAGAAGTGGTGGTGTTGAAAAACACCGGGTTGTCCGTGGCGAAATGGAATAAATGAAATGTAATAAAGCGAAATGGAATAAATGAAGTGTAGTCTTCTGCCCAGTCAGCGCTTAAGCGGAAGTCAACTTGGTGACGGCCTTGGTGCCTTCGGACACAGCGTGCTTGGCGAGCTCTCCAGGCAGCACCAGGCGCACAGCAGTCTGAATCTCGCGAGAAGTCACGGTAGGCTTCTTGTTGTAGCGAGGCAGGCGAGAGGTGTCTAGAGGAGCCCCCCTTGGTCTAGAGCGGCGGATCAGCAGGACCTGTCGGGATAATATTTATTCGCCATCGAAACTAACGAAAACAACTCGCTCGCTGTAACAGCTGTTCCGTACATAACCAAACAATCACTACACAATGGCAGGCAAAACTGGAGGCCGTGGAGGCAAGAAGTCTGTTTCTCGCAGCTCCAAGGCTGGACTGCAGTTCCCTGTGGGCCGAGTTGCCCGCTACCTGAAGAAGGGCAAGTACGCTGAGCGCGTTGGCGCTGGTGCCCCTGTGTACTTGGCTGCCGTCCTCGAGTACTTGTGTGCTGAGGTCCTGGAGCTGGCTGGCAACGCCGCCCGCGACAACAAGAAGACCAGGATCATCCCCCGCCACATCCAGCTGGCCATTCGTAACGACGAGGAGTTGTCGAAGCTGCTGGGCTCCGTCACCATCGCCAATGGTGGAGTTCTGCCCAACATCCACTCTGTGCTGCTCCCCAAGAAGTCGTCCAAGAAGGAGATGGATTCCGCCTCTGTTTAAACAGTCACGAACTTTAGTTCAAACCAATCAACCGGTGTTTTTTAACACCACCATATCCCCGAACATGCACAATGGGCAACTTATAACTAGACACAAATTCGTCAGGTATGAAGTGCCAAGACAGATAGTCTGACATCACACACCCAGAGTTCCAGGCCAACCCTTCTAGTCAGATATCGCCTGCCAATCCAACAGTGCTGACAGAGTGGAAGTTCAAGTGCTCCAATATATAAGAGCCCGAAGACGAGCCAGCAAGTCCATTGGATCAATGTTATATTACACACGTTAGCAAGGGAATACATGGTTGTCTTCCGAACAAAAGCTTTTTGTGTATCCTGGCAAAGAGAAGAAGTGCAGGAAACCCAGGGAGGACAACGTTATATGCAGCGTCGCAAGCGACGTAAAAATGGCTGAGAGGTGTTCGCGACGGAGCGACAGCTGGGGGGGCGGTCGGACAAACGGACAAATGTGTAACCCTGGGGGCTCCCCCACCCCCTTGAAGAGGGGGCTCCGCAAAAAAATAGGTCGACTCCAACCCAATAAGTCAAATCCATTCAGCAAGGTCTCGGTGGTTGGCCCCAGTGCAAGCAAATGGGCTGCCCCCATCAACCTCACGACTCATAATAAAGCGTACTATTAATGTATTTACTCACCAAGTGGGAGAAGGCTAACGTGCTTGTCATTCATCACAATTCTTAAACAACGTACCGTACGCACCTTAAATATTGGCAAACGGTTTGGCAAACGGCCCTTTGCCATACCGGATTAGGGATCCAGCTTGAGACCACTCCAGGTGGTTGGCCTTTGCCAAGTTACGGATACCATGGTCCTCAGTCTACTAAGCCCTAGCAAGTTAAATGTTCCTGATTTGAATTGCTACGTGGTTTTATTTTCAGCAAGCTTGGGCAGACTACTGTGTGAACATGTACTTGACCTTGAACTTGGTTACATGGCTCCAGCCAGCAATTTGGCTGGCTGGAGCCATGCACCGGTCTGGCTACTAAGCCTTAGCAAGTTTAATGCTCCTGATTTGAATTGTTACATGATTTTACAGCAAGCTTGGGCAGACTAATTGGTGAGCAACTGAGCATGTAACAAGGAAATGTAACAAAAACATAAGGCACTTTGCCAACTGGATTTCAGGTCTGAGCTTGAGACAGTAAAAGCCATAGACCCTTATGCCAAGTAAGTTTTGCCATGCTTTTCTGAGACTCGTTTTTAGGGGGGAAAGGACATTTTTCAATACTTAATCTTTGCCAATACTTGAGGCGCGTACGGTATATGAGATAGGGTACTTCATGAAGAACCCCAGCTCTACTGCCTGAGACACAACCAATTGTATAGCCTGCATCCAACGACGCAACGGACCCTTTGTCGTTCCGTCTGCAACCGATGACGCAGCGTCCTGAACAACCATGATATAAGCCTGAACAGTTCCACGGTTCAAGGCGGGAGAACAAATTCACTTCCTCATTAAAGCAATACTGCTATGTTGCAGTACGTCACCGCCTCACCAGTTCAAAACTAAGTAAATTGGATTGGATGGTTACATGGTTTTTCAGCCAACTCTGGGCTGCTCACCGTCTTCCAATTCCAAGTTCCCCCGTGCGATACCCACAGAAAACAGGGAGCACACTAAACAGATCAAACCTAGGCATCAAACTTATGTTGATCTGACACCTACAACTAGAGTATCTAGTTCCTCGCATTTAGACTGTCAGGGCTGATCTGGCATTTAACCTGTCAGGGCTGATCTGGCATTAAGCCTGTCAGGGCAGATTTGGCATTTAGCCTGTCAGGGCTGATCTGATTACGCACGCATTTGGTTGTCAGAAAACACCTGAGAAAGCAGTGCAATGGGATGTGCACGACTATGTGACATGCGAAAGACTATGTAATTCATACGGTACACAATTCAAACCTGGAACTCCCCGGAAGGCTAGATATGCCCCCCCCCCCCCCCCCCCCCCCCCCAACAGGCAGGGCTGCATGTGCGTGCATTATAAAGGCTCCTACCTAGGGCTTTTTTTCGGCTTCTCACAACAGCATCAACAGAAAATTGGCGGAGTGTGTTGGCAACGGAACGACAGGTGGCAAAAGACGGGAGCTGACCGAAGTCAGTTAGTAATGAGACAGTTGGCTGACGTGTCAGGCTTCAATTTTTCGGTCGGTCGCACAGACGGCCAAATGGGTAACCCTGGGGGCTCCCGCCCCCTAGAAGGGGGGCTCCGCCTAAAAGCTATGCTCCTACCCGCATCAGTCAAGTGAATCAATCTCGACAAGCACTTCCCGGTTGCCATTGCGATCAAGTCCAAGGAAAGAAAAATCATCCAAAGTATCGTCCACTCTGATAAACTCCCAGTTAGGTGGCCCATATAGGAACCCCAACTCATGCATTTTGAGGTGTTCGGGTCCCAACACGAATCCAACTCTACCTTTGACTCGGACCAAGGTTTGAATTCCTTGGGATATGAGAGCTGAAGTTCTGAATTCGACACCCAGGGACAGCACAAAGGATTTCTTAGAGCCATCAGACACCACCTGGACGGACAGAGTGAGGAAGAAATCGTACCCGTTGAAAAATTCATGGGGGGCGCTTATTGCGTGCACGTCCTCCTGTGCCCCAGAGTGTTGCACTGAGGTCAGAAGCTTGGCAAGATCAGCTGCGACAAAGTCAACAAAGAGAAGCAGTGTCAAGCCTGGAGTAGGTTTACGTTTGTCCTTGAACCATGCCACACTAGTGCCATGAACAGATTGCAGCATTTCTTGCATGGAGGCCGCATCCCCAGAATCTTTGGCCTGATAGATCTTCCATTCAGTTGCATGACGCAGCACAGCAGGGTCCACTGGTAGCCAGTGTACAATTTCAGCCAAATTAGAAATGAAAGATGTCGTCAAGTGTCTCACACGAAGAACGTTCCAGAAAGCCCCCAGCTGTTCCTTGCTGATTCGGTCGGCCCAGTCCTTGCCGATCCACACGCCCATGAGTGTCAGGACCTCATTCTCCGAGGTAACGTCCAAGTCGTCAAAGTCTAAGAATGCAAGCACTGTGGGATCTTCCAGGCGCCGGAATGACTTGATCCGTTCAAGCCAGCAGGGCACGCTGGTCCAATAAATCTCCCTACTCCGACTACCAAAGTAACATTCAGCTAGTTCAGACAAGCACTTCTCCATAAGAACCTTGATGGCAGCATGCTCAGCCAAGGCTGGGGCAGTCCTCTTCAAGGAGAAGACAAACTTCGTGTCATCTATCGATTCGAGGTCTCCTAAGCTAAGGTTTGACATGGCCTGTGCACATTGGTCAGTGCAGACCTCTAGACGATCAGCCAAGCGGTACACCCGCACCAACAGCTTGACGAAGCTGGCACCTTCCCCCTGCGCATTGGCTCGGGCAATCCTCACTTCCTCAGCCAGGTCGCATGAGTAGAACGAGCGAAATAACACCTCACATGCCAACAGCTCCGCTTGCTCGACTGGCAGCTCCAGGATTTCAATCTGGGAGTCTGTTATCTGACGGGCAGGAGGTGATACGAATAGTCCAACTGACCCACTGCACTCCACGGGTACAAGACGAATACTCAAACCAGCGTCCATGGCTTGTTCCTCCCTGAGCATTCTCGCCCATCAGCATCTGTTGACCCAACGCGCGAAAAGTTATTCTTGAATTCGGACGCTGATGCTGCATGTTCAAAGGCTTCTTCTTGAAGACAGCCAATTCGGAGAACTGGGCGCCCCACGTGCGCTGCCTTCCTGGTGCTATCAGGTCAGGGCATGGTTGGTTCCGAGACAGTCGAAATGCTCGGTTTCAGTACTCTGAAATTTCCTGTGGGGATGGGGGCGGTCGGACATGTCCGCGGACATCCGGACAAATAGTAGGGGGCCCTGGCGGGTCCGCTGGAGGTCGGCCCCGGGGGCCCGGGGGTGGTGTAATGTTCGTCAAGCAGCAGTGGCAGCCTCCTTGGTGATGGATGCACAAGCAGTTGCTTACTTATCCGTTCAATTTAATATTGTGAGGGTCAAGAATCAATGTAGCATGGCATGGCATTATTATTCAACTTGGTGCCCTGTAAGGCTAATGAACTTATAAGCTCACTGACTTCCCGAAGTTCCATGGAGGCAGGTGCAGCAAATCCCGAGGCTACAGTTGCTACTTCGCAACCTGCAGGAACTAGTGCGGAAGGGCAGATTTCCTTGTCAAGCACAATGCGCTGATGTAATGAGCTACGAGTGTCACGAAGAAGCGAATTCTTCAAGGGGAAATCGTGGACATGCTCCAGGTCCCTAGACTGAGTCCACAGGACAGGAGGGAAACGACAAATGAAAACGCCGCGTCCACAGTCCGTATCAGCATGAATAGCGGTGCTCTCGCTTGTTTTATGTCTTGGTGACTCCTTGTGTACTCCCTTAGAACTATCGGTCCTGACAGTACTATGTCAGCTTCCTGTTGACTGCGTCATCGGTTCTTCTGACACGCGCTGTCTAGCCTGTACCCTGATCAGGTTCCAGGCTACCGCCCCCTTTCCTCCACTGGTGCCCCTTAATGGGTCTCCTGTGCTTGTAACTTATTCTCGTCTCCGCATTTATAGATTGGCGTGCTGCACACACAAAGTCCACTCTCCGGAGTGTTATCCAAGCTGATAGGTTATACGGCCCTTTATTTACTACCACTGCTTTGCGATGCAACTTCCGCGAGGACCTCCCGCCATTTTGAGAAACTCCATGACATGGATGGTCTTTCCTGGACGCGCGGGATGCGCAGTATCATTCTCAGCGATGGCTGCGACCAATCCTTCCAACGGAGGAACGGCTCCTCTTGATGATTGGCTAGACGTTTGTGCACCAGCTGCCTCTGCTAGCGGTCATGAGAGTCCTTCCGCCATGGAAGTAACCCCCCCCGGTCATTCCTCCATCTTCTCTTCCTTTTCCTCCCCTGCCGTCTGTCGCCTCCTCCCGTCTGTCGTAGATGACTGTGACGTGCAGACTCAAGTCGGCGACTAGCCTGGACATCGGTGGAGATACCCCGTCTTCGTCTGCTCGCGTCCTTGACGTCGCTAACCTTTCTCCGGTGTTTGAGGCTCTGCCTGCATACCGGAGGTTGCCAAGCCGACCAAGCTCCCTGCTGATGTCTACGTCGTCTTTGCCCCCTTTGCTCTGCCCAGCCGACGGTCGGCTACTGGCATGAGCTTGCGCTCTAGTGGCTCTGTGCTACCTTCTGGAGAATTTTTTCGATCAAGCTGGCGGATCGCCGGCACTGCCGTAGGGTTCGCCAGAGGAGGACGACCTACGCGTCTGGACCTGGAGATTCTGGAGGTGGTAGGAAGCAGGGGGGTATGGTCAGCACCACTACGGGTGCTGCTCCCTCTACCCCCCAACCGGGTGAGTCGAGCGATAGAGGGGGGGACTTGGGATTGACTGATCATCGACGGCGGGATATTAGGACCTTTACATGCCTCGGCTCTGCTCTTCGCATCCTAGCGATAAATGTTCGAATTCTGCCCTTGCGATTTGCGATTTTCTGCCATTGGTGCGATTTTCTGCACCAGGTGTGACTTGCTGCACTGTCATTCTCGTCTCCTTTTTCCCATACCTCAAATCTCGACTTCGACCTAACGCTTCCCCACCTTCTGTGATCCCAGGTCTCGCAGCGCCGGACTTCGCCCATGCTATAGGCCGAAGTGGATGCCGTCCTGGCCCTAGTCCAGCGGCCGTGGAGGATCCTTGGCATGATATCTTGGTGGATATTTTTCTCTCTTAGGCTCCTTGTGACCCCTGGGTGCGTTCCGTGGTTCGTCAGAGGTTACTACTTTGTCTTCCCGTGCCCCTGGTTCCCCCCTTAGGTGTATGCCTTCGCTACGTGAGTTTGAGTTCAAGTGTTTGAGTTCTGATAGGGCTTAGGAATTTTTAGTTAAGTGGTATAGAGGCATGGTTGATCTCGATTAGTTGGGGCATGCATGAGTTGTTGATGATGACACTGCTCAGCATGGTGCTAGTGTGTTATCTTTGCAATCGCGTGTTCATCTAGGGAGACAAGACTCCTTCGGAGCTTTTCTTTGGGGTTGCACCTGATATGTCGTTGTTGCGTTTGTTTGGTTGCCCTTGCTATGTAATCTTAGTATTGGGCAGTCACGCAACAAGCTAGTTAGAAAGGCATTATTTGGTAGACTGGTTGGGTATTCCCTGGTGAGTAAGGGTTATTATATTTTGGGTTTCCAATGTTGCGCCAGTTAGTAGTGAGTAGTGATGTACTCTCTATCTCCAGTTCAGTTCTAAACTGTCTTTCTGGGTTCTCCCATTAGTATGGGTCCCCGTGCCCGCTTGCATCCCTCCTGTCATCAAACGGTGATATGTTATGTGTTACCGGTAATTCCCTACGCCCTTTAACAACCCCAATTGTTGTTGGCTGGCCTGGCTGGGATGTATCATTGTTGCATTCTAGACCAGGGCCTGATCTTGCTGTATTGTGTGTGAAGTTTTAGGGCGGGTGGGAGTTGGATATCCAACTATAATCTTAGCCGAATCTCAGGGGGTCGCCAGGCCCTCCTCTGTGCCACGTTTTAGCGGTGAAGCTTTAGGATTTAGACAGCCTTCGATCATAGTGGTACCTGGATCAGGTCCATTGACTAATAGTCGCCAACCTCCGACCACCTCGGATGGCTCGCGGGTGTCGATAATTCCGACGCCTCCTGTCGTCCCTGGTGGATTACTCGGGTCAAGCCCATGTGATGATGTAGCCGTTGCGAATGGGTAAGTGATGATCTTGAACACTGGTCTAGCTTGATACTGCGTATGGCTGGGGTGTTACAGTCAACCCAGGATTCATTGTTTTAGGTGCTGCTGGTTCTCATACGTAGGTTAACATGGCCCTATGTGTGAGTGCCTATTCCTCAGCACCTCCTAGACTGACTTATAGGGTAGTCTAGATTGGTGGAGCGTTACGACGCTTTGTTTAGGCAGCTTCCTTTCAGCTGTCTTTCTTGGTTTTGGTGGAAGGTGGTACTTAATTCAGACCACCGTTATAGCGTCTTGATGGTTTCTGACTCTTAGTTCCATAGGCAGATGGTTCATTCGGTGGAGCTCATCATAGATTAGCTATTTCTTTTTATTCCACACTGTTTTTCAATCACCAGCCCCTCACGTGATTAGAACTTTTTGTGGAGTGTAGTAGTTATTTCCCTTTGGATTTTACTGTAATTTGGTGGGCTGGGTCATCTTGCAGTTGTACTTGCAGATGTCCTTGCAGTTCTACTTGCAGATGTACCGCCGCTCACCTCTTTCTTGTTTTCCGAGTGTATTTCAAGCGCCCTTTCAGTCCATCCTTTGCAGTAAATTCTTTGAAGTCCTTTTTATGCGTTTACTATTTTTTTTCAGGTGGACAATAGGTTTTATGTACTATGGTTGTACATCTACCCTTCTATTGTTCATTGAACTGTGTTTCCTTTGTTGGTTACAAGTTTCTTGAAATTTTTAACTTCGCATCCTTTGGATTTTTTCAGTTGCTGCAAGTTTGGTTTGCTTTAGTTAGGCGCTTGGTTTGTCTTGAGTGCATGAGTTCTTTGCGGTGCGATACCCACCTCCTAGAATGTTTTAGTTAGTGCCGTAACTGGGGATTTATGATAATTAACTTTCATAAATCTTCTTACTTCCATCTTTGGGTAAGAAACCAGTTCATCATGGTTTTTTCATCCCAACCTAGTCATGAATTCTATGCTAAGAATAGTTTTTAAGGTAGTGGATTTTTCCATCGACTTTTTTTTTCTTCTCCATCGTAGTCTTTAGTGTCCTCTTGTCTGCGTCCTTTAGGTTTTGATTCTCTCGTGTGCTGCTCTCACACGATATTTCAATCCGTCTCTTTGGTTATCATTGATTGGCGTTAGGTTCCTATTCCCGGGTCGGGTTTTCTATACCGTTGTTCCCCAACTTTGATATACGATTTTTTCAGTCTTCTCTTTAGGTTAAGTTCTCGGTTCTTTCAGTCACCGTTGTTCCCCTTCCTTTGGTATTAGGATTGATTTCTGTTTGGCCTCCCTGTGATTTTCTGGTTTGGTGCCTACTATTCTGGATGAATAGTATTTTTGCGCTTACCATGGATGGTTACATTTCCATTTTGGTCTCAGCTCAGCTCGGTATGACCCAAGTTTTTTGCTGCTACATTTTCGGAGTACTACAGTGGTTTTTGGTTCATCCTTTCTCATCCTTTTATTTTAGACAAGGCTTTCTTCTGGTTTCCTGTTTTTCCGCCGTTCCTTAATAATTTTTGTTTCCTACCAGTTTATGGTTCTATGTCCCCAGTGCCATAGGTGGAGTACTAGTATTGTATGTCACCTGCGTCATAGGTGGAGTATCAGCATGAATAGCGGTGCTCTCGCTTGTTTTATGTCTTGGTGACTCCTTGTGTACTCCCTTAGAACTATCGGTCCTGACAGTACTATGTCAGCTTCCGGTTGACTGCGTCATCGATTCAGGTTCCAGGCTACCGCCCCCTTTCCTCCACTGGTGCCCCTTAATGGGTCTCCTGTGCTTGTAACTTATTCTCGTCTCCGCATTTATAGATTGGCGTGCTGCACACACAAAGTCCACTCTCCGGAGTGTTATCCAAGCTGATAGTCCGCAACCCTGAGATGCGTACGCGAAAAAGTGCCCTCAGAGGTAATCCGCCCCCGACGGGAATCGAACACGAGTCGGAAAGATTTCAGGCCAGTCAGATTAACCGGCAATTTTGACCGGCGTTCTTGGGAAATTTGAAGATGTGAAGATTTGAAGATGTGAAAAAACGGCACAGTATCGCGTAAGTTTCGCATAGGTCTGTTTTCCTAAGGGGGCCGACCACTGGGTAACCAGAGATTTCTCTGTGGGTAACCCTGGGGGGCCCCGCCCCAGCCCCTTGAAGAGGGGGCTCCGCACAAAACGTGTTATAGACTTCGGTCTTGGTCGGGGTAAAATGGCCCAGATACAAAATCATTTATCTGCACCTTCCTATGTGTTAAAAGCCTCATTCATCTACCTGTTCCTTAAAAGTTGCAACCAATGCTGTCTGGACCGGTAGTATGAAAATGTCTACCAAGTTATCATAAAGATTGTAAAATCCATGTAATCGCACTATCACCTGGAGCACTCTAGTTGACGGGACGTGTGATTGGCTTGACAGGCAAGTAGCCAAATTGCCATGCAACCAAGTTCGAGAGGAAGGCCTTAAGTAAGCAGTCTGAATGCTGGACCTTGCAATCAAACGTAATTAGCGGGATTATCCTGACTATTGTGAGTAATACCCAAGCTGACGGGGCAGAGGTGACACAGGTGAAGAGTCGTCAGGTAACACATGAGGTCCTCGTTGGAGGCAGGTTCACCATACGGGGATACAAGAGACTTATGTCTGGTTGAGGGTGGTGTTAATAAACACCGTTTTGATTGTCACGAGTCCTGGAACTAGGCATGTTTATTTAAGCCCTCTCGCCACGGATGCGGCGGGCCAGCTGGATGTCCTTGGGCATGATGGTTACACGCTTGGCATGAATGGCAGCCAAGTTGGTGTCCTCGAACAGACCGACCAGGTAGGCCTCAGCAGCCTCCTGGAGGGCCAGGACGGCAGAGGACTGGAAACGCAGGTCGGTCTTGAAGTCCTGAGCGATCTCACGAACCAGCCTCTGGAAGGGTAGCTTGCGGATGAGCAGCTCGGTGGACTTCTGGTACTTGCGGATCTCGCGCAGGGCGACAGTTCCGGGCCTGTACCTATGAGGCTTCTTCACACCGCCAGTAGCGGGGGCGCTCTTCCTGGCAGCCTTGGTGGCCAGCTGCTTACGGGGGGCCTTGCCACCAGTTGACTTACGGGCAGTCTGCTTAGTACGGGCCATTGTTGTTTCTTTTGAATGAACGACGAGATGTACGCAGCACAAATAACTCGTCAGTCTATATCGTTGGAAATCAGGGTTAGGGTTTGAGGGTCGCAAGTTCCGACTCCTGAGGAGAGGTCGGGGGAAGAGGTGCGGATCAGCAGGATCGGCGTCGGATCAGCAGTCGCGATAGCGAGGTGATGCCAACTGATTGACAGCTGCACCCTGACCCATGCGTAAAAATACCTAAACGTCAGGCACAGACAGCACCAAACAGCTGTTACCTCTCTCACCCACCCACTTCAATCAAAATGTCTGGACGCGGCAAAGGCGGCAAGGGACTCGGCAAGGGAGGAGCCAAGCGCCATCGCAAGGTGTTGCGTGATAACATCCAGGGTATCACCAAGCCTGCCATCCGTCGTTTGGCTCGCCGCGGTGGCGTAAAGCGCATCAGCGGTCTCATCTACGAGGAGACCCGCGGTGTTCTCAAGGTCTTCCTCGAGAACGTCATCCGCGATGCTGTCACCTACACTGAGCACGCTCGCCGTAAAACTGTCACTGCTCTTGACGTTGCCAGGGCCGCACCCTGTACGGCTTCGGAGGTTAATCAAGCCCATCAACATGCAGAACTTGCCTGCAGCCCAACAATCGGTGTTTTTTAACACCACCATCATAAACATGAATGTACCTTTTCGCCCGGTACCAACCTGACCAGCTTGCTGTTCCTGTTCAGGTGAGGGGCCCTCATTCCTGTATGGACATCAACTTCAGATTTGGGGCCAAAAGTGCAATGGTGGATTCGCACCACTATATAACAGCCATACATAACAGAGGGGGACAATCTAAGGACGCAACGGACCCTTCAATGTTGTGTTTGCACAACCCTGATCCTAGGCCCCCTGGTGTGACATAATCACTGTCATGATGACTCGGGACAACCAGCGTATGCAACTGTACTGCTTGATAACTTACGTTACATCCTCCACTGCCAGGGGGTAGCCACGAGTACTTCAGAGCAAGTTACACTTCATGAAGCATGAGTGTAACTCGTTAAATGACAATTTCCCTGGTACATTGATATTTGCACTGCCGAAGACGAGCGAGCAGCCAAATAACTGGCTGGAGCTATGTGATAGCTTTAACTTATAAATTTAAAGTACATTAATCATTTATTGAACCCCCTTGGGGTTAAAGGGCAAACCAAATTCAAGTTATATGGAAATAACAAGAACTCGTTTTCATGGTTATCCTTTTTTTTCATGCCGAAGACGGCAGGCAGCCAAATTGCTGTCTGAAGCTATGTAACCAAGTTCAAGTTCAAGAATACATGTCCAAATCATGAATTGTCCATACCATAGCTCGTGGTATCTCCTAAGTAACAAGATATAGTAAGTAAGGAGGGAGGGGAAAGTGCGGACAGTGGGCTTAACTGTAATCGTGCAAAATCGTGGAAAAAGATTATTAATGTTTCCATTTCCCCTAAGTGCAGACCCAGGAATTGGACCAAAACGATTATTAATGTGAAGTCCAAAAACCTTAGGGAAAACACTACTAGGCTAGGACTAGATAGGCAGAGGAGATAAAAGGAGTAAATAAATAGTACCGGTACGCCATATTATGAGGCGTGAGGTTGAGGTGGGTAGCCCAATTGCTTGCACTGAGGCCAATCACCAAGAGGCAGAGGAGGTGACTATACATACACACATAAATAGTACGCCATATTATGAGGCGTGAGGTTGAGGGGGGTAGCCCATTCACTTGCACTGAGGCCAATCACCAAGAGGCAGAGGAGGTGACTATACATACACACATAAATAGTATGCCTTACTACAAGGCATGAGGTTGAGGGGGCCAGCCCGTTTGCTTGCACTGTGGCCAACCACCAAGAGGCAGAGAAGGTGGCTATAAATTAATAGGTAGTAGGCCTCATTACGAGGTGTGAGATTAAGGGGGCCATCCTGTTTGCTTGCACTGGGGCCAACCACCAAGAGGCAGAGGAGGTGGTTACCTAAACGGTTCGGCTTGTTGTCTCCTCAATGAAAATGGAACACGTAAATTGGTACACCTTGCCGCGGGGCGTGAGTTTGATGGAACTTTCCCATTCACTTGCACTGGGGAATGGTTACTGTGGGTACTTAGGCCAAGCCAAGCCAGCTAGCACATGTATGGGCCAGCTAGCACCAACATGAAGGAACTTTCCCATTCACTTGCACTGGAGAATGGTTACTGTGGGTTTTGCTTCCGCATACCGCTACTGCGCCTGCGCCGGAGCTCAGACCTCTCCTCAGTCACATCCCTGGGTTCATCAGGTGGCTCCATTGGGTCTTCGTCCCTGATGGTGAGGGTGGACGAGGGTGAGGGTGAAGGTGAGGGTGAGGGTGAAGGTGAGGGTGAAGGTGAGGGTGAGGGTGAGGGTGAGGGTGAGGGTGGGGGAGGGTGAGGGTGAGGGTGAGGGTGAGGGTTGAGGGTGAGGGTGGGGGTGAGGGTGAGGGTGAGGGTGAGGGTGAGGGTGAGGGTGAGGGTGAGGGTGAGGGTGAGGGTGAGGGTGAGGGTGAGGGTGAGGGTGAGGGTGAGGGTGAGGGTGAGGTGAGGTGAGGGTGAGGGTGAGGGATGAGGGTGAGGGTGGGGTGAGGGTGAGGGGTGAGGGTGAGGGTGAGGGGTGAGGGTGAGGGTGAGGGTGAGGGTGAGGGTTGAGGGTGAGGGTGAGGGTGAGGGTGAGGGTGAGGGTGAGGATGGGGTGAGGGTGAGGGTGAGGGTGAGGGGTGAGGGTGAGGGGTGAGGGTGGGGTGAGGGTGAGGGTGAGGGGTCGGAGGGTGAGGGGTGGGGGTGGGGTGAGGTGGGGGTGAGGGTGAGGGTGAGGGTGGGGGAGGGTGAGGGTGGGTGAGGGTGAGGCTGAGGTGAGGAGGGTTGAGGTGAGGGCAGAGGGTGAGGGTGGGTGGGGGTGGGCGTGGGGGTGGGTGAGGGTGAGGTGGGGCGTGGGGCGTGAGGGTGAGGGCGTGATGAGGGTGAGGGTAGGGTGAGGGTGAGGGTGAGGGTGAGGGTGAGGGTGAGGCCGTGAGGGTGAGGGTGAGGGTGAGGTGAGGGTGAGGGGTTCGGCAAGGATGGTGAGGGTGAGGATGGTGAGGGTGAGGATGTGAGGAGTGAGGGTGAGGGTGAGGGTGAGGTGAGGGTGAGGGTGAAGGTGAGGGTGAGGGTGGGGTGGGGCCGTGAGGGTGAGGGTGGGGTGAGGGTGAGTGATGGTGAGGTGACGGCAAGGGTGAGGGTGAAGGTGGGTGAGGGTGAGGGTGGGGGTTTTAGGGTGAGGGTGAGGGTGAGGTTGAGGGTGAGCGTGAGGGTTGGGGGAGGGTGAGGTAAGGGTGAGGGTGAGGATGTGGGGGTGAACGAGGTGGAGAAGGGTGAGGTGGGTGAGGGTGAGGGGGAGGTGGGGGGTTGAGGGTGAGGGTGAGTATATTCGGTGAGGGTGAGGGTGAGAGTGTGAGAGCGAGGTGGGGTGAGGGGGAGTGGTGGCGAGGAAGGAGGGTGAGATGGAGATGTGAGCGGAGGAGGTGAGGGTGGGGGTGGGGGTGAGATGGTGGGGGTGAGGGTGAGGAGTGGGATGGTGAGGTGAAAGTGAGGGTGAGGGTAAGAGAGAGGTGAGGGACAGTGAGGGTGGGGGTGGGGGTGCGAGAGGTAGAGGGTGAGGGGTGGGGGGGTGAGCGTGAGTAATGGTGAGAGGGTGGGGGTGAGGGTTGAAGTGAGAACGGCAATGCAGACACCAAAATAACAGGGCTGAGGGTGAGGGTGAGGGATGGGGGCTACATATCATTCTGGGTCTTGCGGAGGGTGGGGTGTTGGACACCTGGCTATGGTGGAGTGAGAATGAGGGGGTGAGGGTGAGGTGGAACATTGGTGGACTTCCGTCAATGGGTGAGAGGTACGAGAGCTGGTAGATGTGGAGTGAGAGCAGAGGGTGAGGTGGGGAGGGTGAGGTGGGCGCCCCGATGAGGGTGGGGGCAGGGTGAGGGTGAGGTGAGGGTGAGAGTGCAGGGTGGGGTGAGTTGGGTGAGGGTGAGGGGCGTGAGCAGGGGGGTCGGGTGGTGAGGTGTGAGGCGTTGAGGCGGTGGGAATCCGGGAGCCGGTGGCTCCATTGGGTCTTCGTTCTGGATGAATCATCGTGTGTGTACGGATTGTGTTACTCTTGTGTGGGCTTGTCAAGTACGATGATAAATCATCGTGTGTGTATGGATCGTGTTACTCTTTTGTAGGCTGTCAAGACGATATAAATCATCATGTGTGCATGGATCGCGTGTTACTCTTTTGTAGGCTTGTTTCAAGTACGATATAAATCATTCATGTGTGCATGGATCGTGTGTACTCTTTTGTAGGCTTGTCAAGTACGATATAAATCATTGTGTGTGTATGGATCGTGTTACTCTTTTATAGGCTTGTCAAGTACAATATTGTGTCTATCCTATCTTTTTGTTGAGGATTAGTTATAAGACCCCTTCTGGATGTTGTTGGAGCATGCTTTATTATTGGGCCAACAATGGGCCTGCCTATGAGAAAGTAGCGCATTATGTCATGTCATGTCATGTCATACACTTTATTTTGTAAGATATGGTCATAAATCAAACCAATATATTGTACGATGTCTTATTCATTGGGAACGGCAAAACCTTAATATTAGTGTTTGAAAAACTAATATTAACTAATATTATTATAGTGTCACAATAATATTAGTTTTTCAAATAAATTCAAAATTCTGGTGAGACGGCTCGTGTCGAGACTAATAATATGATAATATTATAAATTGCTATACTATTATTTATTCACTAATATTATATAACATAGCCGGCCCAAACTTATTCATATATCAACCAATACATCAACCGATAATCTTGGGGACCAGTACGCTATTGCCACCCCTACTCTTTTAGTCTTTTGTAAAAATCCAGCAGCATGAACAGGCACCAGAAGAGAATACATTCGAACAAGAGTGGGACAAAGTGTGCTTGGCTGCAGAGAATTTCACTCACACACTTCCTGCCATTTTGCAAAATTTGCATGCCCATAATGAACCATATTTGCCATACTTAGAGGAGACTTTGGATATTTGTAGGGGTCGGCTATGTTATATAATATTAGTGAATAAATAATATTATATGATATTAGTTGAACGAGCCTAAGCGTCTACAAGAATTTTGAATCGTATTGAAAAACTAATTTTATCTAGTGACCTACACCTCCTACAATAATTTTAGTTAAAAAAGTCAAAACACTAATCTTAGTTGCCGTTCCCTACATATTTGCCATACTTGAAATGGATTTGCATGCCCACAATCTGCCACAAAATCCAAGCAATTATTTGCTATACTTAAAGGAGACTTTGGATACTTGCCATACTTGAAGGAATTTTTGGACCATGCCCACAATCTGCACTACATTCTAATATGATCAAAAATACATGAAGAAATGAAAAGGGGACAGAACATCAGACAGGATGCAAATGCAAATGCAAATGTTATGGGCCTATGCAAAGATTGCAAACCCAATAGAGGTGTGCTCGAGTGAGACTAGACGAGCAATGGTCCTACCCACTGCAAGCACCGGCTTCACTAGATAGGACCATCTAGTCTCACATTGCCCTGCCTGTCCTCAAGGACATAAGTAAAGGTATTATATATACGGTACATACATACATACATACATACATACCATACATACATACATAATACATACATTAACATACATGCATGCATGCATGCCATTCGCATCCATTTACATCCATCCAGTCATCCATCCATACATACATACATAACATAAAATCCATGACATACAATACATACAGTACATTACATACATACATACATACATACATACATACATACATACATACATACATACATACATACATACTACATACATACATACGGTACAACATTACGGATACATACATACATAATCATACATACATATCGATAACATACATAATACATACATACTCTCGCAACAGTACATACATAGCATAACATACATACTATACATACATACATACATACATAACATACATCACATAGCATATACATACATAATACATACACATACATACATACATACATACATACATACGGTACACATACATACGGTAACATACATACATACATACAATACATACATACAACAGTACATACATACATACATACATACCGCTTCTACAAACATTACATACTACATACATATAATACATAATAATACAATGACATACAGTTGTTCCACAAATACAGTACATACATACTATACATACTACATACATAGCGCATACAACGGCTACATAACTATATAATACGGTAATAACATCATACATACATACATATCATCATACATACATTACATACATACATACATACATACAATGGGTGGCGGATACATACAATACTTACATACATACGGGGTAGGGGTACAATACATACATACATACATACATACTATACTACAAATACATACATACTCGGGTCCATACATACATACATTACAGGGTATATTATACACACATGACATACATACATACATACAATACATACATACATACATACATCATTACGTACATACATACATACATACCATACTATTACATTAGCATACGATACATACAACAGTAAAATGTGCTCAACATACAACATACAGGTACATACTACCATCGTAGAGCATACATACATAACATACATACATACTACAACGCCATACATACGGTACAACATAATACATACATTCATACATACATACATACATATGCATACATACGGCTACATACATACATACATACATACCACATAGATACATTACATACATACATACATAATCATACATACATACATACATACATCGGTACATACATACATACATACATACATACATACATACATACATACATACATACAACATACATATACATTTTACATACATAGCAAAAATGTACAGCGACCATACATTACATAACAACATACATGACATACATTACATACATACATACATACATACATACATACATACATACATACATACATACATACTACATACATACATAACATACATCATTAAATACAACACATACGATACATACATACATACATACATACATACACACATATCATACGGCCATATTGGGGTACATACATACATACATACATACATACATACATACACACAAACATACATACATTACATACATACATACATCATTACATACATATCAGACATTACATACTAAGCATACATTACATACCAGTACATAGCACATATAATACATACACATACATACATATACATAATACATACATACATACGAGATTCATAGTACATTACATAGTATACATACATACATACATACTACATACAACATACGTACATACATACATATACATACATACATACAAGTACATACATACATACATACATACATACGGTATAGTCATACCATATAACCTACATACATAATACATACATACATGACATACGAACATACGATACAATACATACAGCATGACATACATTACACAAACATACATAGAGATACATAGTACATACATTACATACCGATTACATACATACATACACACAGTACATACAATACATACATACCATCATACATACATACATACATGATACATACATACGGGTACATAACTCCGTTATGTTGTGTGAATGTGTGGTGGGTGCATTTAGGTACATACAACATACATTAGAATACGTTTACGTAACATATCATACATGCTAACATAGGCATAATGAACACTCATACTACATACACACATACAAATATAACACATCGTCAGATACTATACGATACATGAGCTAGATTTATACATACTACGCATACCTACATGGTACATACCACTGTTAAAGTACAACATATCATACATACAGCAAAAAACCCACATACATAATCACCACATACATTACATATAACAAACCAACATACGATATTTTCATACAACATAGAGTATCATACCATACGATAACATGCATAGCACATACTCCGCCCATAATACATACTAGCAATAAACATATGCGCGACCCTACAGTCATACGCATGCATGACATACACCAGATACCTGACATACTTACATACATACAACATACTATACATACATTACAATATAAACATACATCACTACACATACAAACTTACATACATATCATACATACAGACATACATAGCATACATAAACCGATGAGCCATAATAACGAAAATACATTACATACGATAACATACGATAGCAACAAATACAACATACATATCAAACCAGTACTACATACATACCATAAAATACATCATTAGCATAACATACATCATACATACATACATACATACATACATACAATGAGTACATAACATACGCGTAACAATACCCAATTACATCATACATACAACACACAATACAGTATATACATACATTACATACATACACATTGGACATACATACATACATACATAGCATTACATTTACATTACAAACTACAAACATACATATACCGACCATACATAATGTATGACATGGTACATACATACATCATACATACCCATAGCATACATACATACAATAACATACGACATACATCCGCGTACCACATACATACAATCATACATTACATAATACATACGTACATACATACATAACATTAACATACCATATCATACATACACTTACATACATCATTACATACATACATACATTCCAACATACATAGCATACATACTATCATACATACATACATATAGCGATTAAACATATCATCACATAAATAGTGGCATACCTATTACATTACATACATACATACATACTACATACATACATCACACCATACATACATCACATACATACATACATACACTCGATACATTACATACATAATACATTTAACATACATACTACATACATAACATACATATGTCTAATATAATACATATTAACAATACATACGGTACATAAACATTACATACATACATGGTAAACCCATACATACATACAGCCAATACTACATACATACATACAGTACATACATACATTACCATACATACATTGGGTAGTACATACATTCACATACATACATACATACATACATACATACGCATACATACGGCATTACATACGACAAATTACAACATTTACCATTTCATACAACATACAAAAAATACTGACATACCCATACATCCATACATACATAGCATACATACATACAGACCCATACATACATACATACGAACCATGAGCGAGTGACATACAATACATTATCATACATACAACGGTAGCAATATACGTTACATAGCATACGGTAACATACATACATATATACATCACATACATACATACATACTACATACATACATACATAAACATACATCATACACATACATATATAACAATAACATACATACGGTACATACATACATTCTCAGTAGCATACATACAACCATTCACATCATACATACATACATATTGTTACATACATACATAACATAGCATTTGTACATACATACATAGCATAACATACATACGACCATACATTAGCAATACATTACATTACATACATAGTACATACATACATACATACAATACCATTACTCATACATACATACAGTATAACATTACATTACATAGGCATGCCATTATAATACTGCATACATACGGTACATACATACATACATACATACATACCACATTACATACATACACACATACATACATACATACATACCATCAACATACATACATACATACAGTAACATACATACATCACCATTTTACATACATACAGTATTCGCACATAATACATTACATACTACATACATACGTACATACATAGTTACATACATACATACATACATTATCATTACATACATAAGGGATTACGTGCAACCAATTTACATACAATACATACACATAGTCACATACAGTGACATATCGATACATACCATACATACATACATACATACATACTAACATAAACATACATATTATAATACATACATACATACATACATTAGCATACATACACTACATGTATACACAATACATACATACATACATACATACATACATCATACATACATGCATACATACATACATACATACATACATACACCAAACATCATTAGACATACATACACTACATGACAACATGTCATACATACATATTGGCATTACATACATACATACATACGATACATATCAACACACAAATATACCACTATCCACATGGCATACATACATACATACATACATACAACATACTACATACATACAATACAACATATCATACATACATACACACATGACAACATACAACATACATATACATACATACATACATTGTGGATACAGTACATACAATGCCTCTTACATGGTACATACATACATACATACATGTGGTACATACATACATACATACATACATACAACATACATACATAACATACATACATAAAAACTACAATACATACATAAACATACATACATACATACATACATACATACAGTACTATACAACATAATACATACAGTGTACATATCATACAATAACATACATACATACAATAAATACATGGACATACATACAGACATACATACGATATACACACCATACATACATTTACAACATACATACATACATATACATATCATACGAGACATACATACATACATACAACATACATACATATCATACATACTACTGGCTACAGTGACTCCAGTACATTGACATACATACATACATACATATACACACATACATACATAATTACAACTACGACATACATACGGGTACATACATACATACATACATACATGACATACCATACGATACATACAGTACATAACATGCATAACACACTACATACATAACAGTACATACATTACCCACGGGTACATACATACATACAGTTACAACATTACATACATAGCGATACATAACATCATACAGTACACACATTAACAATACATATTCATAAACATACATCACATTTACACATACACTACAACAAACATACATCGATATCATAACGGGTACAACCATACATACCACTACATTAATGCAGTACATGACAAGGAGCATACTACGGTACATACATACTACATACATACAGTACATACATAATACATACAGACATACATAAGACAAAATACACGACCTCTGATCACATACTCCGCACCTCGCATACTAAAACGATTCCACTGCTGGGAAATAACGAAAGCGTCCACGGAGCTAGTACAATCCCAACACGCAATACGAAATATACCCCAATACCAATCAGATCAATGCCGTCCAAAGGCAATACAACTATATGCATACTACAGAAGCATAGCTACACATACATACATACATACCATAACATACATAACTATCATAACATACATACATACATACAGGCAACGTGGTGAAAGTCACTCTATAAATAGAATAACATCAATCAATAGAGCGCAAGATACAGGGTAACTACCTGACTAACAGTACGTACAGTACATAGCATACATAGCATACATACATGAGAATCACTCGTAATTACAATAGCGCATACCACTCATCAATGTACCATACAATGACATACCGCCGAGCAAGGTAGCATACCATAACATATCATAACATACATACATACATTACCAATGCAGCACTAGAGAACATACATACAGGTACCCACTCACAGTTAGTACATACAACATACCATACATACATCCAACCCGTAATGACGTACCATACGAGACCATCCCAACATACATATAAAATACATAATGCGATACCAATCAACATACGATACATACATACCATACGCTGCCACTACCAGACATACCATACCATACTATACATACATACCACTCTCGTAGTACACGTAAGTCACTCGCAGCATTACGATAAAAAACTATCTATACATCACATACATAGCAATACATACATACATTACAACCGGTACCATAAATACGGTAGCATACAACGGTACATACATACATCACAGTACCATACATACAAAACATACTATACTACATACATACATACATACATACATACATACCATCACATACATACATAACATAATATATACAATACAACATAGGTACATACCATACATACAATCAAACATAGCAAACATACATACACTCACTACATACGCCTCTACTACTCCATACATTACATACATACATACATACATGCATACATACATACCATACATAATAACATACATACATACATACAATCCCGTACATACATAGCATACTTATCCTCATACTACATACATACATACTACCATACTATACATACATACATACAACATACAAGCATACCATACGATTACATTACATTACTACGGTTACATACATACTACATCCATACATACACACCTACATACTATACATACATCCATAATAACATACAAACATACATACATACATACATACATAGCCATACACACATACATCATACATATCATACAAACCATAATACTAATACATACAGTTAGCACTTCATACATACCTCCTCTCCAAATACATACATACTGGTAATACATACATACATACAACATACATACATTGGTACCATTACAATTACAGGTACATACAACAACATAAATACGGTACATACATACATCTACATACAATACAACATACAGTACATACATTACTGGTACATACATCGTACATACATACATACTATACATACATACAGACATACCTCATACATACATATCAACACAAAATATACACACATACAATACATACATACATACATACATACATTACATACGAAACATACCATTATCATCATACCATATATACGAACACTACAAACATACAACATACATACATACATAAATCACATACATACAACATACAATACATACATACATCACACTTACCATACAGGTACATACATAACATACCATACATTACAATACACACTAATAAGATATCAATACATAAACAGTACACTACAATACATACCATAACATACATACATGCACCTACATACATTACATGACATACAACATACCGGGTACATACATACTAGGTACATACATACATACATACATACCATACATACAACATACATACATACAAATACATACCATTAGACATACATACTAACCAAATACCATACACACAAATATACCACATACATACTATACATCATACATAGGGCATACATAACCCATTAACATACATGAACATACATACATACATACATATAACCATACACCACAAACGAGTGAGACATACATGACAATACATACATACTACATACATACATACAACATAATTAACATACATTACCATACGATTAACAACATACGATTTACGTACATAACATTACGGTACATACCTAACTACATAACATCATACGATTATCATCACATTACATACATACATACATACATACATACATACATATCATACATACATACATACATAGCATACATACTACTCTTAATATATACGTACATGAACATAGCGAGTACCTACATACATTACTACATTCAACATACATAGGCATACATACATACATACATACATACGATACATAGCATAATACATACTATTACATACATACATCATGGTACATACATACGGAATTACATACATACAGGGTACATACTACGATAACAAACTTACATACAAGGTGACATACATACACTACATACATACTATACATCTACATACATACAACATACACAACATACTTACATACATTACATACATACATAGCATACATACATACCTACATACATACATACTATACATACATACGACTACATTCAGGTACATACTATAGCATACATACATAGCCGGATACAACATACAATGTACATACAATACATACATACATACATACGATACATACGGTAACATAACATACATACATACATACCATCAAACATACATACATACATACATACGAGTACATACAACGGGGCGTACGGATACATACATGACATTACAGTGCATACATACGTCACGATACATACATACAATAAGCAGCATACACTACCATACAACATACATAATTAAGCATACATTACATCACCATAGCATAACATACGAG